>OY728167.1:745324736-745874280 GCA_963277665.1 Viscum album
AAAAATCCCTTTTCAGTCCATGGAGCACATCCATAGAAAACTCAGTGTAATATAAACCTACATGGGCCATGATCCATGTAAATTTTACAAGGATTCTCTTTTAGTTCATAGAGTGGATCATTAAAAAACATGGTATAATATAAAATGCATGGGCTATGCACCTAGGTCCAGTGGCCAAGATGTCATGTTCGATTCCATGGAGCTCATACAAAGAAAACTTTATAAATGTGTCCATGCCTCTATGCATTGTCAGTGTTATACCGAAATCCCCATATTCATTTCCATACCATGATTCCCATAATCCATATTGTAGGCTCAACATCTAGGTCCCAAGAAGTACATCTCGTGATTCCAATTCATCAATCAGAAAGATAGGTAGTGATTAGCCACTAAGTGAGGCTAATATTTATTTTTAATATATATAATATTCATGTGATTTATTATTCATAAACACTATTTTAGTGCATTTTACACTTTGAACATCATTTCACATTATGATTGTAATACCTTCTTAAAATGCACTATTATGTGGTACATTTTTTAGCATCATTTAAAGTACCCAATGATTCATCGGATTTTAAGGAATATAATTATACATATTTTAATTTTATATTTTTGGAAATTGATCTAGACTTAAATATGAACATTTTTGATTCAGAGATCAATGGAGAATTCAGGGACGATGATGGGGATATTTTGTGATGAAAGGAAACAATTCCGAAGAAGTTAGATTGGACACCATCCCAATGATGAGACATTGGTGCCCAATATACAGGACCAATTAATCCCGTACTTCGTGGGATTCTAGAAGACATGTATAGGAACAAATCACTCTTTATGATCCAATGCGAATTCGGCCTCCATGGTGTATATTTAGGTGGCCCAACTTAGAGATAAAATTCTGGGCTAGATTCTACGACCCAGAAAAATAGTCCACTAATCTAATCATATCTCTGAATCCACAACTTCAAATGGTTCCCAATGTTACAGGCGGGTAGGCTACATCTGGGGATCCATTTTATTCTTCTATGGACCACTCTGATTTGGCCATCTAGAAGGACTTACAAGTGAGTCTGTTCGATGGAAGCAAGCTGGATGCCACCTTGGGTCAAGGGTGGAAAAGTATCATCTCCCTTACTTTCCACCACCCTAGGACTACTATACTCAAGTGGGATCTTTTTTAATATTGGAGGCTCGACCCAAGGCTCCCAAAATGCCTATTTAAGGCAGTGGTGGTGAAGGAGTTTTTAGTCTTTGAGCTTTGTTTTCATCTTAATGTTATGCTGCCAATTTATCTTTGTAACGTTCTTCCTTCACAGGTAAGTTGTTTTAATTTATCCTAGTTTCTTAATAAAAGTTCTTATTATACTCTTATTATGTTGTTGTAAATATCATGTTGATACTTTTGGTTCATGGTTTGAATTTATTCACACCATACTTTGTGATATTTATCACACAACAGTGGAGTGATCGATTTTTGTTGTTGTTTTTTTACTTCTTCAACTCCACCCTCGTAAGTCTACTTCCCGCTTCCATTGATGACATGTCCTAATTGGAGGGATAAAAAACTTTTGGGTTTATCCAAGAGATTAGAAATGGGATGGATTGGATGTTATTTCTCACTCCATTAATGGCTAATCACTTCTTTTAAACGAGATGTTTATTTGAGGATTTTAAAACAACTTCATCCTTATTGAAATTAAGGTCACACATTTCAAGTGCTAATACGAACGTTTACCTTGGAGTGATTAATTATTTGATCCTTCAAGTGTATGGGTGATTAGTATTAGGGTGTTTAAGAATTAAACTAGTAAGTGATGATTATATTTGATCTTCTTAAATGAACCCATCTCAATTATAAGAAATTGAAATCATTAAAAAAAGAAATTCATCCAATCCACCCCGAGTGATAACGTAGGATCAAATAATTACCTTAATTTGAATTCTTAAAACTATTATTGATACCTTAAACCCATGTAAAATCAACCCAAGTTTGACACTTCATAGCCAAAAACCGTCCATAGAATGTACATGTCTATAGGTTTCTTCTTAGGTCTCTGAGGATTCGATAACCCAAGCTAAACTACAAGGACCGTCCTACCATCTTCTTTTGGGTAAATTTGAACGAGAATCAAATTTTGGTACCGTTTCTGGGGACCCCAGTAAGTAATCTAAACACCCATTCTATTCTACCCCATTTCTTCTTCTCTCATCGAAATTCTCTTATCTTGTCCCTTTATCATTTTTTTTCTTTTGGCGCTTGTTCGCCTACACCCACGATCGATCAAACCATCTAGTTAGGGTTGATAGTCCTGGGGTTGGGGAGTTAAGTACACCAAGGTAACACTTTCCATTAGATCCTAATCTTCCAAACACCCCCGAGTCAAAAATTGAGCCCATTTAAATGGAAGGTCTTCAATGAAACCAACTCATAAACCCGGGTGGGAACCAAAATGGAAACCCAAATGAGGCAGCCCCAAACATGGGGAATGCTATTGACCAAACTATGAATGACTACCTCACACCTTCCTAGACCAATTCACCCTCATGCATTAGACACAATTCCCTAGGAGATGATAAATAAATCTTTAAACCCCATGTCCTAAACCACCTTCCCACATTCCTTGGAATGGAGTCCGAGATGCCCTACCTTCACATTAAGGAGTTCAATGACATTATAGAAACCATGTGTCCCCCACATCAACTAGAATCAGCTAAGATGAGTCTATTTCCATTTTCATTAAAGGATAGAGCTAAAAATTGGCTAAAAAATTTGAGACCATCATCCATAAACTCTTGGTACGAACTACAAAGAGAATTCTACAAAAATAATTTCTCCACCACAAAAAAATTGCACTTAAAAATAGTATCCAAAACTTTTTTGAAAAAGAGGGAGAGTCATTCTATGAAACAAGGGAGAGGTTCAAAGACACTCTAAAGATGGTTCCACACCATGGTTTTTCTATTCCTGAACAAGTGAGAATTTTCTATGAAGGGTTGGGTCCGGGGAACAAACAATTCATTGACATGATGTGTAATGGAACCTTTAAAAACAAAGCCCCAAATGATGCTTACGAGTATCTAGAAAGCCTTTATGAACAAAACCAAACATGGGGAACTTCACCTTATTCTAAAAATCCTCAAAGAACTACTGGAATTCATACACTTAGAGAAGAGGAAAGCCTTAGGGAAAAACTCGCAGCACTCTCTAGGAAGGTTGAAGAAATAGACCTTAGGAAAGTCCATGAAATCCAAACTATAGACCTTGTTTGAACAATTTGTGACAAACATGACCATAAGATAGACAACTTCCCAACCATTCCATCAAGGATGTTCTTTTAGGAGGACCCCCAACAGATGTAAATGCCTTGAACTTTCAAAATCCTCCATACCAAAAAAACTTCAACCCAAGGTATAATGACCACCCAGGCTTCCGCTGGAAAGATAACCAACCACCTAGCCAATGACAGGGACAAAATACTTACCCCCATTAAAACTAACACACCCATAACGAGTTCCAAAATCAACCTATCCAATACCAACAACCACCGGTCCATTTTCAACAAACCATCCCACCTCCAAAATATCCCCCTGGGATAAACCAATCTTTTCAAGAACAAACCCAAATTGTTCCACAAAGCCTACTAGAACAACTGTGAAAACAAATGGAAAGTATGAACTCGAAAGTCTCTTCCCTTAAAAGAGAACTTCAAAACATAAAAACTAGAAAGGCACCCATGCCTACTCTGGTGGTTCCATCCTCAAATTCAAGGGGAGAGTCAAGTTGTACTCAAACAAATCATGGAAAACTAAAGCCTGTGACTATTTTAAGAAGTGGGAAATCAATTGAGAAACCTGAAAAACTAATTCAAAATCCATCTTAAGCTTCAAACTTCGATGAAAATTCAAATGAAACAAATTATCAAACTGAAAAACACGATAACATTGTCAAAGAAACAACTCTTCAACAAAAAAACCCACAACCTACACCATTTCCTCAACGCATGAGGGGGAAAACCAAGCCCTAATTGAGTGAAACATTGAGGGAAATCTTTTCACAAGTCAAGTTGAACATATCCCTTCTCAATGAAATCCTAACCATAATTTCCTTCTCAAAGTACCTTAAGGACTTGTGCACTTTTAAAAGAAAATTTTCACATAAAACCCAAGTCCTTTTGGCTGCTAATTTGAGTACCACCATTCAAGGGACCATTCCTCCTAAGTTGAAAGACCCGAGTTACCCTTACATCAATGTTGAAATAGGAGAGAGTAATGTTTTCAAGGCCTTGTGTGACCTGGGTGCTAGTTTCAATCTCATCCCTTATGCTGTGTACTACCAGTTAGGACTAGAAGAACTCCAATCCACATCTATTACACTTCAACTTGCTGATCGTAGCATTAGGGTTCCAAAGGGTATTTTAAAGGATGTTCTGGTAAAGGTTGAAAACTTTATCTACCCTGCTGACTTAATTGTCCTTGACAACCATCCAAACATAGGAAATAAGGAACAAACCCCAATCATCCTTGTTCATCCCTTCCTTGCAAAAATAAACTCTGTTATCCGAGTCCGAAATGGGAACAAGACCATCACCTTTGGGAACATGAGTCTAGACTTTAACATCTATAATGCAAGCTCACAAATAGGGGATGATGAGGACATTCATAAAGTAAACATGATTGGAAGAATTGATAATGAATCCATGGAACATCATGTAATATTTGATGAATGTTTAAGTCAGGATGCGATTGATTTCCTTTGTTCATATGAAGGAAGTTTATCTCCTTGGCTTGAATCATTTTCAAATTGCTATTATGGTGTAGTCTTAGGTCCAACAGTCAGTGAAACCTTTCATGAATCCACTTTCATGGAGACCACTCCAAATTCCTTCCCTAATCCTGATCAAGCAAATATAGTAGCTGAAACTTCTACATGTGGGGAATCAATCCTATCTGATACTCTAAAAAAAAAGAAATTGAACTTGATCCAATGTCCCAATCATCTGCTAAAATTCCAAACCAACCTGATCTTGAAATGAAGGAACTTCCCACTGCAATCAATTATTCTTTCCTAGGGGAAAATCAAACACATCCTATTGTCATTTATTCTTCTCTTGAAGCCAATCATGAGAGGATTCTTCTAGATGTCCTTATGAAACATAAGAATGCCATTGGTTGGACCCTATCTGATATTCCTGGGATTATCCCACTTATTGGGACTCATTGGATTGTTCTGGAATCTAATTCAAATCCATGACATCAACCTCAACGACGACTCAATCCTAATCTCATGGAGGTAGTAAGGAATGAACTTCTAAATTTTTTAAAAGCTGGTATCATCTATCCCATAGCTGAGAGTGAGTGGGTGAGCCCAATTCAAGTGGTTCCAAAAAAAGGCTGGAATCACAATTATAACCAATGAGGATGGAGAGATTCATCCAACAAGGGTGAGTAGTGGATGGTGGGTCTGCATTGACTATAGGAAGCTAAACTCATTCACCAAGAAGGACCATTTCCACTTACCATGAATTGAACAAGTCCTTGAGAGAGTGGCCGATCATGCTTTATACTGTTTCTTAGATGGGTACTCAGGGTATAATCAAATTGAGTTCTCCCTAGAGGATCAAGGGAAGACTACATTCACATGTCCATTCGGTACATTTCCCTTCAAACGCATGCCCTTTGGTTTATGGAATTCCCCTAGAACCTTCCAGCGGTGCATGATGGGAATCTTCTCAGACATGGTAGGGTATTTTCTTGAGGTCTTTATGGATGTCTTCTCTGTGTTTGGGGATACATTTGAGGGATGTCTGCAGAATGTGGAGAGAGTCTTGTCAAGATGTGAAGAAAAGAATCTGGTCCTAAACTGGGAAAAATGTCATTTCATGGTTAAAGAGGGAATAGTTCTAGTACATCTGGTCTCAGGTAGGGGGATTGAAGTTGATAAAGCCAAGGTTGACATCATTCGTCACCTTCCATCACCCAAAACTATCAAGGAAGTGAGGTCTTTCTTAGGACATTCTGGTTTCTATAGAAGATTCATTAAGGACTTTAGTTCAATCTCTCATCCCCTTTTTGTTCTCCTAGTAAAGGATGCTCCATTTGTTTGGACAAAAAGCTGTGAGGGTTCATTCTCAACCCTCAAATCCTCTCTCACCTCTCCTCCCATTATGAAATCTCCAAATTAGAACCTTCATTTATAACTTATGTGTGATGCTAGTGACTTTGATGTAGGAGCTGCGTTAGGACAACGTTGTGATAAACCTCCTTATGTCATTGATTATGCAAGAAAATACTTAAATGATTCCCAAATAAACTACACCACCACTGAAAAGGAGTTACTTGCTATTGTGTTTTCCTTAGAGAAGTTTAGGTCCTACCACTTAGGATCCCCCATCACTGTGTTCACTGACCATTCTGCACTAAAATACCTCTTCCAAAAACATGATGCTAAGACTAGACGGATTAGGTGGGTCCTTCTCTTATGAGAATTTGAACTCATAATCAAGGATAAAAAGGGAGTTGAAAATGTTGTAGCTGATCACCTCTCTAGGATGGAATTCAAAGACAACTCAAATCACTTTTCTGTGTCTGATTCATTTCCTAATGAACTCATATACTCTGTGAGTGACTGCCCTTGGTATACCGACATAACCAATTTCATAGTTACTGGAGTCATTCCAAAATTCTTAGGGACTCAAGCTCGAAGGAAATTTCTTTCTGATGTTAGAAACTATGTGTTTGATGATCTATACCTCTATAAGTTCTGCCCTGACCATGTCATTAGGTGGTGTGTTCCAGAATCTGAACAAGAGTCCATCCTTAAATTCTGTCATAGTGAGGCATGTGGAGGTCACTTTACCTCTAAGAAAACATCTGCTAATATTCTTCAATGTGGTCTCTTCTAGCCCACCCTCTCAAGGGACTCCTATACATTTTGTCAAATTTGTCCTAGGTGTCAACAAGTAGGGTCCATCACAAAAAGGAATCAAATGACACTCAATCCCATCTTAGTGGTTGAAATGTTTGACTGTTGGGGAATTGATTTCATGGGTCCCTTACCAAACTCTAGGGGATATATTTACATTCTATTAGCTATCGATTATGTCTCCAAATGGGTTGAGACCATTCCTACAAAATCCAATGATCATCAAACTGTGGTTAGATTTCTCAAGGAAAACAGCTTCTCTATATTTAGAATTCCTAGGGCTATCATTAGTGATCATGGAAATCATTTTTGAAATCGTCCATTCTCATCACTCATGGAAAAATATGGAATTTCTCACAAAGTGTCCACTGCTTACCACCCACAGACGAATGGTCAACCTGATTTAGCCAATCGGGAAATCAAACAAATTCTTGAGAAAATTTTCAATCCTTCTAGGAAAGATTGGTCCAAGAAACTCTTGGATTATCTTTGGGCATATCGTAATGCAATCAAAACCATCCTAGTAATTTCACCATATAGTTTGGTTTATGGAAAAGCATGCCATTTACATGTTGAAATTGATCATAAGGCCTTTTGGGCAATTAGGAAAATGGATTATGACCTCTCATTGGCCGGAACAAAAAGGAAATTAGATCTCAATGAAATGGAGGAACTAAGGATGGAGGCTTATGAAAATTCAAGGATTAATAAAGCTAGAGTTCAAGCCTACCAATCAAGGAATATCAAGGTCTAACATTTTGAACCGGGAAAACTTGTGCTCTTGTATAGTTCAAAACTTCATTTACACCCGGGAAAGTTAAGGTCTGGATGGTCAAGACCTTTCATAGTGAATCATGTGTACCCCCATGGGGCATTAGAGATTCAAGATCCCACAAGTGGTTACATTTTCAATTTCAATGGTCAAAGGTTAAAACCATTCCTTGAATCATTCAATAAATAGGAAATAGAGGTTGAGTTAACTAAGCCAACCTATGAACTAGGAAAAAATTGATAGATTTAGGATCCGTGTCAGGCTAACGACATTAAACAAAGCGCTGCATGGGAGGCAACCCATGGTTTTCAAGTTTCCTATTATTTTGTTGTTTTAATAAAATTTATATTTTGATTAATCGTTTTTATATTTAAAAAAAAATTAGACTGTTGACCTGTTCTTCTATTATGAGTATGGTTGGGTATGAAAGGGGAGCACCAAATTCATCCATGTCACATGGTGTGATCCTTTAGTAATGCATTACCCAGAAATTTTAAAAGAAGACAATGTATCATCAGTTTGTTTTATTTTAATGTTTTTTGTAGGTTAAAATAAAAATAAATAATAATAATAATAATAATAATAATAATAAAAAGGGACATGTCATGGGTTGTGGGTCAAGCCCCGTCACAACCAGCGAAGCCGCAGGGATTCGAACACGGGAACGAAGGGAGACAGGGGAACGCACTTACCACTAACCTACGGTTTGTGCTTCCTTATTATATAATTTTTATATATATACTTATATTTTAATTTCATTAATATATATAAATATAAATATATATATATATATTTTGTTTTGTTTTCTTTATTTTCTTTTTCTTTTTTTCTACTAGGGAACTCTTCAAGTGACATGGATATCAAAGGATTAAAAGGGAGAAACAAGAATTTCAACTTCAACCACCAGGTGACTTCATTCCATGATCCTCATTTTCAATTTCCCTTTTGAACATTCATTCTCTACCTCTACCCACTTTTAAATTTTCTTTTCTTTAAACACTGGGGACAATGTTATTTTAAGAATGGGGGATATAAAATAAAAAATTCTTTCGTGTCAAAAAATTGAATGATTTGAAAAAAAATTGTGTAAATGGAAGGAAAAAGTCCTTTAACTTTGAATATGGTAATATACATTGCACACATTGAAACTAAATATCAAATAATTTATCATGCCCTTATTCTGATTTTAATCCTTGTATAATTTCATGACCATATATTTTGGAAAGTGTGGCTGTCCAATGTGATATTTCATCGTTTATATTTTCATCCAAAAAAAAATATCACAATGAACGTCCTTTGGATAGTGGGGTATTAGTTTGAATTCATGGGGTCCCCCAAATAAATAGCATATTTTTGGTGATCATTTTAGTTTTAATATGAGTATTCAATAAAAAAATAAAAAAAATAAAAAAAACCAAAAATTGTCACGTAGAGCAATGAAATGACCTAATTATTGGCTTTCAGCACTTGGGGATCATGACTCCATTGTTTTCTGGCCCAGAGTTAGTAATTTTATCTCTATTTTTGGTAATTCAAATTTGTTTTTGAATTATTTAACGCGAGATGATTTCTGAGTATGTGGGATTCACTTGGTGCCCTAAGGCCTTTGAGCCTGGGAGTCATTGGCAAAGTCTCGCTACCGGGGTTGACTCTTTTGAGTGCAATTTCAATTACCATGGAAAAATTGCAAAAAAAAAAACAAAAAAAAAACTAAATAATACAATATTTTTTTTGAATACTCATCTTAATATTGAAATGTGATTCCACCTAGCACTTCCATAATTTATCCCTTGAATAAAGATGAACCCCCATGTCTATTGTGATGCACAACACATCCTCATACTTAATTGATATTGGATGAAATATGGCAATGAATTTGAACAAAGGAATGGGATTGGGATTGAGATATGATTATGAAACTATATTGTATTAAAATATTTTGAAGGTTTTGATTATTTTTTGGTATAAGGGTTTCTGGTGATCATTGTGTATTAAAATGTTTTTGGAAAAGCGAATTTGAATTTCATATCGTTGAGATATATTTTGCTCAGGACTAGCAAAACTCAAGTTGGCGGGTGTGATTAGCCACTAAATGAGGATACTATTCATTGGTAATAAATATAATATTCATGTGATTTATTATTCATAAACACAATTTTAGTGCATTTTACACTTTGAACATCATTTCACATTATGATTGTAAAACCTTCCTAAAATGCACTATTATGTGGTACATTTTTTAACATCATTTAAAGTACCAAATGATTAATATGATTTTAAGGAATCTAATTAGACATATTTTAATTTGATATTTTTGGGAAATTTATATACAATTAAATATGAACATTTTTTATTTAGGGATCAATGTAGAATTCATGGAAGAAGATGAGGATATTTTGTGAAGAAAGGAAACAATTCTGGAGAAGTCATATTGGACACCGTCCCACTGATGAGACTGTGGGGCCCAACATACATGGCCAATTAATCCCACACATTGTGGTATTCTATAAGACATGTATAGGAACAAATCACTCTTCATGATCCAATGCTAGTTCGGCCTCCATTGTGTCCATTTTGGCGGCCCAAATTAGAGATAAAATTATGGGCCTGAAACTGTGGCCCAGAAAACAAAGTCCACTAATATAATCATATCTCCTAATACACAACTATAAATTGGTCCAAAGTTTACAGGAGTTTAGTAGACATCATGTGATCCATTTTATTAGTCTATGTCCCACTCTGATTAGGCCATCTACAATGACTTACAAGCACGTCTGTTCGATGGAAGTAAGCTGGCTGCCACCTCGGGTCAAGGGTGGAAAAGTCTCCTCTCCCTTACTTTACACCACCCTAGGCCTACCATACTCTAGTGGGATTTTTTTTTACTATTGGAGGATCGACCCAAGGATCCAAAAATGCCTATTTAAGGTAGTGGTGGTGAATGAGTTTTTAATATTTGAGCACTGTTTTCATCTTAATGTTATGCTGCCAATTTCTCTTTGTAACATTCTTCCTTAACATGTAAGTTGTTTTAATTCATCCAAATTTCTTAATAAAAGTTGTTCTTCTAATCTTATTCTTTTGTTATACATATCACTTTGATAATTTTGGTTCAAGGTGTGAATTTATTCACACCATAATTTGTGATATTTATCACACAACGGTGGAGTGATCGATTTTTGTTGTTGTTTTTTTACTTCTTCAATTCCACCCTCGTAAGTATACTTCCCGCTTCCGATGAAGACATGTCATCAATGGAGGGCTAACACACTTATGGGGTGATCCAAGGGAGTATCAAGGGGCTGGATGGGATGTTATTTCTCACTCCATTAATGGATAATCACTTCTTTTAAATGGGATTTTTATTTGATTATTTTAAAACATCTTCATCCTTATTGAATTTATGGTCACATATTTCAAGTGCTAAAACGAGCCTTTACCTTGGAGTGATTAATTATTTGATACTTCAAGTGTATGGGTGATTAGTATTAGGGTGTGTAGGAATTAAACCAGTAAGTGATGATTATGTTTTAACTTCTTAAATGAACCCATCTCAATTATATGAAATTGTAATCATTAAAAAAAGAAATTCATCCAATCCACCCCGAGCGATAACCTTGGATCAACTCATTACCTTAATTTGAAATAACTTAAAACTATTAGTGATACCTTAAACCCATGTAAAATCAACCAAAGTTGTCCACTTTATAGCCAAAAACAGTCCATATAATGTACGTGTCTATAGGTTTCTTCTTAGGTCTCTGAGGATTCGATAACCCAAGATAAACTACAAGGACCATCCTACCTTCTTCTTTTGGTTAAATTTGAGCGAGAATCATGTAGCTAGATCCCAAGATTTCCCTCTAGGAATCCTTGTATTGTACCACATCATGTTAGGATCATTGGCCAAAAACAAGTAATTAACTCTTGTAATCAGAAATGCATAAATAATAATCAAGTGAATGCATAATAAAATATTGATGGTGATCAAACACCTAAACTGAAAACTAATTTTATCTCCTCTTCTACTTAAAAGTTTGGCATGGGTTTTATGGTGACACCCTCTACCATCTCTACCCATTCCAAAAACACACTCAATCATGGTTGGTCAAACTTCGAGGGTACCCATTGGATCTCTCATGTCAAACACTAGAGTAACATCCTTCTTTTAATTCTCAAATTCCATAAATAATAAAGGGAATACCTTTTGGGAAATTTGGAAATAGTAATCTATCAGATGCATCCTACATAATATCCTTATAAAGAGTAAGTAAACATTAGTATCCTAAATTAGATCCTCTATGTTGAACATAATCGAAGGCATCCTACATAGGATCCTCAAAATGGTATACATAGGAAGAGTAATTCTACATGGAATCCTTGAAAAAGAGTAAAAATATAGAGGGATCCTACATGGGATTCCCTAGGTTTGTATATAAGCCAAGGCATCCCATAGGGGACTATGAGAAACAATAGTAAAATAGATGCATCCTATACTATATTATCTAGGTGAAAAGATAAAATGGAATCTTGGAGTAAAAGGGAAATTCCTTGAATTTCAGTCTGGATATATGGATCATGGTATACCACAGATGATGGGTCTCTCTCTCAAAAAAATAGCTGAATTAGACTCCATTTAGTAAAAATCATGAAACACCTCTTAGGCCTCCACAAATAACCTGATGGGTTTCACCATTGTGGTATAGGTATAAAGTTATTTAAAATGTACTACTCATGTGTCAAATTATGATGCTGTAGTGTAAAATATGAAAAACCATATAATGGGTAGTAAGGGAGGAAAATCCAGTGTGTATACCCGAGTACATGACATGTACCCTCAAAGAGTCTCCTAGGAACTTACTTCAGCCGAACATGGCGTGTAAAGCCCAAGTGCATGGAATGTGTACTATTTTAATGGTGTGTACCCTACATGGGGTACCTACCTATGTATCTCACATGGTTGAACCATGTATTTTACCCTCTTGTATAATTCTACATGGTGTGTATCCCACCTGGTGTATAGTAGTGTACCTACACAGCCAAGTACCCCTACACGCACTGTCTATCCAAGTAAGCAGACACTTGGTTGAGTAATAGTACATGTTTTTTATATTCTATACATGGTGTTTACTTCTAAACTTTTCAACTTCCCCAAATGGGAAGAGCACATGATGTGTGATCCTGAACTGCATGTCATGTGATCGGGATTTCGAAATGATAAACCTCTCATATCGGTCCAGAACCCCGTTATTCCGCATAAAATATATAAATAGACCCTCATGGTGTCCTAATAAGTGATAATATATCCTTAAAACTAGAATGAAGTAAATATATGGGGATCTATGATATAAAACTAAAACTTTCCAACCTTTAGGTAGAATCTGCCAAAGCTTTTCTTGTTTCTGCAATCCACACCTGTCGAACGACTATCCAGCTCCTCCCGAGCTCCACAGAGACTCCTCACTTCCTCTCACTCTTTATATATATAAACATCTACCTTTTGTCCCTCGTTAATGTGAATTATAATATGATAGTTTGTACATTATATTATAGGGGGAGGAGAAAAAAATGAAAAAAATGAAGAATAAAAAATAAAAAAGAAAACGGTACTCAAGCCTGAACCCAGTGCCCAACTTCCGTTTATGCCTCAACTAGGCCAAATCTGCCTTTCCAGAATCAATAGTGAATACAAAATATCAATCTAACACTCTATTCAAAAGATATAGTAGAATTAGAATGAGTGAATAAATTAATATTTGACTAATTATATATTTAATATTAATTATTCCATGAAAATTCAAATGACTCAAAATTCTACCAAAATCTCATCCTAGGGTAGACAACTTTTCCGAGACTAATGAAGTGATCAAAAAAGTTTTCTTAGATAATATTCCATTGTAAAATGACCATTTTAACCCTTATAATCATATGAAAGAAAAAAATATAAATATCCAGTCTAGAAAAACATGTGCCCTTATAATCTCTCCACAATAACCGATATCATCCTCAAGAAGCTTGGGGGTAAAAAGTATCCCTGATCTCATAATGAGAATCTACAAAACTATTCTATCGTGTCCAACCAATGATTGATATCTCATTGTTAAGAGCTTGCTTACACTAGAGCTATTTAATTGTGACTGATCTGGTTATACCCACTATAGAAGTATCCTTACCATTACCTCTATATATGAAAATCATGATCAACGTCCCATGATCCATCATTCACTAGACATAATAAACGGAATATCAAAAACATATTACTAATGAGTGTCAAAATACATCATCAAGAAACACTCATTTTCGCTTTTTGAGAACAATTCCCATGGAAATGCTGAATTTGAACTAAGAACATTGTTCACCACCCTTAGAAGACCAATTGTGTATTCCCTACTATATCTCTTATCTTATACCAATCCTCAAGAGAAACATCAACTGGTTTCATTTCCAAACCACAAAATTGTGTTTAAGAATGTTGGAATATAACTAACACTCTCCCAACATACTCGTGATGATGTCAAGATAAATGGAATGGTTGTCTCTAACTAAGTGCACCCTAAGAATCTATCTATAGGTATGTATTTATCTTACAAGCCACGCTCTCATAAAAATAAGCTATAATTTTCTTTAACATTATCTTGAAACCAAATATCCTGAAAATTCATGTCTAGGCCAAACTATGGATCAACTGGCTCATGAATCCTAACTTATTCTCGATGTCTCATCTACCACAGAGAGACATTTGATCATTAATCACAATTCATAGAAAATCAAGCCTGTAGAATATATTTAAAAGCATATGTCCTTGGATCACATTTTTTCACCATAAATTAATGATTTAAATGGTACCACACACAAAAAACATGTACTTTTTTATATTTCACACATAACAATGAGTGTAAAAACCCATGCCACCTGTTCATCACTAGAATCAAAATCCCATGAGTTGTCTACTACTGAGCCACGTTAATGAAAATACATGATATTTTAGTCACATTAAGACATGATCTCCCTTGGAACTCCTATTAGAAATTTAGAACCTATCTTATTCAATAATTGATTTCAGGATCACCCATCACACAATGTAACGCCCCAACCCCAGTTACCCAGTGTCGGTTCATTATTACATAACACTGGCATGATCACAAGAAAGATCAAATCTTGAAAGACCGATTAGTTTAGTAGCCTTTAAAACACTAGATATATTCATAAGTCTTACATTACATCATAAAAATGAAAACTACAACAACATAGTCTCCATAGTACACACTCATATCCCCACATACTATCCCTGCAGGTCATTCATAAATTACTTCTTCACATCCTGGGAAAAATAAAACATTGAAAGTGGTGAGCTCAGATGCCCAGTAAGGATAACAATATAGCAGAATCTTTCATAAATAAGAATAATCATTTAAGGCAATGTATAAATAAAACAAAAGACTTTTAAACATGAACTTCAGCATAATATGGCAAAGATAAAATGAAATAATTCCATTTACTTATTCACATGGTTATTCCACTAATCAAATAATCACATGAAATTTCAATAACCACTTTCATAATGATGGAATGCACAATGCCAGACTATCATAACCACATAGTCAAGGCCTCGTTCCAAGACTACAAATAAGATTTTTGTCAAGGCCTCATGCCAAGACACTAGTTTGTCTCATGAGACCAACCGATGCATCGAGGAGCTATAGTAGGATCCACTCGTCACTTATTAAGTCAAATTCATTCCTCATATGAACAGGTTTAAACATAACATAAACATTCGAATTAAAACTAGCTTACGAATTGTCAATACTTTCTCCATAAACAATGAATGCTATAAAAATAACACATCCACAGTCAAACATAACTCATTCAGTTCAATATGGATGATTTTATTGTAACATATTAGCCTTAATCGAGAATAATGAAGGATATTGACATAGATGAAAATAATAATCAAAACTATTAGAGGGAAATATCCCCCTTTTTTGAAAACATTTAGAAGTCAAACTATTTGTCAAGAAGCCATTTATAAATATATTTTTGAATCAAAGTGTCCCATACAACTTTGAAACTTTTAAAAGGAATTTTAATTTTAAAACTTTAATGTCCATATAATCCATTTTTAAAACATGGACATTAATGAGAAAGATTTAGAATAATAACTCTTTAAAACAATTAAAATGATATTTTAGTTAGAGTTTATAACCAAAAGAGAGATAATTGAATACAAATAATTGAGGTAATAAATACTTTATAATATCATGAGAATAAATGGATTCATGATATACTATGTCAAAGTACATTATATACACCATATAAAAGTGAATTGGTGTATAACAACAAAGAAGTCTCAATGGAATGTAAATTGAGATGAAATCTCTTATAAAGATCGTATCCTTCGGTTAAGGATAAATCAACAACATAATTATGTGTGAAAAATATAAATACACTCAATATGATTGGATATTCATTGTAAATCAATCATAGTACATTCAAACATATTCTTGTAAAAACAACGCCAATGAATTGGATGTTTAACTCAATAAATGGAGATTGAGTTAAAATTACTCTTATCAAGTTCATATAGACGACTTCAGAATTTATAAATGAAGTGATTATGTGTATCAAAATTATATCCACATAATGGGGAGTGAAAATTATGACATAAGAAAATGAATAGTGATTCCGTACATAATCTTGGTGTAAAATAATCAATGAAGTATGTGTAAAGCCGAATGAGTGGAAATTGAAATTTCAAATTCACTTATTGATTTGGTAACTTAAGAAACATACACCCATGAAAGAAGGATCATACAATGATGATGTAAATATACATGAATTAAATTATATTACACAATGAATACAAACATGGGTAGTACACACACCACATGCAATAAATAAGTGGTGAACAATGGAAATCTCACAGAATTAAAAGTGAGATAAGAAACCCCTTACCTTTAACTTTTCCTTGGTTGTGGGTAGATTAAACTCCTGTATAATAGTTAAATCATTGTTATTAAATTATAAAATAACCATATATATAAATATGATATCATATATGATCTTTTAATATTGCTTTGTTAATAATATTTTAGTATTATCGTTATTACGGGTGTTAACTGATTCATTTTCCTTTATATTTTTTGTTACGTAAGCCGTGTTTGTTATGGATAGGTTGTATCATATTAATATCCAAAATGATATAATGTTATTAAACAATTATTTTAATCATCAAATTAGAATTAGTCTTGAATGGATACGATGGGGAATGAATCTCATCGCGTTCGTGGAGACGGTAGTTCGTACGTACGCACAAGTGACAATATCATTATTTTAATATTAAAATAATATATAATTGGATGATATATAATATATAAAGAATAATTATCATGTTATATTTATTATTTACATGAATTACATATCATTATTATACCCATCCAAATAATAATATACTGAATAACAATTACACCACGACGTGGAGACAGTAAGCCGTACGTACGCACGTATGGTGAAATGTCATTCAAAGGATGGATAGAATACTGAATATGGTTGTACAATATTTATAATAATATCATAGTTTATAGCAGATACTGTATTTTTTATTTTAGAATGGGAATAACAAAGAAATAAGAAGTTCAAGAAGAAATTAACATGAAAAAGGGTGGTGAAAACATTACCTCTTCTTCGGGTTCTTCCTTTTGATTTGATCAAAAGGGATCCTTAGGTTGGATGTATGATCAAAATAAGACCTCTAGGTTGTAGTGAGGGATGTTCAGAGAGTATTTAGGTAGGGTTTGGCCGAGAAAAGATGCTTTTAATGTGTGAATTAGTGAGAAGGGGGAGTGCCCTTTTATAAGAGGGGTGAGGGGCACCTTTGGAAAAGCTAGAAATATTATTTTATAATAAATTTATATTCGGTTTCTAATGGCTCCAAAGTGGATTATTTAAAGGTTAAGGTGGGTATGGGTCGAAAACCACTCAACCAATATAATTTAGATAGGCTGCGTCATATTAAACTTATGTTTTAGATTTAACTCTTAATTAATTAGTTTGACACTTACCATGTCACTTTGTATTTTTATATTCTATAGTTAATAAACTTACTATATAACTCCAAGAGTCCCCCAAGTGGTCCATTAATGATACACCTATCATGATATAAGTATCATGGCCGAACCATAGATTTTTATGAATTTAATATCAATTAATAATATAATATTTGTTTTAAAAACTATTTTATGTCAATTTTGACACTATTGGGTATTTTTTTTGATAATTTCATTACAGCATTATTACTTAGAAACAAATTTATATAACCAATCCTAATATGTCATGTTAACCTAGAAAATTAGTGGAATTCATAAAAAGTCTCAAATTACATTTACTTTGATATTTTTAATATCAATTATATTAATATTTCATTAAGTAGGTAATTACTGCATCACCATTGTGACATAAATTAATTAAATTACTTAATGTCTAAAAACTATAAATAAAATACCATTATGTAGGAAATCTTTTTAGATTTATAATTAATATTTACAATCGAATTTTTCTTATGCATAACACTATATTAAAAATGTTTTAGTAAATAAACATTGATTTTAACTCTTTTAACTCTTCATTGAATTAAATAATAATAAATGTTTTAATCTAATCCATGTGGACCTAAATGATAATATTTTCTTCCTAAGGTTGTTTTTGGTCAAGAAACACTTGTCCAATAGAATTAGGAAATGTGTTAGGGTAATATTAATATCATTTTTACCCTTAATTACCCTATTTACTTTTAACCGTGGTAAATAAAAGTAAAAAGTTACTATTCACAAAAAAAATCATCTCATTGAACCACATTTTACTCCTTGATATTAACCGTGTCTCTCGTATTTTCGAAATTAAACTCACAGAACCGGTAAAATTATGTTTTATGTGAATTTCCAAATTCTCTTAGGAGGTGGGTAAAAGACGGTGAAAAGTTCAATAAAATTTTTATATATCTAAAATTATTCTAAACTAACTCCAATGAATTAAATTGAACTTATATAGGTATTATGTATCTATTTTTACCTTGATTAAATTTAAATAAAATAAATAATTATTTAAATAAAAATTCGGTTTTAAACTATAACTCAGTGTTTTTTCACTATTCATCAAAAATTGAAAGTTTTCAGAAAAATACCAAAATTTCACCCTAGGCTAATTTAGATATTCCGAATCCAAAAATGAAGTCCATTTTGAATGATAAAATTTATTAAATTTCAAAAATTGGGTATTACTACTCATAACGGCTAGTTTTATTGGTTGTGGTGTGTGTGTTAGAACTCGATGTTGCATACAACACACACTACTGTATTATTGAAAGAGAAGTGTACCATGAAATCTTGGGGTGTTACATATTACATTTATTTGGGTATTTATAATATCAATTATTTTAATATTTCATTATTTGGGTAATTACTGCATCACCATTGTGTCATAAATAAATTAAATTATTTAATGTCTAAAAATTATAAATAAAATACCATTAGGTAGGAAATATTTTTATACTTTTAATTAATATTTATAGTCGAATTTATATTATGTATTACCCTATATTAAAAATGTTTTAGTTATTAAACTTTGATTTTAACTCTTTTAACTCTTCTTTAAATAAAATAATAATAAGTGTCCTAATCTAATCCAAGTGGACTAAAATGGTCATATTTTATTCCTGAGGCTGTTCTTGGTCGAATTAAGCATATAAAATAGAATTATGACTTTTGTTAGGGTAATAATAATATCATTTTTACCCTTAATTACCCTATTTACTTTTAACCATGGTAAATAAAAGTAAAAAGTTACTATTCACAAAAATTATTTTTATCTTATTGAACCAAATTTTACTCCATGATATTATCCTTGCATCTCAGATTTTCGAAATTCCACTCACAGAAGCGATAAAATTAAGATTTATGTTAATTTTCAAATTCTCCTAGGAGGTGGGTAAAAGACGGTGAAAAGTTCAATAAAAGTTTTATATATCTAAAATTATTATAAAATGACTCAAAGAAATTACATTGAACTTATATAGGTATTATGTATCAATTTTTTCCTAAAATAAATTTAAACAAAATAAATAATTATTTAAATAAAAAGTGAGTTTTTAAATAGTAACCTAGTCTTTTCACTATTCATCAAAAATTGAAAGTTTTCAGAAAAATACCCAAAATTCACCCTAGGCTAATTTCGATATTCCGAATCCAAAAATGAAGTCCATTTTTAAATATAAAATTTATAAAATTTTAAAAAGTGGGTATTACTATTCATAATAGCTTGTTCATAATAATAATATAATAATATCTCATTTAGTGAAACTTGGTATTGTGTACAACACACGCTATCGTGGAAGGTCGCGATTGCGTGTAATGAAAGCCAAGTCAGGGATGCTTGTAGTGAAAGCTCCGTTTGGTGTTGCATATAACATAATCAAAACTTATTTCATTTATAAATTAAACAAAATCTATACTTAATGTTGCGTAGAATAATTTCCATAAAACGAACTTGAAATTGTGTGTAACACGAGCCAAGAATGGTGTTATGTATACTGTAAGCTAATACGGCGTTGCGTATAGTATAAGCTAATCTTGGTGTAACATACACCACAAGACATCAAATAAATTAAAAAGAATAATTCTCATAAAATCTTGGGGTGTTATAATATTAATGAATTTTATATATTATATATTCAATATTTTTTTACATTAATCAAATAAATTTTATTTCCATAAGATAAGAACACATCCAATTTTATGCATAAAAACTGTATTTTTCTAAAAGGTAATTTCACCACCTTTTAATGGAGCACTTCTTTCAAAACAAGAAATTGAAAATTTATAAAAATTTATTTGAAAAAATAAATTTTACTTAGGAAATCATAATTTAAAAATTTTATTACGGTGTATTTTTGGTATTTTTATGAGAAGATTAATTTTTTGTTGAATAGTGTAAAATACTGAATTTTAATTGAAAACTATCTTTTGACCTAAATAATTTGTAAAGATAAATCATATTTTAAATTTATTTTAGTGTATTTTTCAATAAATTATACAAATATTAGTCCAATTCAGGTTAGTGGAATAATTTTTATATTGAATTTTAATATAAAAACTTACTAATGTTTTGAATATTTTCACTTAAAAAACTCATTTTGCCGTCACGTCTGCGAGAAACATTTTAATATAAATTCTTCCACTTTCATGAGTTTAATTTGGATAAATTGATTCTATATTTGGTTTAATAATAATTTATAATGTCTAATAATTGAAAATTATTTTTTTACGAAAGATATTAACAAAAACAGTTAATGTTAATCGCAAAGATTAATGTAAAAATCTGTTTACTTAGTGGTTAATCTTAAAATATAAGGTGTGAAAATGACCAAACACATATAAAAAACCAATTGGATACATATATTAAGATCATATAACCTATTTTATATAAAAAGGTCCCTTATTAGAGGCACATGAGGTAAGTGAGACCACCCAATAGTGTTTACTTTTTGTTATTTAATAGAATGTCACTCCTCCTCCACTATAAAATGGAACTCACTTCCCTCACTTATTCACAACTCTAAGGAAATTTGGATCATAATAAATCTACCAAATTCACTTAAAAACTTCCCTTTACTCATAATAGATTCCTTAATTTCTAAATAAATCCATCCAAGAAATTCATTTGGTGTAAACCAAAAGGAGATACCCAAAAAAGAGGTAATGTTCATCAACAAACATTTTGTTTTATTTCTTAGTAAAATCCATTTAATTATTTTTATATCATGATTATATAATATCCTAAGTATCTTAAATATAATTATATTTTCTTATGTTAAGTTAAAAACCTATAAACTAACACAATTTAATCAAATGGGTTACAAAATCATTGTTTCTATTTACATCAGACTACCACCTCACAAACTGAGGTCGTTCTTTTTTCCATGACCACCTATAACGGTTAAGAAAACAACTAGAATACTATTTATGTATAATATTTATGATATTTGTGATTAATTTACTCTTTTTTAACTATTTTATAAAACAAAACATTATTCTTTCAATTTTTTGGGAATATGATATCATCGCTTGTGTGTACGGTGGACTACCGCCTCACGAAGCGATGTGATTTGTTCAGACATTACATGGAGAGTATTAAGGATGTGTTTAATAAACATATGTGATATATATATATATATTACATAAATATTATAATGGAATGATAATATACATATATATCATTTAATTTTATTTATTTCAATATGAATAGAAAATGGAAACAACGTTAATGTGTATGTACGACCTACCGTCTCCATGAACAATGTATTTCATTTAAATCACCATATTTTATGAATTACTCTAAATAAATTTATAATAAAAATATAAGATATTTAAATCACGGTTTATATTATGGATATTATTAAATCATTATCTAAATTAATAGGAGCAAAAAATAACAAGTCAAAACATACTAAAAAAGCATGTTATTACCCGAAACTATGAAAACAATGAATGATTATTAAGGGAACGGTAATAATATGTTATAAAATTATAATATATGATATCATAAATATCAATATGGTTTTATTATAAGTTAATAACTTGTTTAAAACGACTATATTATAGGATGTCGCAAGTACGACCAAAATAAAACCATAATGTAAGGGATTTCTTCTAAATATCATTTCATTGAGGCATATTGTATTATTATGCACCAAATTTATTTTTTATGGTGTATATAAAACCCCTTGAAATGTAATATGATGTATAATTCAATTTTTATTGTATCGTAAATTTCAATTTTAATTAGTCCATCTATGCTTATTTTTACATAAAGTTACTAAGTGGTAAATAATTTCATAACTCAATTCCTTTATATTAGGTTATATCACTTCTTCATTGTTTTTAATATTTTATTATTATTTTTATAGTGAATTTGGAGTATCTACTATTTTATTTACTATTGTTTTATATATATATAATTTTGATACACATAATAAATTCATTTATTAATTCTCACTTCAATTTTATGACCATTTTAAGGGTTTAATTGAAAATATCATTCTAATAGAGATTGTTTAATCATGAAATTCTGTTAAAATAATGTTATTTGATCATTGCTAAGTAACAAAATTAATTTTCTTTTCTTATTTTTATTCATTGTCTTTTCTAAGAGATGGTACCATTTTCTTACTCTTTGGAACATAAATTTATTGAGATTTTTTTAAAATTTGATTTCTTTTCTCTCCTATATCAGCAATCTATTTTCCTAGGAAACCATTTTTTCTTTTTTTTGAAAAATGTTTCATTTAAAATTCTCAAAAGGATTTAATAAAATAATTTTTTCCCACCTCTAATTTTTATGAAAGTTTTTCAAAGAAATATTCTTATCTCTCTTCAGATAAATCAGTTTTTAAACCTTTTTCGAGGGAAAAATGAATATTCTTTTTACCTTGTACAACGTGTATGGAATTACCCTACAAAGTTACTTTGAACCATCCTTTACAAGTTTTTGAAGATATGTTTTTAAAAAACATTTTTCAAAGTAATTTTCAAAGAATTTTTTTCAATAATTAATAGGATATTTTAGTTATTAATATTTTTAAGGATATTTTATTATTTCATTAATGAAAATAACCCTTATTCATACTCTAATGGGTATAAAACATATTGATACCATCTATATTATTCCTCTAGATAGATTATTATTATTTTGACCAAGGATTATATTGAAATTCACTTTCATGAATCATTATTGTATTCCTTAACCTGTTGTTTACCTTTTCAATTTCTAGTGATCATCGAAAATTAGATTTCCCCTAAATATTCCATTATTTATTATGGATATGATTATTTCCTAAACTATATACAATTTATACATATGGTGTTCACATTGAATGATTTCTGAATACCTAGGGAAATATTAAAAAATATGTATTCTTAACTCGATATAGATTATTTATAGGACACATTTTATATGAATTAAATAGATTATTTAATATATGTGGAATGATTTGAACTACTATGACATGGGTTGTGTTCCTTTTAAATCAATCCCCTCGATGCATCAGTAGTCTCATGAGATAAATCTACTAGCAAAATCAGATGGGTTTCTTCCTTAGTGAATTTTAAACCATGTTTCTAATGGCCTTAATGGTTATAGTTTTGCGTATTTGGAAAAAATAGATTCCAATAATTAAGAATTTTCATCAATCATATTTATTTACTATTATACATGATTTTTTTCAATCTGGAAAAATATATGGATGTATTTCATTATCAGTTCATTGAGTAAATAGAATTCTTTTAAGTTATTTACCTTACCATATGGATTATGCCTTATCTAGTTATTTAAATGGAATGTGTATTATGTTATTTAAATTTACATAATGATTATGCATTATCCGGTTATTTAAATGGGATGTGTGCTCAATTATTTAACTTTTCATATTGTTTTTTCTATATCCAATTAATTAATGGAATTTTTGGTTAGGTATTTACCTTTCCAAGTTGATTATAATTATTGATTTATGATATCTTCAGCTGTACTTAACCCTTAATAAGATTTTGAGCTCATAATTATTTTTTTCCTTTCACTAAGATTCAATGAATTATACTATGAAATATATACAAGGATATTATAGATGGAATATATTTAATCTTTAAAAAGAAAAAAATTATGTGGAAATTGTTTATTCATTTATAATACATGACTCATGTATGTATCCAGTTTATAAGGACTACTAAACTATTAATTCCATTAGGATGTTATTTCCTTCTATCTCATTATAATTTAATGATAGAATGAATTATCTTTGGGATACTGGGTTCAGGGTTTCTACAATATATAATTTTCTTTATTACATTTTCACTCACTAAATGATGATAATGTCATTCTTGTATGTGTGGACTACCACCTTCACGAAGCGATGTCACTCTATCATTTCATAATTGAACCACTTGGATAATATCTATTAGTATATTTAATGAAATAATCTGATATTATGTTCATTTTTATTGATAAAATATTACTTACCCTTTTTCTATAATGATCGTTCAAAAATTGAAACGTTACTCATTCATACATATTAGCTACCATCTCCTTGATTGTGACGTACTTCATTTATAAAAAAACATTCATTATTAGTATTAAAAGTATAGTTAATATATAAATATTATAATTATTTAGTTCTTTTAAATCTATAGATGATATAACCATGATCAAATTAAGATGATAAAAAATAACAAATCAAAACATATATGAAAAATAAAGTGGTTATTGCCTAAAAAATAACTTTAACATGGAATTGTTAACATATGGGAAACAAAAGGTCATAATTAAAACATATATGTTATTTTATATGTACTTATAGTTCATTATTAAATTAATAAAAAACTTATATTTATTATATTGGTGGTTTGAACATGTATTAAGTAAGTCGATATATAAGGTAAGGGATCCCTAGTCTCTCTTTTATTTATAAAAGGCATATGAAAATTCGTTGCTTATTTCTTCTGGGATGTGTATACACCACCTTATTGACATTTTATAAAACGAATCCCATTATTTTCATAATATTTACTCTTTAATTTGATGTTATTATTTATTAGGATTATGATTCAAGTGATTACTAAAGTGGTAATGGATTTTTATATCACTTATATTTTTCTATGAAACACATACCATATTCACCACATGTTTATTTTTAGTGCTATATAAACTTCCCATTATTTTTTTATGATCATTATTCTTAAATTATTTTTATTTATATATCCATTTGAGGATCCCTCATTCATAGTGTTTAAGGTTCAAAAAATACCAATGATATATTAGATTTTTATCTCAATTTTATTTCCTTGAGACATGTGTCATATAGAAAAACAATATTATTTTATGAGGTCTATATAATATCACTTTGACATGTAATATCATAAATTTATATATTCTAATTATATTTAATATTTCATTAAATTTTATTCCTTCACAGGGATTACAACACAATGTTACTAAAGTGGTAAAGACATTGTGAAACAATCTCATCGTTTATCGAGATTCTTTATGCTTATATTTATGATGATGAAGTATCATGATCCATTTATCGTGAAACTAATTAATTTTAATTTAATATGTTTACTTCATGAGAATATATTATTTCCCTTCATTTTTCTCTATTTATGTACTCATGATTTCAAAATAATGTATTTAATAAAAATCATCATTATTAATCTCTTTTGTCGAAAACATTTTTTCTTTTAAACCAATGTTTTCTAAACATGATTTGAAAAGTTTTTTTATCATTTTCTAAATTATTTATTAAATAAATTTTTACTCATGTATGAATTTTTAAAAATTTATTTCAAATGAACACTCATGTCATTTTATAATTAATGCCCATTTGGATTTTACTGAAATGGGAATGAAATTTTTATTTTAATGTGTATGACATGAACCAAATATCCCATCATCATGGCTATTATTTCCGTTGAAGATTAATTTATAATATTTCATGGTTATTTTATAAGAAAAGGAATTGAAAAATTTATTATGTTTTATAAAGTTTTTTTCCCAATTATAATGGATATATTCTTCAAGAATTTTTTTAAATGAATTTTTAAGCTTCCTTTATAATTGTTAAAAGTATTTTTCAAAGAAACGGATTTCAAAAATATTTTATGTATATTTATTTTTAAAAATTTATTTTCAATGAAATTTTATTTTCCTTAAGAAATGTTTCAACTGAAAATTTAAAATAAATTTCCATATAATATGAAATCCTTTGATGTTACATATGATTTATTGGTGATATGATCCAAATATTCTACTCTTATACATTATCTGAATGATATATGATGTTTATGAAACTTGTTTCTCTTCCATGGGTTATAACATGATAAATTTATTATGAATACCACTTATTTTAACATGATATTCCATGACTAAATGATGAAATGTTTATGAAACCTCTCTCTTTTACACATATTATGATATGTGGAAATGTTTATATAACCCATATCATTTCATGGTTTATGATACGATGCATGTTTTATGATCTTGTAGAAAACATATGAAGGATGTTAATTATGTGATTGGTTGGAATTATATCTCTCTTTAATTTATTATGTAAATATTTATATCTCATGAGATAGAACAAAATGGATGGGGGAGTGAACCTGGTTTGGTAAGTGACATTTTCTGATATGATAGTATTGGTAGTGATCCTTGAATACTATGATGGTTTGGTGAGAGAACCCATTCCACTATGATTTCCTTGGTAGAGAGCCTTGACTACAATATAAATGGTTTTATATTTCTTTGTGTATTCCAAAATTCCTTGTCTTATGAAAATTTTATGCTATCATAGCTCATGCTCTTTGACACCCTTATGATTCATGTCTTCTGAACTGCCAATATTTATGACATGAATTAGTATTAGAAACTTTTATATGAAGGGTATAGTTTTCAAATGATATTATCTTGTCCCCATACACTTATTTTCATGTAATGCTAATATATCTCCCTTTTTTACCCATACTAAGTATTTGAGAACACCCTTTCTTATGTTTCCTTTACCCAGGTTATGAAGAAAGGTTTTATGTAGGGTATGTTTGTGAAAAATATTAAATGGAAATATACATAGGTGATATGTTGAAGATATTTCACCAAACTAGAATTGTGTGCACATAGTCTTCAAAGTCACTAAACTATTATGGTCCTCATGAATGTGTTTGTGTAATGTTTTGAATATTCATCTAAAATGATATTATATCTATGTACAAAAATCCTTGGTTTCTATAGTTGGTAATAGGTTAATGGTTTAGTTAATCTTTGAGAACTATGATAAGAAAAATTTAGTGATATAAATTAGGTTATTTATATGGATATGTCTTGGTATATCTCTAAGGATAAGTCTAACGATGAGTCAAAATATTATAAAATGTCCTAGAATTTTGGTTAGGGATAGAGAAATAATTTTTAAAGAGATTAAATCCCATCTTCGATACTACAAGTGGATGTGGCTCTAGAAAAAGGTACCTAGGGGTAATAACTCTAAAAAAGGAACATTTATCTGGACTCAATCGTCAACTGGTGCGTGAAAATGGTCCTTGTTACACACTCAGTTTGACACACTTGGAGGGTAGGATTTGGAACATCAAAACCACATTATAAAACACCAAAAATTATTTAAATAGTTGATGACTATGAATTCCCTAGGATAAAGATAAGGTATCGTGAATTAAAAATAAGGGGTCCATATTTAGACTTCTTATAAGTAATTTTTCATGAATATTTGGTTCCCTAATATGATTGTTGTTTCTCACACTGTACTTTTTGGTTTTATAAAATAGAGGGAACCATAAATAACTGGATGATCTTTGAATGTGATGAAAATTCTATTCATGAGAAAGAAAATGGTATGAAAACTGGAGTGAGGTATATTATGATTATTTATATTCATTTATCATGATATATGATTAACAAATTTCTCCATAACCAAATATAATACTCACCAAAGAAGAGAATGATATAGATTGTTCAGAGATTGGGTGGTTGATTCAATTATGGAAAGAAGATTCAGTTTCCTACATGACAAGATTGTAGGAAGAATCACCTAACTTGATGTCTTATAGGAACATAAACATGGTTCAAGTGTGTAAAAGAAGGAAAAAATGCATGTGATTTTAGACGAAAAAAGAAATGTTTAGTTAATTCAATGAATGGTAATATTAGTCTCCTTAAATTATTATCAACAAAAAAATGTTTTCAATTTTCAAAGTATGGTAATTATGAAAATGAACATCCTTGGGGGAATTATCATTAATAAATTTTCCAATGTTTTACACTTAATGGTTATACTAATAATAATTAAGAGAGCACAAACGATATATGAATGAAAATAGATATTAAGGGATAAGATGGGGAATCCTAGTTAATGGTTTAATAATTAAGTAGAAGGAGAGGAGTTCATATGTATTGGAATTCAAGAATTATGAAATATATAAGGATTGTCTAAAATAATTTTTCATTTAGTATTTTCAAGAATATGAAGAATGGTACAGATGGTATTGAAATTTTATTTTTTAGAAATGTGACATTTTATAGCAAACATGTGATTAAGGAAATATAACCCTTATTATGTTCTTGATATTACGAAAATGGTGTTTAGTTTTGATAAATAGATTATTGATATGGATATAATAAATTATATAGTATTGATGACCTGATAACTGATAAATTATTTATTGAAAAAATGGTTTATGTTATCATTGATGGAGTTTACAACATTATTGCATCTATGGAATATATTGAATAAGATATGGGTTTATTCTAGGAATGATGAAGCATGGATGATTTCATTGATGTATTATTGTAATTCAGGTTATTACCATATCTCATGGATACATTGTAAAGATATTCACATATTTGGAACATGACAGTTAATAGCTAATTGATGCTGTTTGAGAGATTAATGAAAAGTTGATTTTGGATATTTAGTGACCTTATTTCAAATGATTTTCATTTTAATATTTTGTATGGTTTATAAGGATAACCATTTATGAAATGGTTTATGTTTAACTCTTGACGAGTCTCTATAGACTAATTTATTATTTTATCATATAAATATTTATCCTTATTGGATAATTTGTGCTAACCATTTTTATTTTGATGAAAAATAGAGATAGAAGGGATATAACATTATTATTTATTGTGTTTTATTATTTGATATTTATTAAATCATTATAAAAATAATCTTTATTTCTTGGAATATGATATGGAGTGAAAATTGATCAAGTAACCACAAAAGTATGAGATTGTGCTTATTAAACTAAATTAAATAGAGTAAATATATCTTCTCTTGAAAATTCATCAAATTTAGGAAAATGATCTTGAAATATAATTTTATCCTATTTCAGTCATTTGTGATGATATCAATGACCATTTTTCACATCTATCTGGTTTATGGTTTCTAGGTTTTTTATTTTCCAATAATCATTCAATTTGTTGTGATCAATGAACTATGTCACTCTCCATCATTATTTTGACATTACGTTTTTATTTCATTTCAAAATGTTCACTTCCCACCTATGTTATCCAATTTATAAACATATTATGTGTTATTATAGAATGCCTTCACACACCCCTTTCTCTATTTTCAAGAGTATGTTTATTTAACCCTTTTTATGATGTGGGTTTCTATAACGGAATTTTAAAATTATAAACAATTTATGAATAAGATTAATTTCGAGGGGAAACTTCATTTTAAGGTGGCGGTAGAATTTACCACCCCAATATTTTCAAAATAATTATTTTTAATGAATTTAATGTTTTTGATATTTTGGGTTATATTTTACATTGATTTCAACTTGTCTCATACACAACATTATGTTTAAATGAAACATGACATACTATTAAAATATTATTTCAGTGATATAATAGTCTTTGGAATGGTGGGTATGAATTAGAAAAACTAAAAATTTGAAAAAATATGGTTTAAACATTTATATAAAATTAATTCTTTGGTAACCAATTAATTAAAAATTTAAATAGAAAAACTATTTGAAACTAATGGAAATATTTATTTGGAAAACAATTTTTATGTAAACAAAAACATTTTAACTCAATAAATTAAGAAATTTTTTTTTGGGAATTATATTAATAAAAAATATATTTTCCATATTCAATAAAATATTTAACATAAATCTTCTGTTTTTTTAGACAAGAGTTATGAATGAATCAAATTTTAGGCTTAGAAACTATATTTTTCAAAATAATCATTTTGTCTCCTTTTTGCACACTTATTTTAAAACTAATTGTTTATACGTATAAAATATATTTCAAAAAATAATGTAATTTTTTGAAATCATCTCACCAAAATTAAAATAATGTTAATTATTGATAATTTTCAGAAAAGAATATTTTTTGATGAATAGTGAAAAATATTTAATTTTATTTTACAAAATTATTTTTAAATTAATTATAAAGTTAAATTATTTTACAGATTGGTTTTAAATTAAAAGTAGTTAAATTATATATCTATTAATTTAATTTATGTAATTTTAATCATTTAAATGTTGAATTTTTATATAAAACATTATAAACTATAGAATATTTTCTCTTTGAAAACCCATTTTCTCATCGCATCTACACGATTCATTTTAAATTAAATGTGTCCAATTCACTCAATGGAACCTATAAAAATTGAATAAATATTTTAAATGAGAACAATTTATATTATCTAATAAGGTCAGCTAATATTTTTACCATAATGAATAGTAAAACATAAAAAGTTATTTAGTGCAATTAATGTGAAAATGGATTTACTTTGGGTTAAACTAAAATGATAAGGGTTAAAATTAACTAAAACCATTTGAATAAATATATTTTATCGAAATATTTATACCATATCAGGTAGAAAGATATATATTTCTTTATTTTGGACCCTTTTGGCATGATAAAAACTTGGTTACATAGTTTTATTTTAATAAATTACAAGTGTGTCACTCACCTCAGTTATAAAAGGACACCCCTATCCTCTATTATACACACATTCAAAACCATTCTGCATTGACCAATACCATATAAACTAAATTCCCATAATCACTCATAAAATCCTAGTACACTTATTTTTCGCATAAATCCAATCTATGAAGGCTTTTGTTCAAACATAAGGACTTTACCCAAAAAAGAGGTAACAATCTTAAACAAGCGTTTTTATTTTATTTCTTCCTCCACCTCATTAAATTTTTATCAAAACCATAATGATATAATAACATAAATATATTAAATATAAATAGATGTTGTTAAGTTAGGTTAATGACCTACAATCATCCCCACATCCTTCAAATGGGTTATGAAATCATCCTTCATGTGTACATAGGACTATCAACATGCAAACTATTGCGATTTTATTATCTATGACCACATCTCATGGTTGGGTAGGATTATGGATATAATGTGTATATATATATATATATTAAATATATAACATTAATATACCTATTCATTAATTATATCATATATATACCTTTTAATTTTCCATTTCGTAGGTGATACGATAATGTCGCTCATGTGTATAAAAAACCACAACCTCACAAAGCGATGTGATTTTTTTCAGTAAGGCATTACGTGGAAGGTAATAAGGATATGTTTAATGAAAATATTTGATATATATTATTTAATTATGATGTAAATGAAATATTTATAATTATCAAAATATAATATATGCTTTTCATTTTTAAAATTTCACTCACTGAATTATAATAATGTCATTCGTGTACATGTGAACTATAACCTTCACGAAGCGACATGACTCTCTATTTTCATCACCACACCATATAAATGACATGTATTATTATAATTAATGAAATAATATTATATTATGTTGATTATTTATGGATAATATTAATTACCTAATTCTATAATGATCATTGAAAAATGGAAACGTTACCCATGCGTATGTATGACCCACCGTCTCTATGATGGTAACGTACTTAATTTATCAAAACCATATTTGATTATTAGTATCAAAGTATAATTTATGTAGAAATTTTATAATTAAATCATTATTATTATCCTTAATATTATGTAACCATTATCAATGTAAGGGGACCAAAAATAACTAATCAAAACATATATGAAAAAAGAAGTTATTGCTTTAAACATGACTTTAATATTGAATTGTTAATAAATAAGAAATAAAATTTATAAGTAAATAATATAAGGTATGATATAGATATATATTTATGGTTATTTCATAGGTGTATTATAAAATTATATTTATTATACCAAAGGTTCGAATGTTTATGTAGGAAGTCGATAGTTAAGGTAAGGGATTTCTAGTCTCTCCTTTATCTTTGGGAGACATATACAAGTTCAACAATCATTTATTTTGTGTGGTGTATATACTTACCCATTTTCATGTTATATCATAATCACATTATTTTCATGATATTTTAATATTCATTTGATTTTATCCTTTACTGGGGAATATTATTCAAAGTATCACAAAAGTAGTAAGGGATTCCCATATCACTTTTTTTTTCTGTGATACACATACATATTCATCATGTGATTATTTTGTGTGGTTTATATACTGATCATGAGTGTATTTTATTAATATTAACCTTAAATTATTGTTATTTACATATCCATTTTAGGATCTTTCTATTATGGGGTTTATTTTTTAAAAGTTATCAAAGCGGTAAAGAATTTTTCTTCTCAAATTACATTCCTTGGGAAACATGTTGTGATGTGCATCTATCTTATTTTATGATGGGAATATAAAACCCATTTGATATGTAAAATAATTATTTTATTTATTCGAATTAATTTTTATGTTTTATTTAACTTTATTTCTTTATGATTCTTACAATTTAATGTTACCAAAGTGGTAAATACATTATTTTACAATCACATCATTTATCATGATTATTTATGATTATGTTTCTGATAATTAAATATTATGATAAATTTATAAATAAAATCTTAAATATTATTATCCTCTGGTAATTTCATGAGAATTTATGTTTTAACTTCATTTTCCTCTATTTATTTACTCAATAGTTAAAAATGAAATTTTAAAGAAAACGAGTGATTATTTCTCTCTTCCATCAAAACCCATTTTTATTAAAAAACCATGTTTCAAAAAAAAATTCAAAAATGTTATTATAATTATAAAAATGATTCATTAAATACATTTTTACCCATGTTAAATTTTTGACAATTTTTTTATAAGGATTCTTTATGTCATTTTCTAAATAATTCCTGTATGTATTTTAACAAAAATGTAAAAGGAATGGGTGTATTAACATGTATGACATGAAAGGAATTTTCCATCATCATTACCACTGTTTTATTTGAAAAATTATTTATACATTCTCAAGGGTATTTTCAAATTCATTTTTTAAAGAGATTTATTTTCAATGTGGAACGATTATTTTACCAAGGAAATGTTTTGAATGATTTTTAAAGATTAATTTATAAGTTTTCAAATTTATTTTCAAAGAAAATAATTTAAAAATAATTTATGATTTTTAGTTTTAAAAAGTGATTTCAAAGAAATGATATTTTCCTCATGATATGTTCCATGTGATCTTTAAAAATCTTTTCCTATCCATGATGATATCTATTGATGTTACTTATGATCTACTAGTAATTTTATACAAGGATACAATTATTATTATTTCCTTAAATGGTTTATGTGGTTATAAAACATTTTTCTCTCCCATGGGTTATACCATGATAAAATGATTTTTAAATCTACATCTTTTTTGGGGTTATGCAATGATGAAATGAATAAATGATTATGAAACCAGTCTATTTTATAGATGTTATGATATTTTTAAATGTTTATGAAACCCATTTCATTTCTTGGGTTATGATATGATTAATGTTTTATGATCATGTTGAACACATACATATGATTTTCATTATGTGTCGGGTGATACCTATTTCTCCAAAAAATTAATTGGGTAAAGATTTATCTCTTATTATATGAACATGATAGGAACAAAGAGTGAACCTTGTTTAGTAAAGGACTTTGTCTATTATTATAGTCTTGGGAGTGAACCATATCTACTTTGATGGTTTGGGGATTGAACCCTCTCCACTATGATAATCTTGGTAGGGATATTTGACTACTATGGAAATGATTTTCTATTCTTATGTGTATTCCACAATCCCATGTCTTATGCCAATTTTATGATCTCATGGATCATGTAATTTGATTCCATTATGATTCATGTATTATAAACTTCTAATATTTACGACAGCACTCATGATTATGAGTTTTGATATGAAGGGTATGGTTTTCAGTTATTACGATCAGGTTCTTTTACCCATATATTCATGTTTTTCTTAAGCATCCACCTTTTTTACTCTTAATGCACATATGAGCTCACCCTTTCTTATGTTTCCTTTTTTTTGGTTATGATGAAAGAATTTAAGTACGGTATATTTTCAAAGAGTACTAAAGGGGAAGATATTTATGGGGATGTTGAATATATTATAACTAATTATAAGAGTTTGTAACTATCCATCAAATAAATTAAAATATTATGGTTCTTAGGCATTTTTACATGTCATATATTGAATATCCATATAAAAATAAGTAATATATATATATATATAAAGACTCGGTGTCTATAATTTTTGCATGAAATTAAACTATATGACTTTCATTACACCATATTTTCCCTTAAAATATTTAGTATAACCTGTTTATAAGACCCCATTTCCCTTCATGAGAACCAGATCCATGTATAGGTGCCTGATGTGGGTTTTCCCTCTAACCAAACATTAGGGTAAAAATAACCCCTTCTTTCAATATTAAGTAACAATATTTTTATCCTCTCATAAAAGAGTAGATCTATGTATATTTTTATTCATGTTATATCAGGATACATAATGATTTCCAAATCAAACATTTAAGAATCAACCATGAGATATCATCCATTCCCATTCCTTTAATGGAAATGATATCTACCAGACCATGTAATTCTCAACTCTCAAATTACTCCAACACCCTTTTTGAAAATAACCTTTTTGAAATCACACTTCATACCATATGTTTCTTAGATTTCCATAAACCCTTTAAAAATATATATGAAATAATCATATTAAAACAAAAAAGATAGTTTAAATTGACAATTCACAGAATTCCCCTCACATGGATCAACATATTCACCCTTGATATAGTCAGTCAAATAAAAGAATAATCATCCTAGAGGCGAGGATCCTCCAATATCCATATGCCCACTAAATATTTAAATGGAACTAATCATCCTATTGTGGTAAATGAATATCCCTTACATACCTATTTTCTAGAATATTACTTAATCTAGGAACCAATAATTTTCATTTATAACTTCACCTATTCTCAATTCGAAGGGATTGATGAACATTATTTATCTTTAAGCCCCACAGGGGTTGTTATTAGCAACATTTGGTCCATGAATCATGACCATAAATAGTGTTGACCTTTTCTGAGATAGTCTATAGTGGCATGAGGATCTCCATTAATTTAATGTTTTACCTTGCCCCTGCTGTGTACAATATCTCACATGTTACTAAAAAAATTATAAATTTGGAATCAACAATTTTCATTCAATGTTATACGACCTTAAATATATTTCTTAATTGAAAAATTTGTATAAACAAAAACTTTTTTAATGTTGGTTAAAGATGTATGGCTATATATTACACACTTGTTGATCAAAGCATTATGACCTTAAGATTAGTGCTTATTTTTGAAATCTATATGAACTTAAACTCTACCCATTATCTATCCAAACCTAAAGGCCCAAAACTAAAGGAGAAAAATATATAGGATTTTTAGGCTAAAAATTCATAAAAGGAATACTAATAAGAAGTAATTTTCTCACTCTCTAAGACTCTCACTGTCAAGGATTCAGAAAAAATTAAAGTTCAAATAAAAACGGGACAATGTTCATAGGGTCCACCATATGACCCTATCAAAATTTGATCCATGCTTGTTGGATCACCTGGTTTATTAAAAATTTAAATATAAATCTATCTTATCATTTCACCCTGATTGTGTTCTCCCTAGATTATGAAATAACCTATAGGGTTCCTAAATCCTTTTAGAATATTACTTTATTCAATGAACCTACATCATTTCATAAGTGTATAAATCATCATGATACTTTCTTGGATATCAACGACAAGTTTATTAGACTCTAAATGAAAATTATATTTCACTATGAACACAACACCCCTAACATAGATCTATATATGTTACCCTGACATAGTCCATCATCCAGATGCATCTTTGTCTCGAAGGGGAAGATTCTCTAAATTTAATATGCATTGTAACCATTTCATTAGAACCCATCATTAGAATGTGGTTTGTGGTAATCCTAAACAGACATGTACCATCTTATCACTCTTGATTCAAACTACATGGGTTATGATTAATATAACCCTTCATATAACTATTCAAGTGGATTCACTACCCTCAATGTCAAACACTTATTCATTGTTCTCATATTTATAGAAATTACTTGATATCTCTCCCTAAAACCATTGAATGGTCCTCATAAAGTGACCCTAAACTGAATAACGTGGTTTTCCTCACTTTATGATCAAAAAATTAATACCTATCCCTTTTTAGTATTGGGACAATGTTGTCCAACCTCATCCATCAACAACCTTTGTCCCTGTTACTAAGAGAGAAAATGTACTACCTATCACTTTATCTAGGGAAAATCACAAGATCATATAAGCCTTCTAAGATCACATAATAAATATTGGGGACAATATTAGATAATTTTAATCTAATAATGATGAATGTGATGGTCAGTCTAAATGGGTCGATCACGATTAACCTATTTATGAAGTATTAGTATCCTTAACATCGAGAAACATCAATTCAATTCTCGTCTATCTTACCCGTGTTACTGGATGAGATACCTAGAAAATTTTGTTATATCTCATCTACCTATAAAACCAGTATCCTCTATGTCTAAACACTATTTCCATAAACTACATACACCATAACTACAGGTTTTCTACATTCATGAAATCAAGACCACTATTTATGTCAGGTTTTCATAACATGGAGTTTACATAAAGTTTCCAACAATTTTCTATGGTCAATGTTGTCTTAGATTAAACATTAACTTCGTGGTTATTACTCAAATAATATAAAAATTCCCATGGGAAGAGGCATAAAACTCAATAGGATGAAATTCCACCAATTTAATCCTTGGAAAAAAGAAGAGTCTCTACTCATAAAATATGCGCCTTTCATGATGTAGGTAAAATGGTGGACTTGAAATTAAAAAAGGCACAATACTCAATAGGTCAAAAATCCTTAAATTTAAACCTAGGAAAAAATAAATTTCCTTATCACCATTCTAATCCCAAATAAATTTTAATTAAACAATAATTGGGGAATAAAAAAGGAACAAAACATTTAGGCTTCTAGAATATTTCCAAGTAGAATTCATGATATTCTCACTAGGCCCCTAGTACTAGTAAAAACCTGTTGTGTTTGTTATTTACACTCATCCCAATAATATAATCCAATAGGATCCATGAAAAATGTGTAAAAATTTATCTTTCAAGTTCTTGAATGATTTCGAGCATTGTAATTACCATTCAAAATTTTCTATTTCTAATCTTCATCAAGTTGAGTCAAAACATTCATCTAAATAGACTGACTATAGTGTTACTATGATGGTATTTTATACTATACCCATCCATGGGTCATACCATGGATGAAATATCTCATGTTAATAGAAGAAAAATAGTGTTATGAGGATGGTATTTATGCATATATCCATTCATGATCCAATCATATTAGGAATTTATTCTTCCAAATGGACCTACTCTAGTGTTACGATGATGGTATTTCTGACTATACCAGTCTATGATCTACTCCAAGGAGTAAATTAATCTGAATCAAATTCATGGAGATTATGATTGACTCATTTCATTGAAATTCAATATTTCAATGTCTTGAGGTTATCTTGGTATTTTATTTGATTATTTCAAATGTTGTTATTAGGGTGAAACAAAATCCAAATATAGAAAATTTGGGGGAAATGTGTTTTCATTTATTGATCAAAACATGGAGGATTATCCTTTATTTGGAACCTCCCTTATCTTTATAGAAAAAATAAATGAAATGAAATTGAATGCCAAAGGTCCTAGTTATCCACGCTTATCAAGTCATCTAGTTCCAAGTTGTAAGTGTTGAAAGATTATGGAAGACCCCCCATTTCATAGATTCAACCTTCCATAATGGATACATTTTCTCATTTTTATCATCAAATTCAAAGATCAACTATTCAAATTCCCAAAGATCTATATTATTTTATATTAGATTCACTTTCACTCTCACTATGTGATCCTTATACTTCTAAGGCATCATTTTATTGGAATACATCTAAATTATGATTCATGCTTATTTTTTGGTAAAATGATTCATATCCTTTTAGTAACCCTACACAAAATACACTTTTCAGTTGAAACAACCAAATAATTCAGGATCCCATTCATTATCCACCAGTTCCTCTGAAGAAATAAATATTTGTTGGATGAAAGAATACATGTTCTAGTAGATGAAATCACCTACAACCAAGACATAGAATAACTAGTGAAGAATAATTTCCTTAACACCATTCATTTCTAGTCTAGTCTCCATAATAATGGGGTGAATTGGATTCCAACCCCACTTACTCCCTACCTAATTATTAGGAACAACTTTAGGATATTTACTATGGTTTCTCACTAACAAAATGATATAGTAATGAATCATATAAGAAATGGAGGAAATGGATATAGTTTATGGAGGAGGCATATATTAATCTTAAATATCCAATCCTCAGATGGTAATGTGTATTTTTTAATAGGGTAATATTCTACTAAAGAATCAATTTTCTTAACAAAGTAGTACAAATACCACCATTATGGATTGAAATTATAATTTCTATCCTTGATCCTTCCCTTACATCGTTATGAATAGAATTCAAAGATGAAGTCCCCATATAATTATTGGGTAATTTAGTTATTGGAACCTCTTTTTTAGAATCCTATTTAATGAAAATCCAGGTAATGGGATTGGATAATCACGTTGTTTATTAAACAAAAGAACAAGCCACCTGGTCCCCCCATCTTGATATCTCTCTAACCATTCCTTTTTATAATACCATCATAAGTTTTTTTGGATCTTCCATGGGTGGAATCTTGGTCTTGGAATTCAAATCCTCTCATTCAAACATCAACTAGATTTGGATTATAACCACTATATTATATGAGTTCCTGACCATGGTAGAAGGAATATGATATTACCTATATAATTATCTAAATTTAAATGAAAATTTATAAGTAATGTAAGGATTATAGATGAATTTTTCATCCACTTGGTCCACAAAGTCCCCATCTTGGAAAGAGATAATGAAATGGAACTATTCTCGGGTACCATTACTATCATTAATAATTATACATGAGGGTATTTTACTATAAGTAACATGGATGAAATGAATTCGATTTTTCACTATGTATTTAACATCCTTAATTATAAATGATATTGTTTGAATATCAATAATGTTATATAGTTTAGGGAAATATGTAGAATAAGGAACTATTAGAGAAATATGAGACTTATAACATTGGAAGTTTTGTGTTATCCAGCCATACAATAACTAGAGCGTCTCACTAATTTTATATTAGGTTATCCCTTATTGTAAATGGAACAGTATGTGATAAATTCATGTGATAAATGAAATCATCATATTGATTAGTTGATCATTCCCTAGTACATTTCCATTACTGGAGGCATATTTCTAATGTATGGAATAGAATCAATTTCAGAAAGAGACACCCGCTATGAAACATAGTTAAAAACTACACTACATGAATCACAAGAGGCACATAGAGTTGAATTAAATTACCCCATGATAGATATTATCCTTCTCCGAAAGTGACCCATTATGATCTATCAATATTCATATCATGTTGACTAGGGTAAATTTTTTATAGTCTAACTCCAGTATTTATTCCAATGGATTGCATGAATAAATTAAACCATTCTATAAATGAGATGATCGAATGAATGAAATTATCTTTTCATATTATTCGATTCTACTTTTTGAGTAGATATATTTCTAGGGGAATTTTTTCCTATATCATTCAAGATGTTAGTTGTGGGAAGAAACTAATTATACATATTTCTAATGATTAGGATTCCCATAGTTACTAAATATCCTATAAAGTAATCCCCACATATCCATGTGATAAGTAGAAGGTATTGGTTCTTGAACACCAATGGATAAAAAACATTAGGAGATATTCAATTTTCAGGTACACTATGAAATATGAGATCCATATTTCCGCATATAGGAGAACTAATCATAGCTACTCAGTGATCTCTTCACACCTTTGATGCAACTAGAAGGCCCAAACTCATTCATTATAGAAGATATCACCAAAGTTTTTTTCCCTTGACTCTTATTTCTAATTGACACAGCTAGTCTATATGAGTATTCTTGGGAAATAGGATTTTGATGCTGATCTTCACCATCAAGAGTATTTGGAGAGAAATTATTAAAAAATTTAGTCCCATTATAAACCTTAGGGATATGTTGGATTTAAATATAGATGTTTTCTTGAATATGGTTTATAGGGGATAAAAATCATACTGATGATTTCATATTATTGGGAATAGGGATCATGAAATCATCCCCATTCAAAAGTAATATAAATGGATCTTATCAGATAATGGGTAGTCTTGATGTTCTGGGGTGAGAAGACTTCCCAAGGATTCATTTTTAGAAATGAAATATTACTAAGGTACCTCCTCTATGTTACTATAAGTGGATCATCCCATTTAGGAATTAATAATTTTCTATAAATATGAAGGGAATATAGTTAAACTTTAGAAAAAAAATCAATGTAAATTATTTGGCCTATTAACCACAAAGATACTAAACACTAACCATGAGGAAGCCCAAATACTATATGAATCCCATGGGATCCACACAATGGTTAAAAGTGGTTTAATTCTACACAATTACAGTTTGAGTGTTATAATTTCATTAAACAATCACAAAAATATCTTGGCTCCGACCAATCACCTCATTTAGGAATAAAATGGAATATAAAGCTTAGAGAGGCCATTATATCATGATGAAGGTTTTCATAGTACTGTGTAAATTTTTGTATTCACTATTAAATACTAAAAAACCCAAAAGATAGAAATTTAAAATTATAAGGATTGAATCACCCTATTTATAAACTAAACTGTGGCCTTTTAGTATCCCACCACGTTCCTTTTTTGAGATCTATGAACCTAACCATGTAGACCATAACACTCTCGGGTAGTTGACTAGAAATACCCATGGTATTTTATTGAATTTATTTGAATGAACCACTCCTCATGTCCATCAATAATCATTCAGATGTGGTGAATATTATGATTCATATGGACTCTCCAAAATAATGAAGGATAGAAGACAACCCATGTAGATACCTACTCGAACCATCCATAAAACACACACAAACTGTGCTATTATGAGAAAGAGAGGTCTTGTGTCCACTCATCTACCAGGAATCCCATCACCATCCATTGGATAAACATCAACTTCCTAATATAAATATAGATAAATATCACGACTTCCCATATTCTAGGTAGTTAATCATTGACTAAAAAACCAAACAATAATCACATGTGTTAGATATGGTCACACCACATGTCTATTCATCAATCTGATAGTTGTTTACCCCACATTGTACTTCATCCTCTACACAATCTATAAGTAGTTCCACAATGTGGAGAGGCTGACGTTACTGTGTGGCCATCTATTTGGGGAAATAGTTTACTCAACCCATTCCTATAAATACTAAAATATTTCATTTTTGAAGAGGAAACTATGTTGGAAAGTAGGTAAAGAAAATGAAAATCAGGAGAAGGAATTATTATCATGGTAATTCCCAAATCCAAAAATATTGGGAAATTTTTTCTTTTGCATATTATCTTATATGAGGGCTTAGTCACTAACCTATTGCATTGGCCCTTTCCCACCTGAAGACTGCATATGATACTGTCTTTCACACACCTCCCAAGAAGGGTGAACCATCATCATGCATATCCCTAGCAGACTAGCATTCCCCTAATGGATATCATATAGATATAATTTTTGTACTCTTTCCAACCATTCAGGAGGAATATTTAACATGTACCTCAAGAAGTCCATTCTCATTCATACGTTCCTTATTCATTCCAACCCTTCAATGATCCATATACCACAATGACCAATTTTCCCCACACACCAAACACAAAAATTGATCTCTCATTGCAAATCTTACACATATACCAAGCCTTCCTTGTGTTATTCAGACCATACTCTTATATGGGCCTATGCATTGGGTATCTAATTAGTGTATGTAATCCCTTTTCCAAATAGATATAGAAGAGGATTAGTTCATGTCTCCTCTGAAACCACGAGATCTAAATGATTAGGGAATTCAAACCAGTACAAACCCCTTAGATTGTGTAATTCATTGATAAAATGATGCTCCTGTTTGTTATCTCAAATATATAGAACCCTCAATGGAATCAAAATCATGGATTCCATTGATAAAAAAATTCTATATTAGGGAAAAGTAGAGAAGGGTCTCCAATCTCAATGATATATTTATTCTCTATTCAAAGAGTTGATCCCAATAGAGCATCCCACTTGGAGTAACCCCCATGTATTTATTGTAGGGTTCATTATTCCTCCCACATATATACGATTTCCTAACCTTCTAACTATCAAGAAGACATTGGGGTGGTATTCCTCTTGGATGATCATTCCATTTACTCAATTAAAATTCATTCGCACAAGGCCTCCTCTTAGTTGTATGTCCCACAACATAAATTTAGCTATAATGACCATATCACCAGTGTCCTAGAGGTGGTGTCTTACACTATTACATTGGAATAAGATATAATGAATCACATATTAAAGGACAAAATAGTTTATTAGTCTTTCTAATCAATAAAAATACTTGAGTCTTTCATTACATATGAAAACAGAAATTACAATGAATTTTATTCGATAATATCATTATTACCTCTAGAATATCATTTAATATTATTCATAATAAAATTACTAGATCCACGAGAAAGGAAATAAATAAGGGTGAACTGAAATTCTCAGTAAGAGTTAAGTACAATGGAAGCTACCATGAATTAATAATCATAATCAACATGGAAATGCAAATATCTGACCACACATACCATTTAATCAATAATCTGTGAATGAAATGCATCTAGGGATAATATCATGGAAAAAATATAATAGATAATAATATAAGTAATAATCAATAGGTAATGTTAAATAAATGAATATAGATTCCACTTGAATAACTTGACTATTATGATAAGATAATGGATGGTCGATATAAAAAGGTAAATAACTAAAAAACATATAATATAATCAATAAACCGATAATGAAATTAATCTAGAGATAATATAAATTTAAAAATATCATTGATAATAATAACTGTATTATTAATGAAGAAAATGATTAATTATTATACATCATGTCTCATAAATATGATACTTACCCCATCAAAACCTTTCACAATATGGTTTAAAACTACAGGTAAAAACTCATTTAATTCACTCGTATTGATTAATCACCTGAGACTAGATGATGCATTGAGGGGATATATAATATGGGGCCCCACCATTCAAAACAGGTCGTAATAATTCCGCACATATCTAATGTTTGATTTAATTCATGAATCAATATGCCTTACCATTAACTATCATTATTCAATAAAGAATACATAATATCAACATTTTTCCAATTAATCAAATAAAATTAAAATTGAAACACCATATTTTGAAATGAGATATTTTTTATGAAATAAGAATACCCATGATAAAAAATATGTACATTTGGGGGGAATTTAATGTAAAATGATCATAAAAAAGTGAATTTTTCAAGGGAAATGTAATGACTATAAAATAGATCAAGAAAGTGAATGTCAATACTTTTCTTGGTCAAATGACCATATACCATCCATATAATGAATAAGGATGGTATAAATACAATATATATCCATTGGGGTATTAATAAATGGTTTTTTTTCATTGATGAAAATAAATACTATAATTTAAAAAAAATCTTCTGGAAAATTTCATTTTCACATTGAAAATCACTTTTTAAAACTAATTGAACAAAATTATTTTTTAAAATGAATTTATTTTAGAATAAAATTTGAAACATATAAAGGATAATTTTAAAAAAATTTGTGCTCATGATGTATGGAAATTTTGTTCATTCCGTACATGTTAAAAAATATTCCTTTTACTTTTTGATTAAAAAATGGTTATTGTTTTTAAAATGAACTGAAGATTAATTTGATAATTTTTTTAAAAATAATAACAGGAATAAAATTCATTAATTAATTATTTTTTAATTTAAAAAACATTTTCCAATTTTTTTTAGCAAACATGGGTTTTGATGAAAAAGGTTTTCTCTCTGAATAGAGAAATAAATTCACATATTTTTTAAAAAAAATTCTCAATAATATTACGTAAAAAAAGGTAAAAAAAATTAAACCATTACTTGAAAAAATTTATGAAAAAATAGAGGATAATAAATGACTGTGTTTTATTATAAAATGATCAAATAATTCCCTTTAATGAAAATTCAATCATATATAATCCAGATTAAAATTGATTTTGATATAAACCCTCTCAAACATCGTAATTATAATGTGATAATTAATAAATGATTTGATATGTGTGTCAAATTTAAATCCAAAAAAATTAACTTAATATAATACATAATATAATTAAGAGTCTTTACCCATATGATATTAGAATATTTTAGGCAATAATATGTAATATAACCCAATGTAAGGAAATTGAGTTATGAAATTATTTACCACATCATAAGTTCTAATTAAAATACCCTAGGATGAAATAATTCAAATTGAAACATAAAATACCCTTAAGTATTAATTATTCATGATATTATGTTTTAAATAGTTAGTTTATACACTATATAAAATAAATCGGTGGGTAACAAAAAAATGTGCCTTAATGAAAGGAAATCGAGACAATACCCCTTACCACCCGCTTCCTTTTTCTTGAACATTATTTATCCTCATGTATATTGTTTTTAGACATGTTATTTACTTATAAAATACCTATATTTATATTTATAATATCATATTTTATCCTTATATAATATTTTATTACATTGTTGTTAATAATATTTCGTTATTATCAGTGTTTTAGGTGTTAATTTTCTTGTTTTATCAAGTGTGTTTTGCCATGAAAGATCCAGTTCATGAATATATTACATAGTTTCATGATCTTGATAATAATAATAATTATATAATAATCACACATATATATATATAAATATTATACTTTTTATACCAAGCGTGAATGATGATTTTGATAAATGAAGTTTATTGCGATAATGGAGATGGTAGGCCATACATACGCAGGAGTAACGTTTCCATTTTTCAATGATCAATACAGAAAGGTGTTGAGTAATATTTTATCTTTATATAATTATCATAATTTCATATATAAAATATTGTTTCTTTAAAATATACTTATATATATCATCAATGTGGTGTGGTGATGAAAAGAGGGTCGTGTCATTTTGTATAGGCGGTAGTCCACATGTACAAAAATGATGTCATCATTTTTCAGTGTAAAAAACAAAATGATATATTCTATTTATATAATTATAAATATGATAGTAATATCATAATTATTTCACTTATATCACATATTTTCATTAAATTTATCCTTATCAACTTCCATGTAAAGTTTTGGTTAAAAAATGAATCACATCACTTCGTGAGGTAGTAGTCTCCCATACAGATGAGTGACATTATCATATACCCTATAGAATGAAAAAACTAATCAGCTTGGTTTGTGATGCGGTAGTCCACCATACACATGAATGATGATTTTTTAACCCATTTGAAGGTAGTGGTGACGGTTTTAGGTCATTAACATAACTTAAAACGTATAATTATATGCAAGATATTGATGTAACTATATAACCTTGGTTTAATAATAATTGAAGGAGGCCTGGGAATAAATAAAATAAAAATGCTCATTGAATAAAGTTAACTCTTATTCGGGTAACCTCCTTAGGATTTCTCAAAATTCCTAACTAGGTTGGATTTATCCCAAAAATTGGAATTATATGATTAGAGGATAGAATTTGTTAAATTATTTGGGTAAGACTTGGCCGACCAAAAGGGTTTGAAGGTATAATGATGAGATGATAGGGTGTGACTGTTTATACTTTAAGTGAGTGGAACACTTGTAATTTGAGAAAATAAAAATGTGTAACCATGTTTTTCACATTCCACAAGGGTCAGAAATATAGTTTTATCGTGCCTTAAACATGATAGGGTAGAAATATGGAAATAAAATATATTTTAGAAAAACGTTTATGTAATTTTAACCCTTATTTTTTTAGTTTAACCTTTAGTAAATACATTTTTACATTACCCTGATAAATATTTTTTATTGTTTTGACTATTCATATTGGTCAAGAATAAGATAACACTATTATAAAATATAAATTATTCTAATTCCAATAATTGAATCCATTTCTCCAAATTCCCTTCATATAAGTTTAAAATATTAATTTAAAATTAATCCCACAAACCTGATGAGAAAGTGGGTCTTAATATAGAAAATGTTAAAAAGTTTTCATATCAAAATTTGATATTAAAATAATTAAATGGCCTAAATTGTATTAATATATTTATAATTTGAGGAATTTTTCTTTTAAAACCACTTCTAAATATAACTCAAATTTACAAATAATTTAAATGAAAAGAAATATTCAATTAATATTGAGTATTTTTCACTATTTACTGAAAAATGAATCATTTTAAAAAAATGATTAAAATTTACCCGAAGATAATTTTAGTATGTTTTTTTAGAAAAATATGTTCATTATATAAATTAAATTTTCTAAAATCGGTAAAAATTAATTTTAAATTATTTCCACAAAGCATGACTAAACCATTATTTATAAGAAAAACAGTTTTTTCTGAAAACATTTCTTTTTCTTTTAAAAAATTATTATTTTATTTATAATAAATAGATAACCATAATTTTCATAATTTATTTTTTTAGTATTCATACCCACTAATTTAACATCTACGTTATAATGTAATATTATATTATGGATCATTTAGACTCGAGGTTGTGTGTTCGAAAAAATATCTAAGATATTAAATTTAATGAAATATATTTTTTGGGTAGTTTAATCTTATTATTATTACGTATTCTATAAAAAAATTTATTAATTTAAAATATTGTGGTGGTAAATTCCCCCCAACATTTTTAAATTTCATCATAACAATTTAAACTTGGTCTCGGTAATAATAGTTTTGAATTTTGAAAATTCCATTATTCAAAAACAACATTGTAATAAAGGTTTATAAAATATATGCTTAATAAATGGGAAAGTGAGGTACAAAGTTACTATGGGAAAATATATAAAAAGTTTTAGATGTATGATAAAATTATAGGTAGTTGAAGATATGGGCATGTAATAAAATATTAAATAATTATATAGACCAATATAGGTCATTGATCACAAAAAAGTGAATGATCAATGGAATGTTATGGACATCAAAACCATAAATATATGATTATATAAAAGACCTTATGATTCATCATATATTAAGGTAATAAGATACCATTTTTCTTGAAGAGCCCTTTATGAATGTCGAGGAATTAATTTATTATCATGTATTATAAGTAAACATACACACTAGATTCATTATTTCAGAAAACAATTTAATCCTTTGGTTGTGATTTAATCAATTTCCAATTCATTTCTTGAGCTAAGAAATGAATATCCAAAAATGAATTTTTTTTATACCTGAATCACTAAAATTCAATTTTAATGGATCGTAGTATCCATAATATAATGACAAATCATTCCTTCAATCTGTAGTTATTATTATGAAAAAATGGTTAGCACAGGTTATCTAATATGGAAAAATCTCCATATGGTGAAGTTAAACATTAATCTATAAAACCTAATCCGAAGTTCATCATAAAGCATTTCATAAATGGTTAACCTTATATCCCTTAAAAACTAATATCCATAAATTTTGAAAATGAACATATCATTAATCCCCCAAAAAACATGAAGTAGCTCTTAATCATCACATAACAAACACGTGAATACCTTACTCATTTATATTCTTAAAACATTAAAATAACATGAATTACCATAAAATATTATTGAAGACATTATTTCTTCCTTACTCCTTAATTAAATAATAGTCTATTGGATATATTCCTTAAATCCAAAGATGATGTAAACTCCATCAATGATAGAATAAACTACCTTGTCTAAAAATCATTAATCGGTCCCAAGGTAGTTAGTACTATCAAATTTAATTTCTCCATATCAATCATCTCATTATCCAAACATCAGTATCATATTAAGGGTTATATTTCCCTCATTCACATGTTTTCCAAGAATTTCAACATTCCACTGAATTATTTTTCTTGGTCATCAGTACTATTCAACATATGATTTCAAATCCTTTATGAAAAATTATCAAAGTACAATACATATATGTTTCATAATTCGTATAACCAGGATATGATTGATAAAATACTCCAATGAAAAACTTATTTATTCAAAACACAATAACATTAATAATTTCACTTCGTTTGTGGTAATAGAATAAAATTTACAGTGATGAATTAGCTTATTTTGAGGTAAATACTTTGATGATCGAGACATTGATTTTCACAGTTCACCAAATCCTTAAAGTTGAATCATTGTATATTCAAAACTTTTTTATTACCCTTTTTATAAAAATAATTTTGTCTTTTCTCTCTAAACTTGTAGAACACTCCCATTCCCTTAAATAATGTACCACAACGTTTCTTTCCCCAATTATCACATGTGGGAAAATCCTTCATTCCATTCATCCCTTTATTGTTTTTTTCATTATCTTATTATTCTTATCGTGCTTTCCTTCGAAGCCAAAATAATTATATAATTATTTATCTATATTCATAGATCATGATACTATATCCGCATAATATGAGAATGTTCGGGAGACTAGTTCCAATTTAAATATTGGATTACTCCCATAAATGAAATGATAATTCTTACTCTTTGGATTATATTCTTTGATGTGGTTCCCATTCCTTATAATGGTGACCAATTATAAATAAATCTATACAATAGATCAGATTATATCATTATGAAACATAATTTAAATCCCAAATATATTGAAGTATTTAACATAAATTGAAACATTTATACATATATATTCTCATAATTACAAATTTGGACACTTGGGGGATTTCTGTAATTCAAATTATTTATATTTTTTACAAATAAAATGTCAATTACCCTTAGAATACTTCCCAGGAGTGTCAAAATAGGTATAGAATATGGCTAGTTTTCATACACTAGGTGATAATTGGGTGAAACCCAATCCACCTTTTTTGGAATTATGACCCCTAAGAACATCTGTTCCAGAACCACTTCCACTTGTAGTATCATTACATGGATATATTTATAGGAAAAACCACATAATATTTAACATAAAAAAAATTAAGGATGTTTTTCTATACTTATCCACAAGGATTACCATAAGGTTATTATCCCTAATCATTATTTTAGAAAATATAGATTACAAGGTTTCTATAAAAATTCCTCTGATAACCATTATAATTACTCTATCTCCATTAACCTAGTGTCGGTTTCTTGCTTTATTACATTGGAATATGATACAAGGAATTGAATCTACAAGGATTGAATATTTTAGTAGTATTGGTTAGCTAGGTTGATACTTGATTCTTTAATTACATTTGAAAAAAAATATTACATCATTTTTTTGGAGAATATCATTACTCACTTTGACATATCATGTAATATCATTAATATTAAACTTCCTAGATTCCTGAGAAAGGAAAAAAAATTAGGATGAGATCAAATTCCCGTAAATGGTTAAGTACAATGAAATCTTTCATGAATCAATATGTATAATCAACACAGGAAGTTAAAAATATTATCACACATTCTATTTAATCAATAAGCTGAGAATGAAATGAACCCATAGGTATTATCATAGAGAAAATATCTTGGGTAATAATATAAGGAATAATAAATATGGAAATGTAAATAAATGAACACACATGCCATTTAAATAACATGACTGTAATGATATGTTAAGGAATAATCAATATGGGAAGGTAAATAACTGAAAAAACATTATATTTAATCAATATAATGAGAGTTAAATTCATCCAGAGATACTATCATTTTTAAAATATCATGGATAATAATAACTAAATTATTAATGATTTAAATTCTTAATTATTGTATTTCATGTCTGAGGAACATGATACCTTGACCATTAAGAACAATAATAGGATGGTTTAAAATTACTGGTAAAACCCCATTTTATTATAGCTTACTTATTTGTATCAAGATACCTAATGATTCCTTGAGGGGATAAATTATATGAAGACCCACCCATCAATACATCCCTAAATCATTCCTCACATATCGAATGACCATTTTAATTAATGAATCAATATGTATTACTATGAACTATTAATAATGAAGAAGGAATACAAATTATTTATATTTACCCAGTTCATCAAATAACATTCAAATCAAGATCATGTATGTATAAATAGGATAAGTTTTATGAAATAAGAATATCCATGATAAATAATATTGATATTTTGAGTAAATTTAATTTTTAATGATCACAGTTAAGTGAATATTTCAAGGAAATTTAATGACATAAAAAATAGATAAATAAAGTGAATTTGAATACATTACTTGTCAAATGATTATAAAAATCCATATAAATAATAAGGATGGAATCAATACAACATATACCCATTGGATTATGAATAATGTGTTATCTATATTGATAAATAGAAATACTATACAATGATTGTTAAAAACATTCTCTAAGAAAATATACTTCTCATTTAGAAAATCACATTTTAAACCTAATTGTTTAAAAAATAATTAGAAACCATTTTATTTGAAAATAATATTTCACAACTAAAAAGGAATTTTTAAAAGAATTAGTGGTTATGATGGATATAAATTCTTTTCATTTTGCACATTCTAGGACAAATATTCCTTTATCTTTTCGGTAAAAAAATGAGCATTGTTTTGAAAATAACATGAATATTCCTTTCAAATCATTTATTAAAAAGTATAAATGGGTAAAATAACTTTAATAAATCATTTTCAAAGGGTAAAAAAATTAATTTTTTTTAAATCATTGTGTTTGATGAGAATGATTTTTAGACCGAATTGCGAAATAATGTGGGATTTTATTAAAAACAATTTCTCAATAATTTTAATTACTAAATAGTGAAAATATGTTATTATTACATATAAAAGATCATGAATATAAAGTGGATAAGAAAATGAATTTTTTATTATACATTTATCTAATAATTTCCATCAATTTAAATTCAAGAATAATCAATCCTGATTAAAATGAGATTGTAAAATAAACCTTTAGACTAATCATAAAGTTAAAGTGAGAATTAATCAATGAGTAGTGATATTATTTACCGCTTGGAAAATTTTTATTCAAATCCCATTGGATGAAATAATTCAAATTGGGAAATAAAATACCATGAATTAAGAATATTTTTTTGATATTACATATGTAATGGGATATATATATGATATATAAAATATATTTGTGCATAATATACAAATATGACCAAATGAAATAAAATTGATACAAAATCCCTTACCCAACGCATCCTTTAGGTTTATTGTTATTTAATATCTTTTATAGTGGTTTTAAACATGTTATTATCTTATTAAATAACAATATTAATATTAATAATATCTTATATTATCCTTTCATAATATCTTATCACCTGTTCGATAATAATATTTCATTATTTTGATTATTTTTTTGTGTTAATTGTATTGTTTTCTCATGCGTGTTTTGTCATGAATGAACACGTTCTTATAGATATTATATATTTCCATGGTCTATAGAATAATAATAATGTAATAATTATCATATTTATACAAAAGTTTTACTTTTAATACAATTCATTAATTATGTTTTTGAGAAATTAAGTAGGTTACGATCATGGATATGGTAGGACGTAAGTATGGATGAGTAATGGTCCTGTTTTTCAATGATCATTTTTGAAAGAAGGTAACTTATATTTTATCATTATATAAGTATTTTAGAGTCATATATAACATATTTTTTTACATTTGTATACCCAAAAACACACACACACAGATATATATATATATATATATCATCCATGAGATGTAGTGATGAAAATAGAGTTGCATCACTTAGTGAAGGTGGCAGTCCACACGTATACGAACGATGGTATCATTTTTCATTGTAATAATGAAATGATATATTATATTTTAATAATTATAAATATTTAATTAATGTCAATATTATTTCATGTTTATCATATATACTAATTAACTTTATCTATATTAGCTACCATGTAATGCATTAGTGAAAAATGAATCGCATCGCTTCGCGAGGTGGCAGTTCATCGTACACATGGGTGACGTTATCATAACCCCAATAGAATGGGATAAAAAATGTATATATGATATAATAACTGTAAAGGTATAATCATGTTATAAATATAATATATATATACATTATCTCCATTAATATACCAAACCATGATAGGTTGTAAATAAACAAACGAATGACATCAGTTCGTGAGACTGTAGTCAGTTGTACTCATGAATGAAGAATTTTTAAAACATTTTATGGAAGTAGGGATGGATGAAGGTAATTACCTAAAAATATGAAAATATAAGTATATGGAATATAATGATGTTATTTTATCATTTTGTTTTAGTAATAATTGAAATATGTGGAGGATGAAATAAAATAAAAATGCTCCTTGAATAGCATTACCTCTTATTCAGGTAAACTCTTTAGGTTTGCAGCAAAATCTTTATTTGGTTGGATTTAATACTTATATAATTCTTATAGGATGATATAATTGATGTTATTAATTTATTTTTTTTGTTCTTGACCAAACCAAAGTGTTTTGAGTGTGTAGAGAATAGAAAAGAGTGGGTGACCTTTTATAGGGGAGGTGAGTGACACAATTGTTATTTTTGAAAAGAAAATGGTATACCCATGTTTATAACATTACATAAGGGTAAAAAATATAATATCATATAGTATTAGAAATCATAAGGTCTAATTATAACCATAAAATATATTTTAGAATTTTTTTTGGTAATTTTAATCCTTATGTTTTTTTAACCCTCGAAAAACCCATTGTTACCTTAACCACAATAAATAATTTTAAATATTTTTAATGTTAATTTTGCTAAAAACCTAAATTTAGAATTTTAGATAATATAAATTATAAATAATTTAAAATATGGAATCCATTTTAACAAATTTAAATCATATAATTGGATAATTATAATTTGAAATCAATCCCATAGACATGATGAGAAATCAGGTTTTTGAAGAGAAAATTTCCAATAGATTAAAAAGTATTTATATTAAAATTAAATTTTGAAATGATAAAAATGACCTAAATTGGATTAAAATATATATAATTAAACTAATTTTACTTTAAAACCACTTCAAAATATAATTTAAAATTATAAATAATTTAAATAAAAATTTCTTTTCAATTAAAATTAACGATTCTTCACAATTCAATGAAAAATAATTCATTTTTTTAAAATACTTAAATTTCAACATAATATATTTTTTTATATTATAATTTCAAAAATTATGTTCATTTTATAAAATAAATTTTATATAATTGGTATAAATAAATTTCAAATTATGCGGGCAAAGCGTGACTAAACCGTCTTTTAGAAAAATGACAATTTTCAGAAAGCATTTCTTTTTCGTTTAAATGATTAATATTTTATTTATAATAAACTTATAAGAGTAATTTTTATAATTTAGTCAGTAATATTATTTATTTACAATTTAACATCTAGGTTATGATGGTATAGTATATTTAGGTTCATTTAGGCTCGAGTTAGGGTGTTTTGTTAACTTTCGATGAAATTAAATTTAATGAAATATAATTCATGGGTTATTTAAGATTAGTGTTTTGTGTCACATGAGGTATCTAAAAAAGTGATTTAATTTTAAAATTTTAGGGTGTTACATTACCTAACTCACATACTAGGTTAAGTATCTGATTGAAGCATCAAATGTGTAATCCCCACTTGATCTTCTATTTTCTCACCTTTCTTGACAAATTTATCCCTATATCAGGATGTTAAGATAAATGGACAACATCCATACCTCATGAAATTGAACTGGATTGTACGGTATCACTACATGACCTTAAACTGTGAACTTCAAACAACATGGTATTTGATTCCTATTTTGATGTGATATGTAGGATTTATCCCTATGGATCAAACCTAACATCATCAATACTCTAATCATATCATGCAGAAATATGCACCATGGGATTATTTATTTTCTCCCCTCACCTGGATACATTTCTTTGATATCTAACACCCTTATCTCTTAGGATACATTCATTATAGACTTTTCAAATTGGGTTATATTCCCAATGAAATCTTACCCCACTCGAAGGGTAATAATCCTTCCGGGTGACCAATGCATCTTCAAATTTGGATCCATATTCTCGATGTTACCATATCTTATTCATAGGTTCATAAAACTTTATAGACCCAACTTATCCACATTTTATCCATGCCCCCTTAAAGTTTTACTATAAAGGGCCACTCTTGCATATATCCCTCTCCGAACAGTTTTGGGAACCTTTCACCTAAATGTATTTATCGTAGGACATTAAACTACGTGGATTGGTCCCCATCACATGAAAATAAAAGGTATTATGTGTATCATTAAGTAGTATTATAATATGAGGGTCTTGATTCCTTTTACAAGATATTTTAAAATCCATGTTTTGAGCCTGATCTCATCACCATGAACTACTAATGCTTTCTTTGAAGGTGATAAACTCTAGAGTGCCTGGATATATGGATTTAAATAATATACCACTTGAAATTAAACTTTAAAAAGTAATAATGAAACAATATGGAGAACTCTGATACATATTTATGGTTCGGTCCATGGAGATCTATTGATACATATCTATGTTTACTCTAATAGAGAACCTTTGGTATATATAAATGTTTACATCTATACATGTTCATGACTGACTGCTGGCATAATGGTAATTAGCCTTACACATGGATATCATAAGGGATCAAGAAGAAGACTTAAATGAATAATATAGTCATAGATTATGAAATAAACACCTCAAAAAGGTGTGATGAGCCAGAGCTTCCCCTGTCAAAAAATATGTGTTTATAATCATCTCAAGAAAAGAACCTAGTGGCCTCCTTCCTTTCGAAAGAAAGTCAATAATGAAATCTATTTTCATGGATTTTAGATTAATTTGTCATTTTTTCTTCCACAAATCACAATACCATATAAAACTAATCGAAAATCTGATGAATTAATTTTACATATATTTTATAAATAATAAATTTTTATGTATTAAATAATTTTTAGATGTGTTATGACTCATAATAGTGTACAATATTCATCCAATTTCATGTTATGAAATCTGAAAATTTCTTATTAGAGTATGTTGAAAACGAAAATTTTAAGACATATAAGGATTGTAAAAAATGGAAAAAAATATCATGAGAAAGGTTTCTAGAGGATACAATATTCATTATATGACTATACTAAGTAGAGATAAAAGGCGTGAGAGTTCTATATATGAAAAGGAAAACATTTTAAATCCATTATATAAAAGACTAGATATTAAAGAATCTCATCACATGTAACATGAACATTTTTATATTTTTAGACTAATGAAGAAGAAATAAATTTGTGTAAATAAAACATTAATATCAATTAATGATTATTTTTCTATATGATACATGAATCATGTATATGGGAAAAAATTAAATAAATTTAGGAGGATCAATGGTTTCAAGAGAATTGTTTACAAAAAAATTGGTTATTATTTGAGAAGGTTATATTTAGACAAAATATTAAAATATAGAATAAAATTTTGTTAATAAAGTTTTGAATAATATGATATTCAGAATGATTTGAATGAACCATATACCCTAACTCCTCAAAAAAATTATGAAACCTAGAGGAAGTATGAGTGTTTTATTGAGTTGGATGAAGCCCTAATATTGGAATAATAAATCTCTTATTTTTTAAAAGAATAAAAATTGGATGGAGGTTAACATTCAAAACTTTTGGCTGATATCATGTATGATGTAATATGTCCATTTATGAGATTTATTACAAGTAACCTAATTACTGAAGTATTTAAGTGTATTTATTTTTACTTGTAAAATAAAAGTGAAGTGTACCAATATGAGAATGTTTTTACGAAGAGGATTTAATAGAGTTTACTTAATGTATCCATTAAAAAATGGATATTACTAGTTCAACAAGTAATTATATATGTTTAGTGATTTTAATATTTTAAATTTATTAGATAAACCATTTATAGGATTTTGACAGTAAAATAAATCTTTAAGAGGTTTATAGATTTGGTTTATAATTGGTTGAAAGATGTTACCAAATTTCTAGAAACATATAATATTCGACTGATGGTAATTATGATGGTGAATAAATATGTGCTTTCATATATATATATATATATATATATATGAAATTTCTGAATGAGATAAACTATTATTTTAGATTATAGAATTTGGATATCAACTCATGTTTCAAGACATCTAATTTTAGAATAGGCCGAGTGGATAGTAACCATGACATCAGTATAACAATGAGAAATTATTCATTATTATCATTTATATTAATTTTATTAAAAATTTTATAATTAATGATGAAATTTTCAGATAAAATTTAACATAAATTATGGATTCATTTGTGTTGTTATTAATTGGAGAGATGTATATTTCTTGAGACTTCACATGTCTCTAGATAATGATAACATATTTCTTTCTCATGAGAGATATGCTAGATAATTTTTAAACATATTTTAAATGGTCAATGTGAATCTATTTTCTAATATAATTTTAGTTGGATCTAAATTATGAAAATCATAAATAAAGGATAATGAAAAGAAATTATGAAATTTAGTTAGAGTTTTCCCAATTTTAAAACCTGAAGGAAAAAAGTTTCCTATGATATTACAATATTTGATAGATAATAATGTACACTTAAAGATTCACATTTCATATTAGAAAATAGGAATATAATATATATTAAGGGTAATGATGATTATTTATTGTTTTATAATAGAATAATAAATAATTATATTATCTGATAAGTTAATTCATACATATTTGGAAGTGTTGATGATCAAATATTCATGCATGTTGGTGTGTTCTTGTTCGGTGGTACATCTTTGAATTGGTAAAAGATAAATCAATATTAAATTATCTTTTAAATATAATAAGTGTAATATATTTCATGTATCACATGATGAAAAAAATTAATATACATAATAAAATAACGTGAAGATACCAAGTTGGAATTGAAGTTACCCTTATTATTTCCATGTAATAATCAAAGTGAAACAAATTATATGAAAAATATAGTTTAATATTTTTGATTAAAGAACAATGATATAATGTACCATTTTATCATGGAGGAAGTAGAAGAAGGATTCGTGAAGATGTATTTTTTCACTCAATGAGACATTTGATAAATGTGTTAACAAAACCTTTTCCTGTGGATACATTTCAAAAATTGAGGTTGATAATGGGAGTTGAACCTCAACATACTCATGATTAAGGATATGTGATTTAATCGCTACTCTCAATTATTATCTAGATTCATATTCACAATGGGGGGTATAAATAATTAAAATACATAGTTATATAAGTAATATATTTGGATAAATACAAAAGTAATTGTGAGTATATATTAAGGGGTGTTTTTTAAAAGGGGGTGATATCAGTTCAATATATAGATTATGTGTGTGTGTGTGTGATGTTGTGAGTTTAGTCTATAATATATCATCATAAATATCTATCTTTTATGCCATTATTTTGAATTCAATGTCCAAATTCATGTTCTCAATCATTATAGGTTGGAACAAGGTCTATGGGTATTACATGTGACAATGGGAATGTTTTACCCTCCACAAATTATAAATAAGAAATTATAACGACATAAATCATATAAATACACAAAAAATAACTCATAAAAAATGAAAAATGGGAATGAAGAAAATGATAAACACTGTACAAAACCAATATATAATACCCAGTATAAAAAAATTTAAATACACCACTAACTATATATAATACAGGAACATATCTGTATTCCACCTATAACATATATGACCTTAATTCTCATTACATACATGTATCATCTATACTACAACCCTAAGAGCAGACCTTGATCCCCAAGGGACACTGACATATGTCATAGGTCTCAATGTACACTTATAGGATGATTTTCCCACTTTACTATAGAAATAAATCACTTGTGGTCTCTATCAAAAAACAAGAATAACTTCTCTATTAGAAGGAAATTATAAAAAATGAAATCCAAATGTAAATCAAAATTGAAAAATCCCTCATCCAAATAGATGAATGTATACAGGACCAAAAAACCTGTATTTGATCTCATACAATCCATTTTATGGTAAATGTGTATACTAAATGTTTTATAAGATAGGTGAAACTAGAAGAGGAATAAGATATGATACAAAAATAACTTTAACCATCTCTAATAGCTATAAATTGAAAATGAAAACTAAATTATCTTCCAAAAAAATGAACCACCCACTAAGGTATCCCAACAACTACCAATACGTGTAAGTAAATGGATTGTAGCAGAAGAAAGTTTTTATGTCCAATAAGGTTCCCAAGAAAGGTGTGAGGATAAAGAACTTTATAGGGAGACACCAACTATGTCTAAGACAAATAGTGATGAAATTGATTTTTGCATGAATAAGTAAAATCATTTAAATACATATCTATTAAATATTTTTCATCAATAACAAACAAGGCACATAAATATATCTATAGTGAAGAAAATACTATACCTACTCTTTATAAAGTTTATAACCCCATATACCGGAAGGGTCCATACATATACAACCTACTTTGAGTCTCGTATCAAAATTTGAGATGTTCCTTTAAATGAAGTCATGATGAACCACCCATACATTTTACTAGTGTCATGGTACTATAACCATACGATATTTTGGAAAATGTAATAATGAATGATACATTCAGGAAAACTGAGTTGACATTCCCACCTAGGTTTAGAGGAATATTTTTTAATAGCATCATGATCAAAACATGTTCCATGTTATACTTTACGTTGATGGTGGAAATAATTTATTTTAAAAATTTTAATGCCAATGTATAACAATATCTACATGAAATTATTCAAAAAAATTGAAAATATTTGAGGAAAAAATTAGAATGATGAATATTTCTTAAATTTGTTATGTACCCCTTCTAACATGTTCACTATATATCAAAATTATAGCTATGAATGTGATATAAAAATAAGTTTCACACAGTCAATATAGTAATTAAAAATCCATGATAAAGGGAATACTACAAACAAAGTAATGGGTAATGTTTTGTTAAAATGGTAATAACATACTTGTCATAATATAGAATAGATATCCATTCTCAGTATGCTCAACTACCAATTTTACACAAATATTAAAAAAAGTAACATTATATAAATATTAAATATCATATAATTTGTAATACAAGCTAGTTTTAACCTAGTGAGACACCATACATGACATGGAAATATTTTAGTAAATTCTTGGGAAAATTTAATTGGACAGTAGAGAAAACATGGTAGACCATATTAAACATGGAATGGGCATTCAAATATAAAAAATATTTCATATCAGTTGTAGAGACTTTGAGAACAGGGGAACATAATATGGAATAAGTAGAGGTATAAGTTTATAAAATATTATTTATATTACCATAAGTAGGTTCTATGTCCCATTTTATAATTTATCCAATGTCAAATGGGATAAAACTAAAAACTAACATTATTAAATATTATTTTGAGTAAAGAATCTTCAAAATAGAAAATAAGTGTTCCATTGGAAACATTTTTTCATGAATCATTTAATAGATTAAGGAAAAATAATAAATGATAAATATAATCAGGGTAGTATTTCCAAAAGAAATAATTTATAAAAAATATTTTTCAAAAAAGTTCTCATACCTTATGACTTTATAAAAAACCTTAATATTTATTATATTCCAGTGTTAGTTAAAAATTAAACCATAGGGAATTTAGTTTTGAACCAATTATTTCATCTATATAATCCTATTAATATTTTTACTAAAAAATAACACTATTCACTATAGGTTATGTGTTCTTTATTAAAATATGTCTTTTTCAAGTTTATGTAGGAAAATGTGATTCCTATTATAGAATATTGGTGGTACTCATGGAAGTGTACCTTGGTAATGAAATATAATGCTAAAGAGGTTTGAAACTATGGAAGGGATTTAAAATCAATTTTTTTTATTTAGGGTTATTTGAGACTAAAGACACGCCAATCATTCCATTTCTTCCCATGTTTGTTAGGGTATGATTCTAACACATATAGATGATAAGGATAAATAACATGTTATAAGATCAAGTTTACAAAATTATACATCAATGTAAACTCAATAATAATAACTGGACCTTATATAAAATCTAAATGATGCAATATTTTATAAAAATTTTAAAATAATTCAAGAGGGAATGAGTTTTTGTTACATAATTACAAATGAATCACTTTAATGAAATTTTAATTTCCATATAAAAATATCAACGAATAAAAGTATCATAACCTCAAAATATAATTCAGATTCTTTATTAACTTAGAAAACATAATTCTGAATTGTTACAAGAAAATCATAAGAGACACATTGTGAGTCAAGACCACATACCCTTAATTTCGGTCACATTTCCCAATTCTTAATAGTCACTTTAATAACCATAAAAACCATTCGACTAAGATATATTTCCAAATGGATTTAATATGTTTAAAACAATTATTATGGGGGGTGGAACTCACTAGAAACCAAGGTAGACTATAACTAAAATTCTTCTATATTCATAATAGTTTAAATCCTTAACTAAATCTATGATAACACATTTTAATTTCACTATAAACCATTTAATCCACAAAAAAATCTCAAATTAATAATATTTAATCATGATGATAAAAAAATAGAAATAACCCCATATAATACTCTATCAAACAATAAAAGAGGAAAATCCAAAATCAAAGGTGAATTTTGGACTATAGGTCTTACCACCCATGTTAATCACCCAAACATCCAAAACATTATTCAAACCTGAAATTTCATCCAGAACACCAATTATTTCACCAATAGACACTAAATTTTAAATGTGAATCCCCATATAAAAAACAACCCCTTGATGGAAATAAAAAATTAATGTGGACATACACCATAAATATCAAAAATCATCAATCAATAATGAACTAACACTTAATCTATAAAATTAAGACACATTCTAGTACGACCTTCATATTATATTACTCCTCATCCCTGATAAGTCTTAAAATACGCTGACATGAATACTCACTATCGTTAATTCTACAATATTTAATCTACGGAATCCACTATACTCATGATTAAAAACATGAAATTTCACTTTGAATTACAAAATCCCATAAATACAATATCGCAAATAATGAATCCAAAACCTTATCTCCAATATATGACTAAAAACACCTGAAACTAGATCATGAATCATCTATGTTATTTCTAATTAATGGATAATAAATTCTCATGAAAATTACTAAAACCCACTAAATTCCATTTCTATAATCATAAAAAACATCCCAATTGTAATAGATAAAAGATACCAACATCAATAATTCTAACACATGCTTGAATTCCCCATCATGATTTCAGTTTACAAATCCTAAAAAATAACGATACTAATCTACTAAAGATAATCAATATAAATCTATGAACCATCATCTTAATGTTCATATGAAGACCATAATTCGATTTTATGGCTTTATATGGTACCCCCAAATAGTTTTATACTAGATAAATCTATATATAACCCACAATTGTCATTTTTTATTAATGAGATGCATTCTATTCAAAGGTTTACTAAGACCCATTTTTTAGTTTAAAGAATACTGACTTGTTTTTGTAGATAACACATTTCAGAATATCAAATCAATATGAGACTACCATTAGAAGTATCATATACCATCACAATATTATAAAATGTTACATACCCTTTGAATACTTTTTTCAAAATAATTGTACAGTAGGTTCCATTTTAGTTCAAAATAAAATCTAAATTTTATTTCAAAATCATTTCCTCACCAACCTTTCTAGAATAAACCTCTATCCTCTTGAAAATAATAAATTTGTGAAACAGTTTACACCAAGACCTAATCTATTGTAAGAAATTCTAAACCCTGGGTTTTTTTTTCAAAAATTATTTTAACTAAAAAAATAATTTTAATGAAATAAGACCCCTCCACATTTTTGGAACTCATTATTAGAGAAAAAATTATTTTTCTAGAAAACACTAACATCATCTTAGTAGTTTATAAATAAATAAATATAAATTAATAAAATTTCTAAGAAAAATGTTTTCACATGGATATGAAAAATTAAAATAACAGACAACATGTTTAACTTATTCATTTCCAAAAAAATCACCATTACATCAACATCCAGGAACAGAAAGAATTCTCAATAGTAAAATGTATTATAAAGACATAAAAAAAATTATGCTTGGAAAATTTTATTAATTAGAATACAAGTATATATTTCAATGGATATCCCAATTAATAATTTATATATTAGACAATATGACAAGATGTAACCATAAGAAAAGGAATGCTTCATCATGAAAAGCATTAAAAAGAGAAGACTATATATTAGAAAATAAGCATATATATCTAAATCAATGTATTCTATTGATGATTTGTATTAGGATATAATTAATAAATATATATATAGTAAAACTAATTTATATATATTATTTATGTTACCATTAATAAAAACATCAATTTTTTTCCAACTATATTATAAAAAAACAAGGTAAGAATAAATTTATTCATAACATCTTACATGTGCCTATATATCAGCACATAACATGATGCATGAACCTAAAAAAATGGTTACTCCTATTTTATCCCTATACATACATCTCATGTTCTATCCTATAATACCCAAGATAATAAAATATAATATTCAATCAACCTACAATTCCATTTTACTCGGATATCCCCAAGTAATTTAAAATGCTATTATATGGTGGTTAATTATACTTTTTTATGGGATACTTATCAAGTACTGATGGTTATATAGTCTATCAAAGAAGAGATAAAATACTTTAAATTTTTAAATAACTATGTTATAACATTTAAACATATGTGACCCAAATAAGATGTTCATATTTGAATCATTTGTTCTAATACCCCAGGAATGCTATCTGATCCCTTAAGGCTGTGAGTAGTTTTGTTAGTTCCAATGCACACCATGGAATGATTTAATCTATTTTACCATGAATTATTTCTTAGTATATATTTACCAAAAAATCATCACTTCTCATCAATTTTCTTAACATTTAAAAAAAATTCAAACGAATCAATAAAAATTAAAAATCAGAGTGAAAATATTTCATTATGATTTTAGAAGAATATTTATAAAATAGAAAAAAAACATAATGATATCACATACCAACCAAAATATAGTAAATTTATAAGTGAAATGTGAAATAATATAGGTGGAACCAAAAAAATAGTAGTAAATGAGACAGACAATACCTTTTACAAACTCTAATAGCTCCTTATTTGAAGTTTTAATTGACCACGTGTCCATAAAAAAACACAAAAAATCTCATAAAGTAACCAAATCACTAGAAGTATATGTATGTGACTAATACGTATTTAAATAGTGGTTGTATTTCCATCAATGTGACCATGTTTTGGGTGAGGTAAAAAACATTATAGGCATCCACCAATTATGATTCAACATGATAGTAAAAAATGGGTTTATGCATGAACATATATACACATTTACATATATATACATCAAATAGTTTTTGTCTATCTAAAAAATGGTATAAAAAATATCAATAGTGGAGAAAATCATTGATTTACAATTTATACAACTAATAACCTCCTTATAATGGAAGGGTACATACCTATACCACATAATTCAAGACCAGCATTGAAATATAAGATGTACTATAAATTGATGTATGTATAAACCACACATCTAATTTATTAATGTGAGGATGTTTCCCCATCCTATTTATGGTATGAGAATCATGAATAATAGCATCAGGACATCCAAATCAAACATGCTATTCAAGGATATGAGAATGGTTTATAGTATTAGTAGGGTAAAAAATTATCCCATATACCCATGTTTAGAAATGGTCAGTAGAAAAACTTTTACCAATTTATATTTAGAAGAAATAAAATAATTTACATGTTTTATAAGTCATTAAATGATATGGTATGTACCAAAAATCCAAAAACATCATATTTCATAAAGAAGTTATGTAACCATTCTAACATTCTAATTATTTTTCAAAAAAATATCTATACTAATGGTATCTAAACCAGTCTCATCTAAAACATGATTAATAGGAAACATACCAACACAATGAAGTTATTAATGTTTTAAACATGCTTAAAATAACATTAGCACTAACTTTATTTCCCATTCTTATAAAAAAGGTAATAATTAATTTATCACAACATTTAATATATAACCATTATTATTAAACTTAACAAAAGAAATCACCCAAGCTTGAATGCAATCAATATTACACAAATATAAAACAACATGTATTTTTTTAAACATTCAAGAAACAACCCAATTAAAACTAGAATATAACCATATTAACTATTGTTTCATTCTATAGAAAATATAATAAGACCATAGAAAAAACATTTCAAACAATCTAAAACATGGGATAACGATTCTCATATATACACTAACTAGTGTGTACTAGTGGTAGATTTATATGTAATAGGGGAATCATTTAATCTATCTATAAGTGAATAAGTATATAGATGATTATTTATTTTAATCTAATAAAATTCTTGGTAAATGTTTTTAAATCATACAATTTTTTTTTAAACCAACAGTTGACGTAATAAAATTTCTTTGAGTGACCATGTTTCAAAAGTGGAAAGGAGAGTGTCATTGAAAACATATTTTGGTAAACTATGTGAAATTAGAGGGAATGATAAAAAGTGTAAAATATTACGAAGAATATTTTTCCAAAATAAATCATTTATTAAAAAAGGTTTTAAATAATACACCCCATAAATTAAACCACTATAAAAAATACATGATTTTTTCATGTGTTGGTGTTAGGTAATCATTAAACAAAGATGAGTTTCATGTTTAATCACTTATTTTAACCTCATATATATACCACTAAATCAACATTGAATTAATATTTAAACCATATATTATATATGGTTTGATGAATTATAGCTCATTTATGGTTAAATTTGATTATATTAATCCTATTATAAAATGAATTTGGGACTCAAGGAAGTGTACCTTAGTTATGAAATAATAGTCCTTGGAGATTTCAAGATAATGAAAGCGATTAATCTCACAATTTACATGATATATATGACCCTTATTCATGGATCTAGTTTTATAAACACATACATCTCATACTAGCTTTTATACCAAGTGTAAATTCCAAGATATAAAAATTCATAATTAAATGATTAATAAAGGTTATTACATCTCTTAAATCTAATGGATATTTTCATTTATATATTTCCAGATAATTATGAAAAATAATAATTAGTAGATCCCATGTTATTTTTATCATATTGACATTTTTCATTATAGAAAAATACCAAATCCATAATGAGTATTCAATATATACCATGAATTATTGCACACATTATATGCATATTAACATGCCACGTGTATTAATTTTCTCCATAAGCTAGGGAAATGGAAACATAATAAGGGGTGATCTCAAAATCTCAGTAAGGGAAAATATAAACTGGAAGAAATCATGACATGTAAATGGGCTAAATATTATTTCTAGAATAGGTAAACGACATGGAAACATAATTTAATTGAAACTAGTAGGATGATATATCATTTAAAATGAATGAAACATGTATATCGATCATAATAATAATATAATGATGTGTTTATTATGTATAAAATCAAAGAATTGAGGCCTCGTGAAAAGATAATATCATGTTATGGGGAGATGGATACACCAAAACCCAAACTGTTATATCTTGTGATACTCGATGATTCATCAGAGGGATATATAATTATAGGACCCAAACATAACCTAATTAATTCAAATTAATTCACCATAAGATTTATATTGACCTTTTATACCATTTATTGAGTAATATCTTACATGATAAATATATTTCTATAAGTATAATAAAAAATAATGAATGTCAATATTTTCCATTTGTTAACAAAAGGGATAACATGATCATAACCCATCCAGGTAAAAAGGTAGATGAGCCAGAATTATATATTAAAATATCTAATAATAATCCATGTTTGAATTCCAATACATATACACATGTCCATAAATAGTATAATATTATCATAAACCACCCAATGAAGAAGGTTAATGATTAAAAAAATACCTTGTTAACTTTCCAATAATCATCCATATTTTAACATCAATAATTTTACCCATTTTAATTGAATAAAATTACTTATATGTGAACATAATATAATTTTAATGGTGTAATTTTTTTTCACAGTGTATAGATCAATGAGTGTACAACTAAGTCAATACCTAAATAACACGATTAAAAGCCTTATAGAGAAAGAAGGTGGAGGGTTTCAAAAGAAAATAACCTAATAAGTTAATTAAATTCATATAAATGGTTTATTTGTTTATAATTATATCTTTGAAAACAATGATATAATACCACATAATATAATAATACATCAAAATGTAAACAACATTTATGAAATATGTTCAATGAATGATCATAACTCAATGAACAAAAATCCAGTTGCCAAAAATCCTCACTTTCTGTTGAAACAACTGAATCAGTATCAACATGATTAAGGGATAATTATATGAATAATAAATACCATTAAATAAATATATTATGTCAAAAACATATCCATGTCTAGTGAATGCACCATCCAAAGAAAACACAATCTGTAAAATGTATTATGTCTGAAAGAATCAGAATTGGGACCAAGAAAACAATTATGACATTAGAAACTTTTGAATCAAAACCAAATTAAATATAAGGATAATAATTTAAAATTAAATACCATGATTATATGTAATTCATGATATTATATATTAAATTGTTAGTTTATATACTAGAAAAATGAAATTAGGTGCACAATACCAAACATGTCTCTTGGGAGGAATTTGAGACGGAAGCCCTTACATCATTTCTTAACATCAAAAAACGTAATATTAACTCATGTGTCGCCAATATAGATACCATAAAACACTTAATTAAAAAAATAATCATATCCAATTTTAATCAAAAACCTCATAAATAGCAATTCTCTATATAATTTCTTCTAATTTTCTATATCGAGTGTTTATTATTTTGATCATTTGTAATTATTTCAGATTAGCGATGCCTGTCAGATTTTTATTCAAATTTTTATCATTAATGGGACATTAATGTTACTATTAGGTGTTATTTATAATTTTTCATGATGATTCAAATTACATTAATGAGTGTTATAGTCTCTATCCTTAAAGGTAAAATTTATAACAAGCATGTTTTAGTGATTCATATCAATTGATGGGTGATTTGGTTATTGATGAATTAAATATTGATAAAACATATCCAAAATAAAAAAAAATATTTTTACATATTTATATTATATTATTATTGTACATATTTTCCCATATTTATTCATGATATAAATTCCTAGTATTGTTTAAGTTGGTTGTTAAATCAACCCAATCATGACCGTACATTGATTTAATGAATGATTATGAAGTGGTTTTGTTGTTGTATCATTATATTAGAAGGATAATTATCTTTATAGGGTTTATTATTTAGATATATAATAATTTTATAGATTTATAACAATATGTAATGGATTTGAAAATATTACACAATTAGAATAATAGATTATCCTCATAGTAAGTTTATTTTAAATGGTTAAATTAATGATGATCATTGGTCAATAATATCATTAATAGGTATTCCAATTTTTCATATCAGAACCCTAATGAAAATATATAATTCATATTACCACATTAAATCTTTTCTAGGAACCATCATGGATGGGTGGTGTTGAAAAATTAATTCTATTGATCGTGGTGGTGGTTGTCTGCAATTGCGCACGGAGGACGATTTCATTTTTCTTAATGGATGGGATAGATGAATAAATAATGATATTACACTAAATATTGTGACATTAAATTATATAAATGATAGAAATATTAAAAAAAAATTGTGGGATGAATAAATTTTAATGAATGTAAAAGCTAAATATATGATAATACTCAAGTTAGGGACCTGAATTTTCCTTATAAGTCTACATATAAATGAAAAAATTATGCTAACTAATGGTGAAAATAAAATTTTAAAAATAGTATAGGGTTCTAGGAGGAGAAAAATTGTATAATTTCATGGATAAATTCTAATGGAAGGTGGGTCTTGATGTGGTAGAGATGTTACTCTTTTATAAGAGAAAATATGGGTAGTTTTGGGTGTTACCCTTACATTTTCAATAATATATTGTTTCTATGCATGAAAAAAGGACAAAAAATGGAAAATAGTGGTGGGTATAGTGAGTTTTGTTTGAATATCACCTCAAAGACTCCTTTTTAGTCCATCTTTTAGTGTTTTAGGGATTGTTTTTATTTATCTTTTGACTTTTATGCTAACTTATGTTTACCTTGGTAATTAATTTCCAAAATTAGAAATCAATTTTAATTATAAATATTAAGATTGAAACTTTTAGCTAATTTTATAGTTAAGATTTTTTTTATAATTTTATGAAAAAAAGTTTCTAACTTTGAAATAAATATTTTTTAAAATAAATACACTTAATCATGTAACAACAATTATTAGAAAAATAACATTTTTAAGATTTAAATTTACATATAAGATAAAATTATCCTGGATAGTGATTTTAATGACATAATATGGTTTATTATAATAAAATGTAAATGGTTATGAAGCTATAAAGGAAATCCAAAAATGAAACTACCTGGAAAATATATAATTTTAACAAAAATATGAAATACTTTTTTTATTAAAGTAACATTTGAATTAGTTCTAAATATTATGTAAAAAGGATTTATAAGTTAAAATAATATTTTAAAATGTATTTTTTAATTTCATAAATTCATATTTTATTAAATATAATGTGTTTTAAACATCTCTTATATTCATGCATAATGATAAAATAATAAATTTTTTAACTTCCACGCACACCGTAATTTTAATGAAAAATCAAAATTTATTAAATAAACAAAAAATATAATCTTATGATAATATTGATATTATAAATCCAAAAATATTCAGATATTTTAAAATTCAAATTATAATATTTATAAATTTAATTTTTTAATGAAATCAAAAAATATAATGAAAACCCATTTTTATTGGCAAATGAAATTTGAAAATATTAACATGTATATTTATTATATAATATCATTTAAAAAGTAAATTCGTGTTGACACATTATTAATAAAAAAAATTATCATTAATAATATATATTTTTTTAAATAGAAATGAATATCAAATAAAAATATTTTTTTTGAGAAAAATTCATTTCTAAACAAAAAATGATGTTGTTATTAATTTTTGGTAAACTAATTGAATTTAATTTATATTAAAAGAAATATTTATTTTATTTATACAAAAATTTAAAAATGTAGAAAATATTATTTATTACCTCTAATCCAATGGTAAGGTTTCAAGGTTCTACATAAACATTTATATTTTATATAAATATATCATAATTTTATTTATGGCCGGTGTTGTGTGTGTATAAAGAAATCAACCAAATTAAATTATTTAAAGGAAATCATATATTATTATCTTGGGGTGTTACATTCTCCCACCTTAAATAAATATTATCCTCAAAATTTGACTCTTAGAAATTTCAATAGGGAACTCTTAATTATCCATACACCACTAGATGATAATGGGTGCATTTAGGGTGTGTAATGAGATTTATCTATAGAAAAATTTATTATAAGCTCTGTAGAAAGGGGGCTTACCCATTACCAATTTCCCATACTATTATAGAAAGTGAAGAAGAAATATAACTATAATGAATAACTTCCCACAAACCATGAAAATGATTTATATGGTAATCATATCACTTTTGGGTTTTATAACTCAATATCATGTAGTTGGAGAAAACATAAATGACATAGAACACTAGAAAATATAGTGTTAAAACTCAATATTTTATACAATAACTATATTTTCATTGTATTTTCATTGTATGTAGGGTTTTTGGTGACTATCGCCCTAAAACGCCCTTGGATAATTACATTGAGCTACATAATTCCCAACTCTCTTACAATTGAACCAACTAAGTTTAGTAGATTCAACATTTCCAATACACTCAAGAGTCTAATGACCTTCATCTCCAAACTTATAGAATTTACCCCAAGTTTCTTCCCACATTTTTGATATATAATAAATTAATTCTTATTTCTCATATCATATTGGCCGCCTGAATTTCTACAATATTACATTATTGGTTTCATTGGTTTGTTAGGGATTTAAACTATGTTCATGTTGTTAATAATAGTTCTTGATATTATCTTTCGAATAATTAAAATATTTATCACTATAGACCTTATCTTGTAACATTATTCATTAGGATAGTTTCCACATTTTCCATAACATCGACTATTTACTATGTTCCTTTTTACTTCATTCATTACTAAAACATAAAGATTTAACACAATTATTGATAATTATAAGAGATTTTTCATTAATATCCATTAGATAATTTAATCTCAAGATGCCTCAACTTATAATACTATCTTGTTTTCCAATAGTTCTTATAACTCAAATTGTATTAGGCTCTATTCAACACACATCACTCTCAGTTGAACGTATTTCATTCTTGGTTAAACCAAGGATGATTTTATTTGGGTTCTCTCAAAATTTATATCCACATCCTTAAAATAGATATCGCACATTACTATGATATTATTTTTCAAATATTCTAAACAAAATAATCATTTAAATACATTCTCTAAAAATCAACTTATCCTTCCTCAAACAATAATAATCATTCCAAAAATCATATACCCATGTACCTATATAACCTAATCATAAATGCTCGATAACATACCTTTTCCAAATCCATTTGAATCTTTAAGATGTTAAACTATATAAATATTATATAATCCTCTAAAATTAACTCTATCAAGATCCCATAAAAGGTATTAACCACTAGTTCATAAGTTTACACAATTGTAACTATATTTAATAATCCCAAAAATGGGATGAACTTATCCCAAAATATCAAGAACAAATTATCAATACCAATGTTACCAAAAACCATATAACTTAATTATTCAAAATCAAAAAACCAATTATTATATAAACATAATTTCTATATAAAAATTAATAGTTATCTATACCTCAATATTTGGGTCTCCATTAGTTTCCCCTAAAATATAGCATTGTCATAAAAGCACTTATCAACGTTATTAATATAATTTAATATTTGTTTACATACCATAAATTTAAATCACCAAATATAAATAATTATATACTTCATATATTCCTCAAACACTTGGAATATACCGAAATATCATCAATGTGTATCACCAAAAAATGATAATATCTAAGAGATTAAAGATTATTAAAATATAAATCTCATTACATTATGTAAAAAAATGAAACTCACATTTTCCATCATAACGAGAAAATAACAATATTCACAACAATTTAAGTATGCTATCTTATTTTGTTATAAGAGGTTTTTGTTTCTAGGTACATACTTTTCTCACAATCATTTTTAGGATAATATATCAAAAAATACTAAAACCAATATGTTTATGATAAAATCAAAAAATTGAATACGAAATCATATATAGGAATATGACTTTACTTATGAATCCATTTTTTTAACACATTATACTTTTGGATCATACAATGAATCTCTTTAATTAATACTTGGTTATCCATTATCATTTTGATAATTGGTTATCTGGCCCCAAATATTTGAATATCTCATAATGGATACTTAGGATAATTTTAATTAACCAAATAATATCCCACAAGAATGTACATCCAGTTGTGCAGAAAGGCCTCTTTGTCATAAACTAGGTCATAATTGTGTTAAAATCCAATATGCCATGTTATGATTTATTATACATAGGTATATCATTGTCATAACCATATTCACATGCTTGTATCTAGAAAGGGAAGTAATTACTAAGAAAAAAACATTCTCATGAATTTACTAAAACATAAATATTTCTTTCTATAGTTAGACTTATTCTTAGAACATTCACTAAAGTCCTCCTATCCTAATCCCCAAATAAAATGTGCCTTATTACCTAAACATTAAATCATATAGTATCTCAAAGTACTAAATCTACCTTGGTAATTATGATCACACATAACTTATCAACCCTTAAATTATCCTCAACAAAAATCTAAATCTCTAATTTTATCTAATAACTCCCTTTTATACCAACTACGACACCCCATACCTGTACTCTAGGATTCTGTTCCATAAACACATATATTACATAATTGCTCTGATACCGATTGTAAAATCATAGATATAACCATAATTAATTAAAAAATTAACAATTATTGTTGAATCTATTACATATGAAAGATCATTTTCAGTTTAGAGATTTATAGAACTAGGAAAAATCAAGAAATAGAAAACCCCATGTTTTTTGTATTATAAATAATTTTTCAATTATAGGTAACAACTAAATCTATAATGAGTCGCCAAAATATTCCATTAATTTTTACACATGTTGTATCCTTCAAAACCTGTTACGTGTAGTATATTATTTATAAATAAGAGAAATGGAAATATAAGAATAGGTGACATAAAATTATTAGCAGGGTAAACATACAACCAAAGAAATACCAACCTAAAAATGGAATAATATTATAGAGGGAATAGGTAAAAAACACGAATCAATAATAAAATTTAAAATGAGTTCTAGATATATATATAAAAGTAAATGAAAACATTGATATCAATAATACTGAACTGATACTGATGGAATTCATAATTTTATACACAAAAAACGAGCTTCTAAGTCCTTATAACAAGACATTGTCCACTTAAGGGGAGTGGCATAGACCAAAACATAACTTAATATGTATTAGGAGAACTGCCAGTGAAATGAGGGGCTATATGATTTTGATCCACACCTATCACTTGACTAAGTCAAATGAATTCACTATAAGATTCATCAAAACCATTCATATCATTCTCCAAAGAACCTCTTAATTAATAAAACTTGTCTATATGTATAATAAAAAATACGTAATTTCTTTAGTTTTACCCATATCAATTAAAGAGAAAACATGATCATAATTCATCAAAATAAAAATAGTTGATGGTAAAAAACTAAAAATTCATCATGAAAATATTCATCTATATTGGAATGACAACACATTTTCTTATGTTAAGGAAAGGAATAACATTAATATAAATCATCTGGAGGAAGAAGGTTTATGATTAAATGATACATAATTAGAATTCCCATAATCATCCACATTGGAACATAAATAATTTTACCCATGTTAAAATAATAAAATTATTTTTACATTAACACCATCTAATCTAAATTATGTAAAGTGTGATGTTTTTATTATATAGGTGAATGATTATACGACTATGTTAATACTATAATTACATGATCAGATGTTATCTAGAAAAAAGATGGTGGATGGTTTTAAAATAGCATAACCCAAGGAGTGAGAAATATTTATTAAATGGTATATCCAGAAGGAATTTATATCCCCAAATAATATTCAGATAATACCTCATAATACAATAAAATGTCATAATGTACCCAAATTAAATGAAATAAATTCCATGAATGATCTAGATTAATGAATGGAAATTGATTTAAAAAAATCATCACTATTAGTGAGACAAATGAATCAATAGAAACATGATAAAGGGAAAATTATTTAGATAGTGAATCTCATTAAATAATAGTATTATGATAATTATATAAGAACACACATCGAAGACACCATTTTGAGAAAACATTGTGCACAAAATATTTTATGTCTTTATAAATCATAACTGACACATATAAAACAATTAAGGCTTTAGAAAAAATTGAATTAGAAAAACATAGAAGAGAGGGGTTGAAATTTAAAATAAAATAACATTATTAAAACACAATTCATGGAAATATATCACAAAAGGTTTTATATAAAACACATGAAATGAATTTGTTGTATAATAAAAAACTTGTCTCAAGAGAATAATTGGAAATAGAAAATCTTACCACTTTTAATGATTTCAACAAGAATATTTTATAATATTTTATAAAAACACATATATATTAATAAATTAATGTATAACACTATTCATATTCATATTCATTAATACTCTTCATAAATAGGCATTCCCTGCATGAATTATTTCTATTTTTCATATCGAGTGTTTATAGTTTTGATCCACTGTACTAGTTTCATAATAGTGATGTATGTACACTTTATTCATCCAATGTTATTCATTACCAAATAATTATAGTTACTTTTAAAAATGATTTATAATTATTTAGGATGTAAAAAATCCCTTTCATGAGATTTTTAGTTTTTATCCATGAAAAAGAAATCAACAACAAGCATGTTTCAATGATTTTTATAGATCAAATTGTGTTATATTAATTGATGAATTATATATTAATATAACATCTCCAAAATAAAAAAAAATTGTTTACATACTTATATAATAGGATTATATTAATTATATTCCCATAGTTATTCATGATATAAAGTCATAGTATTGTTCAAGTAGGTGTCTCAACCAGCCCTAACATGAACATAACCAAATTTAATAATTGATTATGAAGTGGTTTTTCTCTTTTATCAATACAGAAGAAGCATAATGTTATTATTTAGTATTTAGAAGTGTGATAAGAAATTATGTTTAATGCCCACTGTGGTAGTATTTCACATGTATTCACAAACAATGATTTTGTTTTCCATAATGGATGGGATATATGTATTGATTTTGATAATGACTTTAATATAGTAACATTTTAGTATATCAACGACTCAAATATCATTAAATTTGTGTGGGTAGGATAAATATGAATAAAAATAATTAATAATAAAATATAATTCATTGATAATACTCATTTCATGGACTTGACTTTTCATTGTAAGTATCTTTAGAAATTAATACCTTATTCCAAGACACTATAAACATAAAATCAAGGGTTTATACTCTAACATCATAATAACTCAATAGGAATATAAAAAATATCTAGAAATATTTGTTTCCTGATACCAATCAATGTATCAAGGTTCTATATAATATTATCCCCCAACCATAACTTATTAATACAAATATATTTATCATATGAATTAAATAAATAACAATACAATACACAATCATATATCCCTAATAATCAATAAATATCGATATTGAATAAGGTATACAGATGCCCTTATTCTACAGTACATAATCAACCTACCTTATAATTAAACAAAAATCCATATATAACAAAAACATATACCTATTTTAAATATTTCCCTAGTCAATAAATGAGTTATATTTCTTGAAAAACACCTCCAATATGATTTATGTAAAATATAGTGTTTATCTCATATAAGGTAATGGTTATATGACCAAGTTAGTAATTGAAATGTCTTATAATAAATCGATGATAATTAATATCATGAAAATGAAGAATACCATCAATTCATTATAAATTACATCATTGATGTAAAGTCATGTATTTTGAAAGATAGTGAGGAAAATGGAATAAAACACTGAAAAAACATTAATAAAACATTTTTAACATAGCTGAAAGAAAGAAGTAAAAAAAGTAACATTGAAATACATTTTCATGTGATGAAAACTGTAATTTTAAAAATTTATTTTGAAAATAATTTATATTAATTTAATCATTAAAATATATTAAAGTTCAATAAGGAAATGTGAGTGAAAGATAAAAATATACACAATTTGAATAAAAACCTTTTTTAAAACTTTTAAGAAAATAAAATACATTTATTTAGAATAAATTACTGAAAACAGGAATAGGTAATAATTTCCAAAAAACATAAAAACGTGGAAAGGAATATAAGCAATGAATAATTGTCTTGATGATGAGAAAATTTTTTCATGTGGAAAACTCTTAATATATGTTATTTTTCATAGTTTTCTAAAGATAATAAAAAATTACTTGTTTGTAAAACATTAAAAAATTCTTCTTAAACATATGAATATAATTTTAATTACTATATAAATTTATATTATGAAATTACTTAACTATAAAATCCAACATTATTGAAATAAAATAAATAATATCGATATGGAAGAGAAAGATTCCTGGCCAAAAATGGTTAATTAAGTGAGATTTTTTAATAACATTATGTTTGTGGTTTTGAGTAACATATAGTATAAAAAATGAAATTATACATTAAAAATATAGAAATAACCAAAGGAGACGAAAATTTAAGGGAATACAGAGAGAATTAATATTAAATTCCACAAGTGTCAATTTAAACATAATAAAACCTGATAAAAATTGAGATTACAACATAAACCTTTATAAATATTATAATGCCTGACTCGAACCTCTTGAATTAGGGAACATGAAATATAATTTTAATTACCACTAATAGAAATTTAATATATACAACATAACCCAAATAGGTATTATGTAAAACATATAAAAAAATCATAATTATGTGATAAATACCATATATATTTATTAAATACATGAATATAACCATCCAAGATAGGTTGTGATGTAAAATGGAATACATCCCTTCATGGAGGTGGTTATCCACACGTACGCATGATTGACGTTTTTATTTTCAATTAGATATAATTTAGATAGAAAATGGATTTCACATTTAATATAAAAACATTTATTTTTATCAAATAAATTGATTTAATAATATTTAGATGGGTCAAAAATATTTTTAGGAGTTTTAATATGAAAGATACTTGAAAAAAAACATTAATAACATATACTTTGTCCTTGGATAATATCCTTCAAAAAACACCTAAAGTATTTTTGGATTAATATTTTTAGAATAAATAAAGCTATAGGTCATATATAAGGCTATTGGGAAATTATTTTGGAAGATAATTTCCAAGATTCTGGATATTTGGATGTGTAGTGATGTGAGTAGAGGAGGTACCCTTTTATAAGTGAGGGGAGTGTCACCCTTGTAAATACCATTAACTTTAAAATAATATAATGTAATTTTCATTGAAATGTTGAACCAAACAATTTTTTTTAAGATTGGATTATTTATGTATTAAATATATTCATAATATAGAATTTATATTATTTTTAGTGATATTTTAAACCTTTTCACTTACTTAAAACCCCTCATTAACAATCTTTACAATTACCGTTGTTACAAAAGTTTTACCATGGAAACTAATCATTTTGAAAAAATGATATGTTAATTATTACATAATTTGAATATGATTAATGAAAATATATAATCTATTTTTCATGATTAATTCCCTTGATTAGGTATAATTTTATTTTAAGAAATTCATGAAAAACAAAATGAAAAAATATCTAAAAAAATATGTTTTTAACAATAAAAATGATTTTATATTAAAATAATCTATAAAATTGATTATCATGAAATTTATGGATATATTAATAAAAAATTCATATTTGTGTTATATTAATACCAAATGAGAACTGAATGAAACCATCTAATTAGTTAATTAATGGAATGGATAAAAAATGTTCCTTTGTTTGAATAAAATTCCACATAGGTTTTAAAATGTGAAACATAACTTTAAAAATTCAAAAAAATATCTTTAAAAACATTATTTTACCTTTCAAATTTATTTTTTTCTATACAAATGATTTAATAATGATTTTATTAATTATTATATTATAATAATGATGTAAAAGTTATAGTAATTATTAAATTTTTGTTTCTCACTATTCACCTAAAAATAAACCTTATCAGAATAATCCTAAAAATTCACCCAAATATTAATTTGACATGATTAATTCCAACATTAAGTTCATTAAATAAAAATAAAATTTTAAAATTTTAAAATTTGTCTTTTAATGGAATAGAATAAATATAAATATAATAAATTTTATAGAAAAATTGATTTTTAAACATTAGGCGTTCCTAATATTATTTTGTATAAATTAATAAATAATTTACTAACAAATTAATAGTATATTAATTGATGTAATTTAAAATAGATAAATTTATTAAAATACACATCATTTGAAAAAAATTATTTTAAAAATACCAATTTAAACATTGAATGATTTTAATCAAATCACATTAATTATTTATTTTCTTATCATTAAATTATATTTGTAAAAACAAATTAATAAAATGTTAGTAACATAATTTATGCCTATATTTCTATTTACTGATGGATTATTTTAATATATTATGACTCATTTTGGTTTGGTGTTATATGTAATGTAATCTGTATAACATATTATTATTTATAGGAGAATAATGTATTGAAATCCCAGGGTGTTACATTCTCCCCCTCCCCAAATTAATTTTTTTACACCGAATTATAATTTTTACATACCAAAATTATAATATCATGATATAGTAATAAAATATGATGAATATTTTATCGTGATAATTAATTTCAATGTCTATACTAAGAAACATTATCTTTATTAATTCTAAAACCATGCATGCATAATTATAGGAATCATACGTTTGAAGGAGTTTCCAAAATCATATACCTTATAAATTTCTTTTCACATAAGAATTGATATATTTATCTTCCTATTTCACATGTTAAAGAATTATTTTATCATCAAGAAGGGAAAAATGATAAAATATACTTACTTGATTTCATTCACATTCATAAGAATAATTTCACCATTTGGTTTTAATTTAATATGTTTCAACCTTTTCTTCACCTTATATTATAAATGATTAGAATACATGATTAATTTTTCTTGTCTAAAGCATGAAAATAAACTATTATAGGTTATAAGATGCACAAAATAATGAATGTTATTACTAGTATCTCAAATAATTTACTACAAAAAATATGGTTTGAACATGTTAAGATAATACTCAATATTTATAAACCATCATGTGAATAAGTAATATATTATTCTAAAAAAATCAAAAACTACAAATAATGTTTAACTAAAGTTATCCAATAATTACTAAACCTAATACTCTAAAAAATATTCTTGACCAAATTTGAAACTGGAAAATTAGAATGTTTTATTAAACCTAACCTTTTTCTCAAAATATTAATGAACCTGAATAATTGCTAAAAATATTATGAAAAATATTTGAAATACATGCTCATAGAATTATATAAATCCATCCATATATAATATGAATCAACTTTGCATCAATGTACACTTTCCTCCTCAAGTTATATTACCAATATCAATTGATAAATTTTTCACATTAACCAAAATTAATCTAAAACAAAATCCATTTAAATATATTCAAACATTTCATGATGGTTCATATAAATTATTTGAATTACCGATGGAATATCCCCCGAGAATGTAAAACTAGGTGTGCAGTTAGGCCCACTTGTCACGTATAGAGTGTAGATTGAGTTAATACTGGACCAAAGTTTTTAGGGTTAATACCAATTGGTGAAAATGTAAGAAATCCAACATCCTCTTATTTGTATCCAAAACAGGACATTATTAGTTGGAAACTACACACTATTTACATTAATAAATGTTTCGGATGTTTTCCTATATTTAAAATTATCCTTGTATGTTCACTACTTTGTTCTAATCCAAATCCTTAAACAACATAAACTCCTATATCATTTATCTTTATATCATATACCAATTGGAAAAGTTATCTATAAATAAATTATGTCTCATAATCTCATCAATCAACTTAAAATCAGCCATGTAAGACCTCCAAAGGGTATATAATTCCTTAAACATGTAATCAACCTTAAACATATCAACCCATAATGGTATCCACATCTCTTATATTATCCTTATATGGTTTCATTTCAATCTCTTAAGTTATCAGAACCTTTCTCAGATACAAATTGTGATTGACCCAAACCTATACTCATAGTCCCGATTCTAAAAACATAATACTTAAAAAGTGGCATAATACCAACTGATGAAACCCAATTATAATGATCCATAATTTTTATAAATTATTGAGTCAACTAAAAACCAATGATCATTATAGGTAATTTTTTTAAAAAATTATGGATAACATTACATAACTTAACCCATATATTTATCACAAAAACTAACATTTTTTTCACTATAATATGATTTTATTATTATATAATAAGTCATAAACATCAAGAATAAAATTATCCACACATGTTATCTTTATAGATATATCATATTTATTACTCTTATTAATCAAATGGGGAAGTGAAAAATAATAAGAGTGATCTCATATTCTCTGTAATGGTAGAGTTATGTTGAAGTTATCATAGAAAAATAAACATGAGTAATATGGTTGAGTAAATATTCAAAAAATTATATGTATAATTAAATTTTTTTTAAGGATATATATCCAATAAAGAAATAGAAATGTAAATAATCACAAAGAAAATGATAAATAATAAAATAATAATTGAATAGATATTGTGGGACATCATAAAAATACCATGAAGGAATTATACCTAGACACCATAAACATATTGTCAATGATTTATGTCCATACATCATAATAATTGAGCAAGAATACACCAAATTCCCATGATATTTGATCTAATTAGAAATACCAACTCATCATGGGGATATAAAATATTGGGTCCCTCCCTTCATATATCAATTCAAATGTATTCATTATAGTAATGAAATGAATAATAATACAATATCCAATCAACTATCCTTGATAATCAGTAAATATCCATAATGAAACAATTATAGGGAGAACGAATTTTTCCATGTACATAGTGGACCTTCCTTAGGAGTGAATAATCAGTCATGTAAATTTTTTTATAGATATTCAATATTTACACAGAAAATAAATGATATATCATTATTGGTAAACACCCATAATCTAGTTTATTTAAAAAAATGTGTTTACACTATATGGATTAATTGGATTAAAACTATGTTAATAATAGAAATGATGTCGAATACATCAATGATATTAAATTACATCAACATGGAGGAGGCCATAAATTCTACCAAAATAAAGGCATTGAAGTAAATTCAAGTATTTAAGATTATAGAGACGAAAATGGAAGTGAAATTTTGAAATGCATGTTCTAAATATTTTTTGAGCTTTGTTTAAAAATTGATTTAAAATCAAGTGCCTAAGAAAATGTTTCATTTACTTTCAATAAGATAATTTTTTAATATTCTATTTATAGAGGTGTTACCTATCACGACCTGCCTTCACCAAAAGGAGGGAAGGGGCAGCAGATTGCCACTCCCTTTCTTCTTTATGTTGGAGAAGAGATAATGACCCCCGAAACCCGCCTTAAAAAGGTTCCAAAGTGGCGACTAGCACCAAGGGTAAGGAAATCACTCACGAATGGAAGGCATTACCCTTTTTGAGTTTATATGATTAGGAGATAAGGTGGTAAATCTCACAACACCAAAACTAGAAGTGCAATAAAAAACAAAACAACCATTCCCATATGAATGTTCCAAAAGTAAAATACACAAAGTACAAAGTGACTACAAGGGTAAAGTACCGAAGAAAGAAAAACAAAAACTGCAACTGCCCCAAAGGTCCGAGCTAGTATGGTCCCGCGCGATCCCCGAAGCCCTCCTGGAAACCTGAAAGCAGTTTTATGTACCTAGGGTGAGCATAAAAGTACACTTAGTAGGGAAATACCAAAGACTCTCGTGCACAAGTGGGGGAACGTGCAAAAGTCCCGTGAGAAGCAGACAACCAAAACTATCAAGGAGTTCATCCATCCCACTCACCGACCACACTCACCAAATAACACAAGCAAGTAATATATATAATAAGAGCACATCGATGGTTGGGTACCCCACACCACTTTCCCACTGCTTATTGAAAACATCCTACACATCGAACCAATCTCGCCATTCTCACCGCAGTCCCACTGCCGCACCCGCCCGCACACACCTGGGCCACAACCTCACCGCAGTCCCAATGCTAAACACTACCCACAAACACCTGGGCCAAAACTATCACACGTAACCACACCTGCAAACACCTAGGCCAGAACAACCACCACCACGCCCGAATACTCCTGGGCTAGAAGATCCACTGCAACGCCCAAAAACACCTGGGCCTCATCCTGAGGACACTTTGGAAAACCACCATCCCACACACACCTAGGCCAACCACCGCACTGCCCTGCCCAAAGATTCTTGGTCGAATAATGCACTTCAGGCCATCACAGCCTGCCCAATGATACTTGGGCAATCCAGGAAAGAGAGAAGAAAGGAGCTAATAACAATCCACTAATAGAAGTTTTGGGAAAACACCCTCCCCCATGAAATGGGGATGTTCAACACTAAGTTCTCAACTTGGGTGGGGCGCGAATAAGAAACACAAAAACTAAAAGTATATATATATAGGTAACAAGAACTCTCCCAAGTTTATGTTTTTCTTCAGCCTGCCTAAAGAACAAAAACAGTACCACGACCAGGCCACAAATTACACCAAACTAAAAACCCATTTTTCCCATCCTTGTTTTCTTGTTCAGTAATGATGTTTAAATAAGTTTCTTCATCTACCTGGGCAACTATTATTCATAAGCCCAAGTCAAGGGAAAGCAAATATCCAAGCATCAACTACAACATCCACACCTGGTTATCTTGTAAAGTCACATCAACAAAGGGATAAGTGAGATCCCTCGAAGTACTGGAACCAAAGAAAACCCCGAGACACTGCCCTGTGTCCCCCCCCAAATGGTTCTCATCAACAGAGAATCCTACCCCAATTCGTGATATAAACAAGGTAACCACCCGGCCTTAAAATTCACAACCACTGAATCCATATCAACAGGGGATCCCATCCCCATCCACATAACTCTAAAAACATCCCATGAAACGAAAAACAACCAAAAAACAACCACCAACACAAAGCAGTCTCATGGCAGTATTTTCAGATTTATAAAATTTAACACACTCCATGATTTAAATTTATGTGTGCTTTAACCGGGGTTATCACAAAAAGTGATTGATCCTGGTTCCTCAATTTATTTAGCCAAATATACGTAATTAACCAAATTCCTTTAGACAGCATGGCTTCACAAATAAGATCCATTTAAACATCACCAGAGGTAAGGGTTCATTAGTGCACAGATAATGGACCACCAACAACCATGATTTTCAAGAGTCATAAGTCCGCACAATTCAGAAAAGAAGATCATAAAACAAAGAAGCATCATCGATCACAACCCCCACTTAATTACTTAGAGTCCATTCATTTTCTTCATTAAGGTTTGGTTAATCCAATTCTATAGAATCAAAAGCATGCCAACCCCATATTATACACAAAAAGGAGAGACGAAGGATAAATTCCCTACTTGTTAATCAACGATTGATGCTAAGCCTGGGTGTGGAACTCCACGGATCGCGATGCGTCTCGTCTGAACAAAAAACGGCTCGTCTGAGGTACTTCTAGCACAGGGTGATTGAGAAAAAAACCTAGGACTACCCTTTTTTTTATAAAGTCTTGGGACGGTTGAGATAAGAAGGCAAAACCGTATAAGGAGCGGGGTCGTGGGTTGACCACGCGTCCCCACACGCCATTAAAGGGTCGGGCGGTTTAAACCGACACATGTTAATCCATTAAATATTTAAATTTTACATTTATGGGCGTTTTAAAGGGTCAGAATAGGGTTTAAAACCCAATTTGCGCAAAAAGGAGCGCTACTAGAAAAACCCCGTGGGGGTAGGGGAGAGCCACTGGTAGACGGAGCTACCGGTAGGCTGCGGCTACTGGAAGACCGAGCTACCGGTAGACAGAGCTAATTGTAGGCTGCGGCTACCTATAGACCGAGCTACCAGTAGGCCTGCTACCAGTAGGCTACGACTACAGGTAGACAGAGCTACCGGTAGGCTACGGCTACCGGTAGACCGAGCTACCGGTAGACAGAGATACCGGTAGGCTGCGGTTACCGGTAGACCGAGCTACCGCTAGGCCTACTACTGGTAGGCTGCGGTTATCGGTAGGCCTACCATTAGGGTCAAACTTCAACGAGGTTCCCAGACTACCTAGAAAACCCAACATAAGATTTTCACAAAGTAATGGAACCCCAAAAACTCGGTCCATTACATTTCCATACTAAATGGAAGAGTAAATTGGAGTCTATAACTTAGATACATCACATAGAATGATTTATGATGGTTGAATACAAAATAGTATTGACATGTGATGATTCTTGAGATGGTAATATTTTCTAATACAAGTAATACAGTATATTATTTTTTTCTAAAATATTTTGGAATGTATTAATGTTCTAGAAGCTGAATAATTCTTATGGTAGATGTGGTTAATATGGGTAGAATCTAGCTAAATGATAGATTGGTTTTCTGGGTATATAGTAAGCTATACTAAAATACACAAAGAAGAGTGTATTATTTGCTTCAAATTTCTTCAGAATGGAAGAGAGGTGTTTATGCATGTTTAGTAAATGTTAAAATATTTTTTAAAGGTTTAGTAGTATATAATAATGGTTGGAGACGTACTAAGAGTATTTTGTATTGAAATGAATGAAATATGGAAATTTTCCTTAGTATAGCATTCACATAGTTGAATTCCCCAGATGGCTTAATTCCATAACTATGTGAATGTAGTCACATAGTAAAATTCATGTAGGAAAATTCATCACTAAATTAAATTTGTAACCTTATATGAGAATTTTCCTATACATGAATATTTATAGAACAATATTCAAAACCATGTTTTTAGATTCAGAAACATATTATAAAACATATAATAGGATCTAAAACATGAAAATATAATTATAGTCTTGACATAAAATCTCACATCAAATAATACACGTGTTTTTTAAGGATATCAAGTGTAGAATCATATCTTCTTAGAAAATATATAATCAATATAAGGGAACTCTCAAAGAATTGTCCACATAAATGAATATCATATTGGTGAATATGTAGAAAAATTATTTTTTAGGTTAAAATACACATAGCCAAATTCCCAAGTAGATTAATTAACATATGTGCCAGTCCCATAACGGTGAATGTGATATCAATATAAATGTAATCCCAAAATTATAATGGCTGGAGTTTTCAAGGATATATTGAAGGATAATTCACTTTGTTTGTTAAAATCATACAAATATTATGGGAACTATTTCACAGTTATTTATACCTACTTAAGGGTTAATTTAGGAAAATGTTAAAAATTTTCATACTATATATTAATGCATGATATGGGGACAAATGTGAATATGCATATGTACTTCCCTATATTGATAGAATATCACGATACATATATCATGATTCATTTTTATTATTTAGTGGAAGGGTCTATATAAAATCTATGTGTAATCACAAACCACATTATTTTGAACCTATAATCCCATTTTTATGATACATGCAACTACACACATGATTGTTTTTGAAATATTTTATAACCATTTATTTTTTGGAATATGATACATGATAATTAAAATATCATGTGTGAATAAATGTACCAAATTTCTTTGGTTAATTAAAATGAAGATTCATTTTCTAAGACATAAGGAAATGAACATTGACTCAAGTTCTACAAATATTTAATAGTACTATATATAGTGGAAAATAATATGGCTGATACATGTGTGTTTAATGGGAATGTCTGTAGTATTTTTTAAAGAAGATATTATCACTATTTATAATGAAAATCATAACAAGTTTCATAGTGATATTCAGGAAATTTTTATTTTAATACCACTTAAATAAATCATGACTATTTCATTATGAGGATTAGAGAAATCTCTTGTAATTTATGAAAAAAAAATCTCCAGATTTTAAGAATGAAATTAATTAAAATATAAATATTACATGAGTAATAACCAAAATATTATTTTGGAATTCAAAAATATATTACACATTCTAAAATATGTTTTGTAATATAAGGATAGAGTTATCAGTTTTGCTAATAAATTCTGTATTTCCTTTAATGTTGAAAGAAATAAAAAAATTATATTTGTTAAAAATAACCCAATAATTAAGAAATTATCATTATTCAAATAAGATATTATGTAGAAGAAAGATATTTATGAGTATTAAATTTCCTTGTTACTATGTTTATATCCTTGTTTAAGAGGAATGATATTTTTATTTTTCATGAATACTTGCATTCAAAATATAATAATCCTATTGATCTTTAGAAAAGACTGATGGCGATTCTTTTTACTATCAAATTTCATCAAGAATCTAAATGATTGGGATAAACTTTTTTTACACATTATAGTGAGACTAAGTGGAGAACTAGTCTAAAAAGTGTGAAGTTTTACTGAAAAAATCCTAGTTGTTAAAAATATATTCATTTGTAGAAGGATCATCGATGTTGTTGGTTATAATATAAGCATCCCCACTATATATAAAGGGGGATATATTTTTATGAGATAAAAATTGAGAATGGAAGACTGATTCTTGAATGTTTTTTTGTGAATTATAACCAAAATTTTTATAGCTACTATTATATAATTATAATCAAATCAATGTCTCAACATGATCCAATAACGATAAGGAGTATGTTTTTCAAGAGGATCTGAACATCAGAAAAATCCAACATGGTTTTTACTTTTTTATTCTACATTTCATACTTAGGTGAGGGATATAAGTTAGTTATAAAATAAAAGTACCTTAACTGGGAAAAAGATTCTAGTATAAGAGTGGATAAGATAAAATAATATTAAATCATGAGAATAACGTGACATCTGATTCACCCCCCTCTATGATTTCTACATGATCCACTAGGACTAGAAATAATCTAGGTTCACCTCAGAGTGGATCTAAATTACTGCAATTTTTTTTCAAGAAACCATGAAGTAAATAAGAAAATTTTGAGGGTCCTCATTTGCAGAATTTAGACACCATCCATATTAAAACTAAACAACTTATTTCAGAAAAAACCTCTAAGAATAAGAAGAATAAATAAGAAAAGATATTGAGGTAAGTCTTAATGAAATAAAAAAAAATAAGTCACTATTTAAAATTTATCAGGGTGATAACTACTCATATGTGAAATGTATTGTAAGTGAAACTTTTGAAGAAAATAGTTTTAGGTGAGTAGAATATGAAGATAATGTTTCTATGTTTGTGTATGCATTCTCACTATATAAGTGGCCTGTCGCTTTGCTCAGGGATCTTGCTCGCTTGATCAGGAACTTCATTTGGACTGGCTCAATTCAGCAGAGGAAATTGGTTACCGTTAAATGGATGGACTGCATTAGGCCTCTTTCAAATGGTGGAATGGGAGTTAAAGACGTCAGGGTTTTTATTGATGCTTTGATACAAAAATTCACTTGGAGGCTACTTGCTGGTTCTGATTTTTCCTTGGAGTTTCTTTACAGCAGATTTTTTGACAGGCTATGTCGAAGGTCGAATGTGTACCTGAGGTCGTCTGTATGGGCCGCAATTCGGAGTACATATTCCGAGATCATGTTGCCGTCCAAGTGGCTTGTCTGCTCTGATTCTCATCTAAACTGTTGGACAAAAAAATGGTTGTCATGCCCTATTGATAATGCTGCTACTATTCCTTTAACCATGCGGGATCTTTCTGTTGGTGATTTGCAGGTCAATACACAAGCCCGAGCCTTACTTCCTGCTACTCTCCAAGCGGAACTTTCAGCTTATGCTTTCATGGACACAGACACTCTGATTTGGGAGCCTGACATGGCTGGTGTCTTCTCCAGCAGGCTGGCTTATGCTATGCAATGCGGCAACAATAATACAGCTCCTGCATGGGTGATGGCGGTGAGGACAGCTCACATCCCACCGGCTGATTCCCTTCTCATATGGCGGATTTGGAAGTGCCGACTCCCAATTCAATATGCATTACAAAAGAGAGGTTTGAGTTTGGCCTCGGTTTGCCCACTCTGCCTTGCTGCGGATGAGTCTATTGACCACATTTTCATCAACTGCGACTTTGCTGCTCGGTTTTGGCTTTATATCACAGGAATTTTTCACTGTAGCTTGGATCTATCATCGGTTAGTTCACTGTTGAATTCTGCTATACATCAGGAAAATAGTGGGCAGGTTTATTCCTTGCTTATTACTACTGTTGTATCTGTTATTTCCTACGTCTGGAAGGCTCGGAATAAAACTGTGTTCAATGGCGGCAGTCCCCTCTTCAAAGAGGGAGTGATGGCGGTTCACCGAAGCATTAAGCTTGCCTCGGAGAAGCAAACTGGCTGCATGCACAACAACATGGCTGATTTCATCTTATTAAGATCTCTTGGTGTTTGTGGCAGGGAGAGAAAGCCGAAGGTGATGAAACACATTAGGTGGATTCCTCCAATTGCTGATTTTTTGAAGGTGAATGTGGATGGGGCAGCATCTGGCGCGCCAGGGCCTGCTGGTTGTGGTGGCGTCTTCAGGACCTGCAGAGGTTTCGTTAAGGGGTGTTTCTTTCATTACATTGGAAACGGTTATGCTCTTGAGGCGGAGTTATGGGCGATGATAAAGGCTATAAGGTATGCTGCTCGTTATGGCTGGAGGAAGATGTGGATTGAATCGGACTCTTCTACTGCTGTGAAGGTTCTTAAAGAGCGGTCCAGGATGGTTCCATGGAGGATGCTCCCTGCTTGGATCGGCGCCCTCAAAATTGCTGAATCGTTTTCTCTTGAGGTTTCTCATGTTTACAGAGAAGAAAATCAAGTGGCGGATGCATTGTCAAAAAGAGCAATCCTTGAGGTGAGCTCTAGCTGGTCCTTTGTTCTCCCTGAGTTCTGCAATGATTTTGTTCACAATGATAGGATTGGTACTATGTTTACAAGGCTGTGTAAGGCTCCCTCTTTCTAAGTGGCTTGTACTGTTTTAACTTTTATTTAATTTTATGGGAGCAGGCCACTTGGCTCTCGGGCTTTTTGGGTAAATTTAAAATATTCAATTATATCATGTATCTTGCTAATGAAAAATAAGAATCAATATCTCTCAGAAATTAAAATATTTTATTTATTGAAGAAAAATTGAAAACAAGTGACTTTGAGAAAGTGCTAATGAAAAAATTTCTTAGAGAGGTGATCTATACTTCATAAAATATGTAAAGTATCTCCAAAAATTTAAAATATTATCAATGGTAGGTCAAAGAGAAAATAATTAAAGAGCCTAAAATATCATTATAATAGGCAATAAAAAAACATGAGGATTATATAGGTATGTTAATAAATAATTCGGTATGTAGGCCAAGATCATTAGAAGTCGAGAAGTTAACCCTTAATAGGAAGTGCTTTGAGCTATGAGGAAATATGTGGAATTTGGAAGCTACACTAGCTAAATGATCCATGACTTTTGGAATAAGAGATATTCTATAAAAAAATTCAAAAAATCATTATTTCATCAAATAATACTCACAATAGAGGAAATAAGAGCTTCAAACCATTTGGAGATGCACCCATCACTAGATTATATAAAATTGAAGCATACTATCTAGTTCAATTTAATTATAATAATCTTTTGACTAGATATAAATATTTAAAATGAAACACTATAAAAATTTTCAGAAATTATAATTCCACTAAATCATCCCCATCATAAATAATGTAGGTTGTTATGTGAAATAAAAATATTCCCTCAAATAGAACAAAAAATAGTAGGGTTTTGACCCAAATTCAGAAAATCCTAAAATCTAGAAAATCTTGACTTCCTGAACATAAAATGAAATAAACATGGTTTTTGAGACACTATTGTTGATTCTAGATGTTTGTAATTGAATTAATTGATTATTGGAACAAAATTTTAATTAGATTATTTATATAATTCCACAATTCATAGGGATCACACCTGAAGAAAGAAAGAAACATACTATAAAGCATTGTATATAGGAAAATATAAATATGGTTTCATAGAGAATTCATGTTATTATTGTTATAAGATATGTCATAATTAATGGGTTTTTGGTTTTTTACAGTCCAATATAACTGATATTCATCTCATAATAGGAGGATACAACAATAGTAGAAGAAAAATCTATTCGATAAATTTATGCCTACCTTAGGAAGTAAAAAAGTAAATATAGGTAATAATTCAATGAAATATTATGAGAAAACCACTCCTAAGAAGTCTAGAAAGAGAATTAGTTGGTATGTATCTTTATTTATACATAAATGCTTCTACAATTAAAAAATAGGCCATACTATAGATTCTCATTAAAAATTTGTGACTGAAAAACTTAACCAATGAAAGAAAAAAATCAAAGAGATGGATCAATTCAAGGGAAATAAAAAATAATAATTATAATGGTTGATAAAATACATGAAGATAATGTAAAAAGGTTTCCCAAAAAGGGTAACACAAATAATGTTAAAAAAACACATGGTAAGTATAATAAGTGTAAATATTTTATTAACGAGTGCATAAGTATATGGAATAAATAACTTAAGATGGATAAACAACTAGATAAATCTAATGTAAGTGAAAATTTAATGGTAAACATGTTGCTCAACCTAAAAAAACATGGATTTCAATTGAGGTTTTAAAAAAATAAAATCTCTAGTGTTTTGGAAAATCTATATTTAATGTGTAATCTCATTTTACAAAATGGATGTGACTGTATGACTTTTATATTTTCTTAGGAAGAGCTACTAATGAATGAAAATTAAGAACTAGTAGAAATAGATATATTACAAGAAGACGTGGGGATGAAAATTTGATACAAGTTGAGGTTGAATAACAGTAATTATATCATAGTGTTCATGAAATCATAGTATATGAATGGTAAAGGGGATACATGCATTAAGATATCATGAGACAATAGAGCTACAAATAGGTAATCTAGTTTGAGATAAAAATCCAATCCCTTGTACTCTTACTAAAAAGAAATGAAATTATTCCCCTTATTATTCTCCTATATTTAGTATATACTGACATGTATTGATATTAAGGTGATTAAAAACCATATTTGAAGAGTTTATCAAAACTAAAAATAATGAGAATCTATAAATCATGGAACATGTTTAATTATTTAATAAGGAATAAGTGAGATGTTAATCAAACTAGGGAGAATAATTTTTTTAGTATTATTTAGTAATATTTACTTAGAATATAAAAATATATAAAACCCTATAATGAAATGGAAATTGAAGTTTCACAATAAAACTTTTCAACTATTATTTTTGATGGTATCAAGTATATTTTCCAAGGGTTATTATCGATTGATTTGATAAATGGAGTTGAGTAATTAATTTTAAACATTAAATATTTTTATGTGATTGTTAAAAAGTGTATATGATATATTATTTATTGAAAACTTTATTTGAACAACACCTTAATTTAGTATGTTTATGAATATATCCCATTTTCATCATTTTAATGACATCCTTGATGTCTTTGTTAGGGTCCCTTCTTTTCTACACCAAGCTATCCCATTCAAAAATAGAGTGATTATATGATATCCCATTACTAAGATTCTCATGTGTATTTTTTTCTCATGAAATGAAATATTATATAATTTTGAGTATAAGAAATGGAGAATAAGATGATTTGGAAAAAATAATTTTATCAAAGAATATAATATGGAAGTTGTATGGGATATTTTTCCCCTGGTTGACCAATGAATTTATTGTGAATATGGGGGATAAGAATGTCGAATCAAATATTGAAAAAATGATGTTATGGTATTGAGAATAGACTAAAAGGGGGTGATTTAAATTCCTAAGAAAAGAATGTTTTTTTTTTCAATAAGTAAAATTTTCAATACATGATTTAGAGAGGAATCACTATCCTAAATGGAAAATGGAATTTGAGGTTGTACCTTGAAAACGTTTCTTGTATATATTTATGGTGTTTCGAGACTAATTTTTATGGACATGTGATTATTTTTCAACTATTCCTCATGTCTAAGACAAGAATAAAAGAGATCTCATGTTGTCTACAAAATAGTAGAGAATAATAAAGTGATGAGAGATGGATAAATAATTTTGTAGCTCTGTTTAATAAGATTAAAAGCTAGGTGAATTCAATATTGATGTTCTAGGTATATAGTGATATATAATGAAGAACTAAAAAATGATTTCTTTATTTGATGCAATGTGCTTGGGAATGTTGCTGAGGTTTCTGTGAATGTTTTGGTAAATTCCATAAGGTTTTTTTAAAATTTAATGAATGTATGATAATTATGAAAGATGTATTAGAGGGGTTTTGGTTTTTAATGTTGTAAATATGTAATGTCAATATATGTCCATGATTCACATAGCTGAATTACCCATGTACGTGAATCTATATCACATTAGCGAATTATCATATCAAAATTCACAACGTGAGGAAATCTAGAACCACATATGAGGATGTTTGTATGCATGAAGATAATCATAATAAGATTCATAACCATGTATGTGAATTTAGTGATGTATGTAAAAACATATAATTCATTCGACTGTATAAACAAAAAAATATCCTCCATAAATTAATTCCTTACATAATGTGAGTACACCTGTTATATAAGGATAATTGGAGAAAAGTCATACCTTATATATAGAGGTATAATCAATGTAATTGAGCTCTTAATTTTTTATCCATATAAATGAATAGTTATATAGGTGAATAAGAAAAATAATTCACATATAAATAATTATCTAGATATTCAATTTACCACATAGAGGAATTATATAGCTCACCATTCATATAAGGATGAATGTGCTATCTATGTGAATTTAATCCAAGAATGTATAACACTACAAGATGTAAGGTTCTGTTGATGGATATTCAAAACATTGTGTAAACCTCACAAAACTATTATCAGAATCATTTCATTGTGTTTTATACCTGTATAAGGTTTATTTCATATAAAATGGAGAAATATTTCACACACTATTATGAAAATATATCATCACAGTTGATTAAGAGAGACGTGATGATGCATCTGTGATGTACTTTATTGATATTATATCATAATACTTGTATCGTGATTCTCATTGATAATTTATTTGAATAAATATACATGTAAAATACACAAATTATCAAAAACCATGAAGTAATAAATCCATACTCTTGTTTATCATGATACAATATTCCGTACATGTGATAGTTTTCAAATGTTTTTAAAACCATGTATTTTGTAGAAAGTGAGATGGTAAAATCAAAATATCAAGTGTGAATAAATGAAATCCAATTATTTCAAAATTAAAATTGAATATTCCAAATCCGATTCTTTAGAAATATAATCCTTAACTTGGGATATTTTTAGATTTATTAGGGTTATATTTATATGAAAATTATATGGCTGATATTTGTGAGTTTAATTACCAGGAAAGTAAGTGTTTTAAAATAATATATTATATCAGAATTGAATAAATATAAATGAAATATTCATGGTGAAAATTATGTCATGGATATTTAAATACCATATGACGAAATCATGACCGTGTATTAGATTGAGTTTTTTACTCGGTTTGGTAGGGATCTCAATGGTGGCATCGTGGTCATGGTATGGTTCTTTGCATCAGACAAAAGTTTGGGCGATGGGGATGGATGGGAGACAATTTTTTCTGGATGGTGATGGTGGTGGGTCTCGTGGCTTTGTGCGATGGATGCTGCAAGGATTCTTGTGGTTTCAGCCATTAGTATCTATGGAAACTACTACTAGCGCAGGTGGTAGGGACGGTGGTCGGCCATTTCCCTTGATTAGGCAGCTGGTTTTGGGTTTTTGTCTTCCCTAGATGATATTATAGTCTTTTTATCTTTCGACTCTTATTCTATTAATGGAAAGGCTGTGTGCCTCTGGCCTTCGGGTGTTTAATGGGTTCACCCCTTACCCAATTCTAAAGGGGTACCTGCTTTTATTTTCATTGTTTTTTTTTCAATAAAAGGGATGGTCCCATAATTTTGAATAAAATGACTGTTTATTTAAGAGGAATAAAAGAAACTTATGTAATTTAAGAAGATTGAACATCTAGAGCTTTAAATAGGGATATTACATTCAATATAAATATTTTAAAAAGGAAGAATAAGAATTTTGGTTCAACTTTCTAAAATCTATTACTCATTCTATAACAACCCAAGCTAAGCATAACATAAATATTACATTAATCTCATGATTAAAAAATATACATCACACAATAGTGGAAACCTCTAAAAATGAAGTATTAGTGGCATGGAAATTAGTTATATAAACATATTATTTTATAATTCATGAAAAAAATTTCGCTTCATCTATCTCCTATAGAACATTTCCTAGAAATCTTGCCTGATTTAATCATCTTAATAACCATGGGAATAGAAACATATGAAATGAGTGAGCTCAAATTATAATTAAGTGAAAATATATGTAATGTTCCCAACATGGGAGCTACTAAATAGGTTCCCAGAGCTGGGTGGCCACAAGACCTCAGGCTTGCCTCCCCGTACGAACGAGGATACTGACAAGTAGTGAGGGTATAATAGATCATGTGAGGAGATTATACCATCTCTTTCAGAGTAATTCATAGGAGATAAAATAAAAAATAATGGAAAAAATGAATAATAAAAAATAAACATGCAGTACCAAGCATTTACCAAAATTCGGTACAAGCCCACTTCAAATAGTAAATATGGAATGTCATGTCAATAGTTCCTCAAGTGAAGAAAACTCAAAATAATCACCAATGGAATAATCCCCAAATAGATCTTGAGACCATGTCAAGATCCCTCATCCATGCATATACCATGACCAAATCAACCCAATAGCATAGGGAATATTTCCTTTTCTCGACCTATAACCATGATATCTACTTGGGTACCCAATGGTGTCCAACGCAAGGTGTGATTAAAACTAAGTAGGCTACCACCAATGGTGTAAAAAAATCCAATCTAAGAAAATAGTTAATTAATGTACCACATGTATAACAAGGTAGAAAAATAATAACATGTTTCCATTCGTTAATTATAATTTAATTTATCCATTTTAATCATTTAATCTTTGCGTTAGGAAATTCATTTATTACACAATAGCCCATGCTAGTCAACTAATTTACAAGAGGTGAGGAGTCATGTTCCCTATCTCACTAGGGAAATAATTTCAATTTTTTTATCACACATAACTTGGAGAATCAGTCCAGTTATTCTCAACCGGTTACATCACACTTACCATGGAGCATTAGTCAAGGTATTCTCATTCAATGAAACTAGAAGGGGTCTAGAGCCTTAGTCTGACTCCCTATCCCATGAAATCTAGGGGTTGGGTTTAGAGCCTCAGTCCAAACCCGCCCATAGGCATAAAACCTCATTTAATACCCCAAAACCACTAATCCATTATCCACATTTACCACATCATGAGTTGTACTCAAACAGTACATATCACATTCATAATTCATCATTTGTTCAATGCATAAATTCATCTTCATGACTTGATCCATTTATATATTCCCAATTCAAATTCCAAAACTCAATAATATACATCCATTCCAACCCATATGTCATTTATCACAATCAATTTTATTCATTTAATACATTATAAATGTTCCATACAATCCCTTATTCCATTATCAATGACTAGACAAAATTACCATTAGTACCTTTTATAATCCAAGCTAACACATCAACATGTTATCATGGGATCTACTTCATCATAAATAATTCTATTCTTTCATTAAAAATCTCAATGTTCAGTATAGAGACCCACCCCATGGGTGGCCCTATAACTAGTTTAATCAAACTTAATGTGTACTATAGATATCCTGAGGGGTTGAATTCCCCATTTAAACAAACAATCTACCAAAACATACTAATGGAACCAAACACACTACAAAATACCCCATAGCACAACCACATACACATAAACCAAACATCAAGACTGTGTGATATAACTTGTAGACTTACCTCCTAGATTATTAAGAAGAACTCTCACTTAAATATATAATTTGATTCATATTTGAACACCACTTGAATCCCCATACCAAGATCAGTTGGAAAAAGAGTGTTTCATGGATTCAGATGAAGAATAAAAAATCTCCCAGACTTAATCTGGAAAGGAGATGGATGAGGAGTGTTTTATTCACCCAGACCATCAATCCACAACTAATGACTCACCAAATGGATTAAAAATGAGAGAGATTTATCCTTGGGAATCTTATGGAATTTTGGTTCATCGTTAGGATTTATGGAGAATAAATTAGGAAGAAAAATGGGTGGGAGCTCATAAATCTTAATGGGGCCAAGTCGTATGTTTACCTGGGGAACCCAGACAATTTGAAAAACTGTGCATGGACCATGTGAAATGGCCTTGTCTATGATTTAATGGTTTCTCCATCCCTGTGAATGGTTTCATCAAATCATACACCACTCCTCAAGGAATTCACAGTTTGGGTGCATGGTTACTACTAACTGTGCACTAACCATGCAACATGCACTGGATTTCCCAATTCTCCATTATTCCATGCCTCAAACTATCGAGACACCCCCAAGCCTCTTCATTCCCCCAGTAAACCTTTTCTTAACCAAAATTAATGGATTTAAACCAAAATTTATATAGAAACATATCATCTTGATGTCCAGGATTTTACAACCACCCCACCATATAACGATGTATCCTCGAGACACATCCCCAAGAATCACAGATCTTCTATGTTAAATATATTGAGATATTTGTCCCAAATATATATATAACCATCCCAAGTCTCTTCATGAACATTTCTATGTTTCCACAAAACTCAAACCAAAGGCACAATCATTCCATGTAATACAGTCTTTCTACGATCCAAAATAAAAAGCAGATGCTCCTCAAAGGATTCATCAGCATTAAGCTCAACATCCAAAACATCAATTATGTATGATTGGTTTGGGTGATACTATCGAAGATGGGACATAAGGGAAAAATTGTGCATGCCACAAAACCTCTATGGAGGAACCAATCAGTACACCATCTATCTGATCATTCCCAAAATCTCCAATAGCCCCATGTACCTGGTCCCAAAATGACCTTGTTTCCAAATCTGATGGTGACCCAACCTTATAACACCGGAAGAAACACACGATCACTCACCATAAACTCAAGTGGTGTAAGAAACTGATCCACATATGACTTATTCCCACTCTAATCCATAGTCATATTCTCCTATATAATCTGAACCTATTCTAAAGTCTCATACACTAGACTTGATCCCAATAACTCTGATTCCCCAGTCTCCATCAAACACAACAAATATCTACATAGTCTACCATAGAGAACCTCATAAGATTCCATATTAATTGTATCCGAGTAACTAATTTCGTAGGAAAACTCAACAATAACCAAGTGCTTCTTCCATGTTCCACCAATGTTTAGGACACATTCCCTCAACATGTCAACTTGTACATGAATAATACGATCCTATTTCTCATCATTCTGTGGGAAGAAAGTTGTGATAAAAAATAATAGGTACCAAGAGCCTTATGTAATTCCTACTAGAAAAGTGAAGTAAAACATGGATCATGGTAAAAAAAATATAGTACATGGCACCTCATGAAACCATATTATTTCCTAAACAAACAACTCACCCAACTAATCAGTGATGATGGCCTCTCGAATCAGTAATAAATGTTCCAACTTTTTCAACTGATCCAAAACTACACATATCACATAGTTCTTCCAACGAATACTCAGAATACCCATAAAAAATCCATCATAAAATCATATGATATGTATTCTAGAATGGGAAAAGTCTATAACAAACCACCTGATAGCTAATGCTCAACATTCACCTACTGAAAGTTATTACACTGTGTCATGAAATCAACAACATATTTCTTCATCCATGTCCACCAATACTATCGATGAATATTACAATACATTTTAGTAAATCTAGGATACACATACCACTTCGATTCATGAAACTCATGAATCAAATATTCCGTCATAAAAGTAGGCATGAAAACAGGATCATGAACATAAATTATCTCATCATCACCAACAATCCAACTAGAAGGTGACTCCCCACCTTCAAGACTTTACCTCATAGAAAAAAACTCTATATCCTCATATTGACTCTCACTGGTCAAGCTCAAAAGAATGGACACAACTACCAAGGATGCAAGGGTCGTCTGCCCTTGTCAATCCGACACCTATAGATTCATCTCAGCAAACAACACCATATTCCTCGACTTAGAACTCGAATCTTGATCCTCTTAATTTTGAGTCTTCTAACTCAATGCATCTATAACACTATTTCCATTTCCCTATGCATAAAATAGCTTGAAGTTAATTTATTGTATATATTCAACCCATCTTCACTTATGAATATTCAAGTCATTCTGGGAGAATATATACTTAAGGATTTTATTATTGTCATACATAGTAAACTATTCTCCCCATAAGTAATACTATCAATAATTTAAATCTTATACCACTGAAAACAATTCAATATCATTAATAGGGTAATTTATTTCATGAGGCCTGACCTTTTGTGACCCATACACAATAACTCGATCATCCTACATCGACACTACTCTATCACCAACACTAGATGCATCACAAAACAAGGTATACTCCTTACCAAGCTTGGGTAAGTTCAGAATAGGTGTGGTAGTCAAGAACTTAATTAACTCGTTAAAATAATCCTCACATACCCCAAACCATTCAAACTTAATACCATTCTTGGTAAATACTAATAGTGGTGATACCAAATAGGAAATTTCCATGATGATCCTTTAGTAATAACCTATGAAACCTAGAAGACTACAAATATCAAAAACATTTTAGGTTTTCTCCAAGGATACAACTTCCTACACTTTCTCTGGGTCCAATGACAGACCTTCATCAGAGATGATGTGACGTAAGAAATTTGAAATCTTAATCCAAAAATGATGCTTGGTTAGCTTGGAATAAGGCCCATGCTCTCTTAGTTAAATTAGGAAGATGTCAATATGTTTTTCACGACCTTCATCCGTATTGGAGGACACCATGATGTCATCCAAAAAGAAAAATATGAACAGATCTAGGTATGGGTGGATGATTTTGTTCATTAGGTCCTTAAACATTGATGGCTCATTGGTTAACCTAAATGGGGTCACAAAAAACATATATAACCGATACCTACTTCTGATATTATTCTATTGTATATCCAAAGGTATCACTCTTGTTTAATTATACCTTTGTGTCAAATTAATTTGGAGAACACAGAATCACCCCTCATATATTCAAAAAGATAATCAATTTTAGTAATAGGGTAACAATTCATAACTATCATCCGATTTAGCTTCCTATAATCGACACATAACTTCAATGATCCATTACCCTTCTTGGAAAATAAAACTGGAGATTCCTCAAGGAGATATACATGGATGAATAAACCCCTTTTCACAAAAATCTTCCAAGTGAGTTTTATGTTCCTAGAGTTTTTCCAGTTCCATTCTATATAGAATAATGAAAACTGGTTCTTCTAAAAGAAACAACTATATCGTTAACTCAACATATCTATTGGGTGGCAGACCCAAGAAGTATTTAGGAAAAAAATCCAAAAAATGACCCCCATATGAGGAAATACAAGATTCTCTACACCCAATTCATCATGCTTAAGACAATCTACTTGGGCTATGGGTTCAACCAATTGCTGACACACTGGATCTACACAGCTGGAACATAGGTCCCATTCACCATTATGAACATAAGGGTCTTCTCCAAGAGTTGTTAACATTACCCTAAAATGCTAACAGTAAATATGGGGTTGGTACAACACATTCCAATCCATTCCCAAAATGAGATCAAAAGATGACATCTCAAGCATAAACATGCCCCGCAGAAAATAGTACCCACCAATCTCAAGAGAACACAACTTACATTGTCTGATATTTTATACTCATACTCCTAGTGGTGTATCAATTGACATAACCCCACACATACATTCCACTAATAGTCCCAACACCCTAATGATCCGGGTAGTTGTAAAATAATGTGATGCACCTATATCAATAAGAACAATAGAAAGCATGGATTCTACACGAATCATACATCGAACTATTAATGGTCCAACTTCTCCACCTACAAATGTAGGCTGAACTACATGAAGATGAACTTTCCCTCCTCCCCAGGCTTCAATATGAGTTCCATGTGATGAAATGCCCTACGGATAATGAATCCATTGTCCTAGAGCACCACATCCACTACCTTGCCCAGTATGGCAGGTAGATCTCCAACTGCCTGCCCGATAAGGGACAAATGACCCCTTCCTAAACATTGTTCTGGACATGGTCCTCCATAATTTCCAACTATTGAGGGTTCCTATATAAAATAAACACATTCCCCATCCTATCGCATAATTTTCACTCAAATTTTGGAAGGGGAAACTGACCTCGCATGTGTCCCAACATTCTGCACTAATATCAGATGACTAGATCACCGACCTAGGAAACTAGTTCACTTTTATGGCTACACTCCCACCCACTTCTCTATAGAAGGTTCTCAAAGTTGTGCTTCCTAAAATCATAAGTCACACATCTTGATCGCCCAAAAGGAACCACATTCCCACAACCATAAGCCTAATTGATATTTCCTTATTAGACAATGACTTGACCCATCATCTTTGAAAATCTATTTTTAATGAATTATATTCACCTGGGACTCGATCTCATGTCTAAGTCCATCCTGTAATTGTCTCACCATATCTTCTTCATCCTATACCAAGGATGGAAGAAAGAATTTAAAAATGTTGAAACTAACATCATAATCCATCACTAACATAGTCCCATAAGTTAGACTCATAAACTTTTCCTCCTTTAACTGCCTCAACGTCTCTGGATAGAAATATTCTAGAAACATTTCATGGAAACTCTTCAACATTATACACCCTTCTTTCTTATCCTAGAACATGATGTCCCACCAATTATTTTATTTACCTCAAATCATATAGATTATCAAATTGAATTTCTTCTCAGGAGGAGTCTCTATGTGATTGAGAATTTTTTAGATGGAATCTATCTAGAACACATCTGCATTAGGTTTACCTTATCAAGTAAAGGTTATAGGGTCATACAGTTGAAACTGTATAGTCAGATCAAACATGCTCAGCAAAACCCTCCATGTGTCCTAATATATAATATGCATAAAATGAGAAAAATTATACTAGAACTACTCATCTCCTATATTACTCAAATTCACATGGGTCTCTTGATCCACCTCGAGAGGAGAATTATCAGTGATATCCTCTTCTCACCAACCAACGCATTTTGTAATGTTATCATTTCTATATAATTCCAAACACAAGTCTAAGAATGAATAATAAAAAACACCCCCAATTTGAATACAAGAAGGCGCTGCACTATCAATGAACAACCCATTCCACTGTCATAATCCCTTTTCATTAAAAATCCATTTTAACTGTTTCCACTTTCATAATGTAAATAATTCTCTTTTAGGAACCCTTTCAACATCACATCTTGTTACAAATTTTTTCTCTCTCATTTATAACCATTCATTAACAGAATTCTATAAAAAATATTTAACATTACTTCAATTTACCCATTTGAATCATCTTTATTAGGCATTATTCTTTAAATTTTCTAATAAAATGAAATTCATTCAACCCTTCATGTACCACACATCCTAACTATGTGTTCCAACCCGGATTCATGCCACATATATCCCTAGGTTCCTATATTGATTCATGTTTTGAAAACCTCATTCTGTTTCGGTCACAAATGAAATATCATAAAACAATCACATCACATGAAAAATATATCACCCAGTGGTGAAATATCATCAAACATAATCAACAGACATCAAGAACATCAATTCCAACTCTAACACCCCAAGATTCTACGGTACGATTCTCATTGAATAATACAATCATTTGCGTTGTACGCAGCTTTGAGTTATAGCACACCACGACTAATCAAACTAGCCATTTAAAAAGTAGTTATGAATTGTAATACCCACTTTTTGAAATTTTATAAATTGTATTTTAAAAAATAGACTTCATTTTTGGATTCAGAATATCAAAATTATCTTAGGGGTAATGTAACGCACCGACCCCAGTTACCCATAGTCGGTGCATTATTACATAACATTGACATGATCACAAGGGTTAAAATCCCTAAAGACCGATCAGTTTAGTATTATTGGAAACAAGATTCATACATAAGTTCAACATTACAACATGAAAATAAATTCAGCACTAATTTATTCTATTAGAAACATCCAAGCCTTTTAGATTATGCTTGAAAGTCACTCATAACTAATTTCTTCATATCCTGGGAAAATAAATCTTATGAAAGGGGTGATCTCAAATTCTCATTAAGGGTAATAAATATATCATAGGATAACATAAACATTATGCATGGTGAAAAATTGAAAACACATGGCTTTAAAAATGAAAAACATTAAAACTCTATGTTAGGAATATGAGAAGAGTAAATAATTCCATAATAAAACATAGTCATGGGTATTCTACTAGTCGTATAACCACATGAACCATCAATATTATTTTCATAATGAGGGAATGTATAATTCTGGAAATTCTGAAACATTTTGTCAAGACCTCAGCGAAGAAGTCTAAAAATGATTTATGCCACAGCCAAAAACCATATATCAAATTGGGAAAGGCCTCAGCCAATTCTACATTGAATTGTCTCATGATACCTACCAATGCATTGAGGAGCTATAGCAGGCTCCACCCGTCACTTACTAAGTCCAATACATTCCTCATATGAAAAGGATGAAATATAACATAAACATTCGTATTAAAACTAGCATACGAAATGTCAATACATCAACCATAAACCATGAATGGTATAAAAATAACACATCCGTAGTCAAAAATATCAAAAAATATTCAATATAATATGCAATATTTTTATCATAATGAATCTACTTCAAACAAGTATAAAATCCATCAAAGGATGTTGACATAAATGAAATCAAAACTATTTGGGAGAAATATCTCTTTCTTTTTTTGAAATCATTTAACGTCACATAATTATAAAAGAGAACATTTATTTTTAAATTATTATTATAATTTTTTAAGGTAAGCTTCAACTATGCTATAACGGTGAAGAATAACCACACCCATTGTATAAGTTAAAATAACATTATTACCTTAATTTTGTCGAAAAGGTCGTAAAGTACCTTGTTTGGAAAATGACGGAAAGATTCCTTTATAAAAATCTTATAAAAAGTAAAAAAGGGTATAAATGACTTTAAAACATAGTCTATGAAATAGAAACTTTTTTTGAAATACATTTTAAGAAATATGGATGTGGATGATAAAGAGGTCCCAGTAGATAATTACGTATAAACAACCTCAGATAATGAATAGATTGTAGAATTAACCCTTACCTTGTACATTTCCTTGGTCGAGAGTACTTTAACCTCATATATAATAGTTAATTCATTTTTATTAAATTATAAAAGAACCATATACATAATTATGATATCATATATGATCTTCTAATAGTGCTTTGTCAACAACATTTTATTATTATCGTCGTTTTGGGTGTTAACTGATTCATTTTCCTTTACATTCCTTATTATAGGAGTCATGTTTGTTATTGATGGGATGTATATTATTCATATCCAGAATGATATAAAGTATTTAAACATTATTTTTAATCATCAAATAAAAATTAGTCTTGAATGGTTACGATGGGAATGAATCTCATCGTGTTCGTGGAGATGGTAGTCCGTACGTACACATGAGAGACAATATCATTATTTTGATATTAAAATAGTATGTAGATAGATGGTATATCATATATACAAAATCATTAAAATGTTATATTTATTATTTAAATCAATTATACATCATTATTATACCCATCCAAAACTAATGTATTGAATAACAACTGCACCACGACATGGAGACGGTAAGCCGTACGTACGCACGTATGGTGACTTTGTCATTCATTTGTTGGATAGAATAATGAATATGGGTGTACCATTATTTATAATATAATAATAGTATATATAAGATACTAATGTTATTATTTTATAATGGAAACAACGAAGAAAGAGGAAGTGGAAGAAGAAAATAACTTGAAAGAGGTGATGAAATATTTACTTCTTCTTTGGGTTCTTCATTTTGATTTGATCAAAAGGGATCCTTAGTTTGGCTTTATGACCAAAGTAAGGCCTATAAGATTAAGGGAGGATTGTTGGGAGGATATTTGGGCAGGGGTTGGCAGAGCCAAATGGCTTTGGAGGTGTGAATTTGAGAGAAGGGCAAGTTCCCTTTTATAAGAGGGGTGAGGGGCACCTTAGAAAAAACATAAAATATTATTTTATAATAAATTAATATTCAGTTTATAATGGATCCAAAATGATTTATATCGAGGATAAGTTGTGGATGGGTCTAAATAATCTCAACCAATAGGTTTTAGACAGGTTTAGGTCACCATATTAAACTTATCATTATGATTTCACTCATAGTTAAATAGTTTTACATTTACCATGTCTCTTTGTATTTTTATAATATATGGTTAATAAAATTACTACAATCTTCCAATATAACCCCAAGTGGTTAATTATTGATATATATAACCTACTTAAGTCCTTTGTAAGAACATTAGATTTTTAGGAATAGAATATCAATTAATAATATAATATTTGTTTTAAAAACTCTTTTATGTCAATTTTGACACTATTTAGTAATTGATTTCTTTAAGTCCTAAAAACTTAATTAATTTGAAATAGATTCATTTAATCAATACTAACATGTCTTATTAACTTATAAAATTCTCATATTTTATCAAAATTCTGAATTTACTTTTATTTGGGTATTCATAATATTAATTATTTTAATATTTCATTAATAAGGTAATTATTGTATCATCATTGTATCATAAATAAATTAAATTATTTAATGTTTAAAAATTATAAATAAAATACCATTATGTGGGAAATATTTTTAAATTTATAATGAATATTTATAATCGAATTTATCTTATGTGGAACCCTATATTAAATATTGTTTTTTTATTAAACTTTGAATTTAACACTTTTAACTCTTATTTAAATAAAATAAAAATAAATGTCCTAATCTAACCCAAGTGGACCTAAAGGATAATATTTTATTAACAGAGTTGTTTTTGGTCGAAAAACACTTATCCAATAAAATTAGGACATGTTTTAGGGTAACAATTATATCATTTTTACCTTTAATTACCCTATTTACTTTTAACCGTTGTAAATAAAAGTCAAAAGTTACTATTCACCCAAAAAGATTAATCTTATTGAACCAAATTTTACATATTGATATCAAATGTGTCTCTCGGATTTTTAAAATTCAATTCACAGAAGTGGTAAAATTAAGTTTTATGCAAATTTCCAAAATCTCCTAGGAGGTGGGTAAAAGATGAAAAAAGTTCAATAAATTTTTTATATAACTAAACATATTATAAAATGACTCCAATGAATTACATTGAAATTATATAGGTATTATGTATATATTTTTACCTAAAATAAATTTAAATAAAATAAATAATTAATTAAATGAAAAGTCAGTTTTAACTAATAACGCAATGTTTTTCACTATTCATCAAAAATTGAATGTTTTTAGAAAAATACAAAAAATTCACTGTAAGCTAATTTTGATATTCCAAATTCAAAAATGATGTCAATTTTGAAAAATTGAATTTAAAAAATTTTAAAAAGTGGTTATTACTATTCATAATGGCTAGTTTGATTGGTCGCGGTGTGTTCGAATCTCGAAGTTGCGCACAATGCAAGCTATTGCATTATTCAAAGGGAAACATACCTTGGAAGCTTGGGGTGTTACATTCAACTCTCCTTAAAATAATTTCATCCTCAAAATTTTTAGAATACTACCGCATAAACTGATTCGTGTGGTTCTTCATCATAAGTTCCTCGGGTTCCCACGTTACTTCTTCCATCTTATGGTTTCTCCATAGAACTTTTACCAAAAGAGTTTTCTGGTTTCTCAACACTTGTTCTTTGGTATCTAGAATCTGGACAGGCTCCTCAATAAGAAAAATCAGGTTCCAGATCAATTTTCTCATAGGTGAGTACATGCATTGGGCTAGGCTTGTATTTTCTTAACAGTGATACATGGAACACATCGTGAACTTTAATATGACTTGGCGGCATTTCCAAACGGTAAGCTACAACCTCAATTCGTTCTATAATGTTGAAATGTCCGATGTACCTGGGACTCAATATACCATTCTTACCGAATCGTATAACTCCCTTCCATGGAGATACCATCAAGAAAACATGATCTCCTACCTAAAATTATAAATATTTTCTTCGGTTATCAGTATAGATCTTCTGCCTACTCTGAGCTGCTTTGATGTGTGTTTAGATAAACTTAACCTTTTCCATCATTTCCTCAACAAGTTCCGGGACTATGTGTTTTCTTTTTCCAACATCATCCCAACAAGTTGGTGTGAGACATCTTTTTCCCTATAACGCTTCATATGGTGCCATATGAATACTTGAATGGAAGCTATTATTATAGGAAAATTCTACCAGAGGTAAATATTAATCCCACATACCTTGAAAGACAAGTGATCATGACCTCAACATGACTTCTAAGGTTTGAATAGTCCGTTCTGATTGTCCATCTGTTTGAGGGTGGTAGGCAGTGCTCAAACGAAGTTCAGTATGCAGGGCTTTCTGAAGACTTTTCCAGAATCCTGATGTAAAATGAGCATCATGATCAGAAACAATCGATAATGGTACTCTATAAAGTCTTAAAAAATCATTAATATATAGTCTTTCTAAACCTTCAAGTGGTAAATCTTATCTTATATAAAGAAACTGTGCTTACTTGGTAAAACGATCAACAATGACCCATATTGCACTATTCCTTCTAGGATTCTTTGGTAGCCCCATGACAAATTCCATTATAATATCATCCAATTTCCACTCAAGTATGGGAAGAGGTTGCACAGATCCTCTAGGATGTTGTCTTACAGCTTTCACTTGTTGAAAAACCATACATCTCAACACAAAATCAACAATCTCCCTCTTCATGTTATCCCACCAAAAATGTTATTTCAAATCTCTATACATATTAGTGCTACAAGGGTGTGTGGAGAAATTGGATCTATGAGCATCATACAACAATTCCCTTTTTAGATTATTTATGTTAGGAACACAAAGTCTCTTCCCAAATTTCAAAATCCCATTTTCAAATATGAAGTCGATCAATCTCCCATCGTTCATATCTTTAATTTTCTTTTGAAACTCCTCATCATCAACCGGATAATTTTATATCTTTTCTAGTAAATATGGTTTGTAAACCATTTTAAAAAGTATCAATGTTTCCCCATCCATAATTATTCCCATATCCATATTTACTAGATCCATGTTCAATGGATCCCTTTCAACTCTCATATTATTCAGAACTCCATGGTCTTTTCTACTCAAAGCATATTCCACCTTATTTTTCTTCTCTGGGGGGTAGTTTATAGTGCAATCATAATCTTGAATAGGTCAATACATTGCCTTTGCCTGATGTTGAGGTCCTTCTGTGAGAAAATATACTTAAAACTCTTGTGATCGGTATATATTTCACATTTTTAACCATATAGATAGTGTCTCCATATCTTCAAAGAAAATATTACAACTGCTAACTCAAGATCATGAGTACGATATTTTTGTTCATGAATTTTTAGTTGTTGTGATTCTTAGACGATAAACCTATCATTTTTCATAAGGACACAACCAAGTCCTTTCTTTGAAGCATCACTATAAATAACAAACCCATCATTCCTCAATGGTAGGGTCAATATAGAAGCATTGAATAATATTGTCTTCAGTTCTTCAAAACATTCTTCACACTATTTTGTCCAAACAAATTTACCCCCTTTACATGTGAGCTTGGTTAATGGGTTAGCCAATCTGAAAAAATTCTAGATGAAATCCTGATAATAACCTACTAAACCAATAAAACTATGTACCTCAGTTATAATTTTCAGTGTTGGACATTCTTAGATTGCCTTGGTTTTTGAAGGATCAAAAGAGATTCCATCCTTAGAGACAATATAGACAAGAAAAGAAATCTCCTGAAGCCAGAATTCACACTTGATAAACTTCCCGTATAATTCATTTATCTTGACGGTTTTCAGAATGGTGCGTAAGTGATTTTCATGATTTCCATGATTTTCATAGCTTTTGGAGTATACCAAGATATCATCAAAAAATACCACTACAAAGTCATCAATATATTCCCTGAAAACTCTGTTCATTAGATCAATGAAAACAGAGGGTGCATTAGTTATCCCAAAAGGCATTACTATAAACTCGTAATGCCCGTATCTGGTTTGAAATGTTATCTTAATAATTTCTTCCTTCTTCACACACAACTGATGATATCCAGATCGAAGGTTAATATTTTAACAATATTGAGCTCTATAATGTTGGTTGAATAAATCATCAATACAAGGTAGGGGATTCTTGTTCTTTATTGTTATATCCTTGATCTCCATGTAGTCAATGCACAACCTCATAGAAATATCTTTCTACTTAAAAAAAGAATAAGGGATCCCCATGGAGAAAAACTAGGGAAAATAAATACCTTATTACTCAATTCCCCTAGTTTTTTCTTTAGTTCCACTAATTCCACATTGGCCATTCTATAAGGGGTCTTCAATATGGGCTTTGACTAGGAATTAAGTCAATGGGAAACTCAATTTATCATTCTGGAGGATGTCAAGGTAAATCCTATGGAAACACATCAACATATTCTTGCACAATAGGTACATCCTCTATTTGAACATTCCTTTCCTCACCTATAGTTATTTCATTCTCTTCCTCCCCATTAATTTAATTTATTTGATCTACCGGGGGTGTATCTAGATAAGAATAAGGTGGTGACGTTTCTGCTCTAAAGATAACGTACTCCTTATCATCATCCAAAATTGTTACCTCCTTCTTATTACAATAAATTTTCACATCATGGTCTAAAATCCAATCCATACTGAGGATTATATCAAATTCAATCATGAGTATGATGACGAGATCAGAAGATAAATAACTTTTATATGACTTAATGGGGATTGATTCACAAAACATTGTTGCAATGATACTTACCTTATGAGTTTTTACTAACAACTCCCTTGTTAAATTAAAATTTAAATATCTAATTTTCTTATCAAACTGGGAAGATATGAAACAATGCGATGATCTAGAATCAAATAAAGCATTGGATAAACATGAGGAAACCATTAAATTACCTTCCACCACATCTTTTGGTGCTTCAACCTCAGCAGTAGTGATCACATATGATTGGCCTTGATCCCTAGTACTTTTCTGAGTTAAGTTTCCCTGATTCTTAGGACATTCATTTTCATAATGTCCCATCTCCCTATAATTGTAGCATTGAACATAGGTAGCTTCTTTATTTCCCTTACAATCACCAGCAAGATGGAATTTCTTTCCACATTTGTAGCATACTCCTTTTCCTTTTAGGAAGGCCCCAGGGTGCTTCCTTCCACAAATATCACAGAGTGGAAATTCAACTCTTCCCTTATTCCTTGTTTTCTTATTTCCTTTCCCAGAGTGTTTAACAAATATCTTATTCTCTTTCTTTGCTTTAAAGTTGTAAGACTTAGAGAATTACTTTTCTGTCTTTATACCACATGAGACAATAAATTCATACATTGATAAGGATTGTGAGACTAATTATAGATGGAGAAATGGTTTTAACCCTTCAAAGAAATGTTCAATATTACTTTTTGGGTTACATATATAATATGCAACATGCCTTGCTAACCTTTTAAAGTTAGCTTCTTAATTTGTGACATTCTCATCCTCTTTTTTCCTTAGAATCAGAAATTTCCTTTCTATATCCGCTCAATGATCACGAGAAAAGTATTTTTATAAGAAAAGATCTTTAAAATCCATCCATTCGATACTTGATACTTCTTCATACTCCTTTGTGTTTTGAATTAATGACCACCATTGACCTGCATCTCTAGTGAGGCGATAATCTGCCATGACAACTTTTTCCCTTTCGCTACTCCCCAAAGCATGAAATATTTTTCCTAAGGAACTTATCCATTTCTCTACTAGAAATGGATTTTTAGTACCATTTAATGTTGGTGCTTGCTGCCTCATGAAGCGGTCTAACATTGATCCTCCTTGTTGTGGATCAGGGTGCTCCATACGGGTAAGGTTATTATTCATAACCTGAGTGAGTTGTCCAAGTATGGTGATTAGCTGATCAGCACCAGATGCACCACCAGCTCCACTATAATTATCATGAGTAGGAGGGAAATCCCTATATGGATTACGTGCGTTGATACAATTTCCATTCCTTCCACTAGGTGCAATTTCTAAACAATGGCATACACTAGATTACTTAATGAATCACAATACATAATCCCAAACTTGTAAAACACTTAACATAAATTGAACAGTTGATGGATATAATCCATAATCATAAAAAAAATTTATTTGAGAAAGTATAAACTCATAAATCCTGCATAATGGTTTGTAAGGATAATGATAATTATCCTAGGATTATCCCCCGAGGGTGTCGTAACCAAGAGTGCAGCAAGTCCCATTGTCGTGCAACATTTCCCATTCGAGTCTAGCTCAATGTTTTGTTTTTGGGTTTTACCACTAGATACATCTATTCCAAAGCCACATCTACCTGCTCGTATCCAAAAATCGGATGTATTGCTTGGAAAACACACAAAATATCTACATTACCAAAATTCTAGGAAGTTATTCTATATTAATACTCAAAGTCTATCTTAGGGAAATGTTCTCTAATCAGAGTTTTTCTAAATACAGTTTCCATGGTTTGTACTAAACTTTCTTGGAAACCAAATATATTTCCTCGACCCCAGTTTCCTAGAGTCAGTGCATTATTACATAACATTAGCATGATCCCAAGGGATCAAATCCCAAAAGACTAATCAGTTTAGTATTATTGGAAACACGATTCATACATAAGTTCAACTTTACAACTTGAAAAGAAATACAACACTAATTTATTCAATCAGAAAAATCCAAGAATCTTAGATTATGCCTAAATGTCACTCATAACTAACTTCTTTATATCCTGGGAAAATTATACATAAGAAGTTTATGAGATCAAACACTCTTTAAGGGTACGAAATATAGTAGAAGATAACAAAAACATTAGGCGTGGTGAACAATTTAAAGCACATGCCTTTACAAATGATAAAAATGAACACTTTATGGATGGAATTTGAGCTGAGTAAATAATTCCATAATAAAACATATTCATGGGTATTCTATGAGTCAAATAAACACATGAACCATCAATATTATTTTCATAATGAGGGAGTGAATAATGCCAGAAATTCTGAAACATTTTGTCAAGGCCTCGGCCAAGATGTCTAAAAATGATTTAGGCCTATGCCAAAAACCATATATAAAATTGGGAAAGGCCTTTTCCAATTCCACATCTAATTGTATCGTGATACCTATCGATGCATCGAGGTGCTATAGCAGGTTCCACCAGTCACTTACTAAGTCCAATACATTCCTCATATGAAAAGGTTGAAATATAACATACACATTCGTATTAGAACTAGTATAGGAAATGCCAATACTTTAATAATAATCCAAGAATGGTATAAAAATAACACATCCACATTCAAAAATATCCTAAAACCTTCAATACAATATGGAAGATTTGTATCATAATGAATCAACTTAAAACAAGTATAAAATCAATCAAATGATGTTGACATAGACGAAATCAAAACTATTTGAGAGAAATATCTCTTTCTTTTTTTGAAATCTTTTAAAGTCACATAATTATAAAAGAAAATATTTATTTTGAAAATATTCATATAATAATGTGAGGGAACCTTTGACGATGTTATAATGGCAGAGAATAACCTCACCCTATGAATAAGTTAAAAAACAACCTTACCTTAATTTTGTAGAAAAGGTCGTAAAGTACCTTGTTCGGAAAACGACAGAATGATTCCTTTATAAAAATATTATAAAAAGTAAAACAAGGGTATAAATGACTTTAACCCATAGTCATGGAAATAGTAAAAATGTATTGAAATAAATTTGAAGAAACATGGATGTGGATGATAAAGAGGTCCCAATAGATAATTACGTATAAACAACCTCAGATAATGAAGAGATTGTAGAATTAACCCATACCTTGTAATTTTCCTTGGTTGAGGGTACATTAACCTCTTGTATAATAGTTAAATCATTGTTATTAAATTATACAAGAACCATATACTTACTTAAAACAATCCATTTTTTTATTTTTTTGGAATCCACTTTATGGAAAAGTGGTAACCATACAAAAACCTTCAAAAACCACCTGCACAAACCCACTTCAACGTCAATATACAGTACACTAACATCAAAAATAAAAATCTAGCTTCACCTCAGACCAACAACCGCAATACCGCCTTCAAAGAAACCTTTAAAATTCAAAATTCAAATTTAAAATTTCAAGTCATCACCGCCCATCTCGGTAAACAAGACATCTCATTTCATGTACTGCCTCGATTCTCACTCCCATCACGACAGCCACCCTGTCCCGAAGACGTACCCATTTCCACATCAAACCAAATCATCGAGGAGCTTCACCGGCATCTGCCATCGCCCTCACTATTGAAAAAAGGTTCATCATCTCCACCATACTCAAAATAGGAAATGTCATCAACTAATTTAGCTGATTCCTGACACCATACTACCAGCGGCGACATCGGCGGCTTAACACCACCATCATCGTCCTTGTCAGAACACCACACATGACACAACCTCATCGTGGCCAGGCTAAACCAGAGAAAAACCTACCATATGTAGAAGCTGAAACCATCACCAAACAAACCTCATTCATATCCACCATCGTAGAAGGAACACACAAACCATCATCAAATCCGTGATAAACATATCTCATGAGAAGAAAAAATCCCCACCAAATCCCACCTCCCAAACCCATTGAGGAACTGCCTTTCCAAATCCAAATCGAAGTGGAACAGAGGTCCTTGGGGTCAGGGCAGGGATAAGAATAGACGTTGCTTCCTAACGATTGTATCTCACCTAAACTGAAAGCAGAATCCAAAGCCAAGATCATACCGATACCAGAGCGCCTAAAAATCCCTCGAACGCCACTCCACTTATCCAAAAACCATTGAGAAATCATCGCTCCAGATTCGACCTGGATAGGCGCAATGTAATGCGAGGTCAGAGAAGGGACGAAGCGCTCTTGGATTGTAGCAACCACCATAGTCGGCATCAAAAACCACTGTAAAACCAAACCATCGTGACACTGCTCACCAACCTGAGAAGAACGTCGAACCATCTGAAGTCCGCCGGCCCAAAAATGTAGAGGAGCCCATGCCTCTACGGGAGAGACAACGTCGAGGAGGATCATAACAGTAGAGGGAACAAAAGCACGCCGCTGACCATAGGAGAACCAATGATTCACTGGAGAGAGGCCGCCTCCATCAGAATAACCCGAATCTATAGCCGAAGCATCTGAAGTCGCAACTCTTCCGTTCACTTTGAGATGCCCGAACAAGTCACCGTCCCCATCGACCCGCATGCCTCGCCTGCCAAGACCGACGTCGTGCTGCTAGACAGGTTGCCGTCTGCGCCGAACACCCATCACCGCTAAACCCTAGGGCACTCCCGAGAGTAGAGATCTCCCAAGAGCGCCTTCCTTTATCCCATAAAGAACCATATACATAATTATGATATCATATATGGTCTTCTAATAAAGTTTTGTTAATAATATTTTAGTATTATAGTCGTTTCAGGTGTTAACTGATTCATTTTCTGTTATATTATTTGTTACGTGAGTCATGTTGGTTATGGATGGGATTTATATTATTCATATCCAGAATTATATAAATCCTATAAAAATTATTTTTAGTCATCAAATGAAAACTATTCTTGAATGGTTACGATGTGGAATGAATCTCATTGCGTTCGTGGAGATGATAGTCTGTACGTACACACAAGGGACAATATCATTCTTTTAATATTAATATAGTATGTAAAAATATCGTATTTCATATATGAAGAATCATTAACATGTTATATTTATTATTTAAATCAATTATACATCATTATTATACCCATCCCAAAATAATGCATTGAATAACAACTACACCACGACGTGGAGACGGTAAGCCGTACATAAGTACGTATGTTGACTTTGTCATTCATATGATGGATAGAATAATGAATATTGTTGTAACATTTTTTATACTAACATCAAAGTATATAGAAGATACTAGAGTTATTATTTTAGAATGGAAACAACGAAGAAAGAGGAAGTGGAAGAAGATAAGAACTTGAAAGAGGTGATGAAATATTTGCCTCTTCTTCGGGTTCTTCCTTTTGATTTGATCAAACGAGATCCATAGGTTGGCTTTATGACCAAAGTAAGGCCTCTAAGATTAAGGGAGGATATTTGAGAGGATATTTGGGCAGGGTTGGGCTGAGACAAATGGCTTTGGATGTGTGAATTTGACAGAAGGGGAAGGGCCCTTTTATAAGAGGGGTGAGGGGTACCATAGGAAAAACTTAAAATATTATTTTATAATAAATTCATATTCGGTTTATAATGGCTCCAAAAAAAAGTTATTTCTAGTATAAGGTGGGTTTGGGTAGAAATACTCTCAACCAATAGGTTTTAGAAAGGTTTATGTCACCATATTAACCTTATCATTTAGATATAACTATTTTTTAAATAGTTTGACATTTACCATGTCTCTTTGTTTTTTATATTATATTATTAATAAAATTACTATAAACTTCCAAGAGAACCCCAAGTGGTTCATTATTGATATATATAAACTTATATAAGTCCTTTTTCCTAACCTTAGATTTTTAAGAATAGAATATCAATGAATAATATAATATTTGTTTTAAAACTTTTTATGTCAATTTTGACACTATTTAGTAATTGATTTTTGTTAAAGTCATAAAAACTTTATTAATTCAAAAAAAATTCATTTAATCAATCCTAACTTGACATATTAACCTATAAAATTCGTTTATTTCATCAAAAGTCTCAATTTACATTTATTTGTGTATTTATAATATCAATTACTTTAATATTTCATTAATAAGGTAATTACTGCACCATCATTGTGTCATAAATAAATTAAATTATTTAATTTATAAAAATTATAAATAAAATTCAATTCTGTATTAAATAATTGTATCTTTATAATGAATATTTATAGTTGAATTTATCTTATGTGTAACCCTATATTAAAAATCGTTTAGTTATTAAACTTTGAATTTAACACTTTTAACTCTTCTTTAAATAAAATAATTTTAATGTCCTAATCTAACCCAAGTGGACCTAAAAGATAATATTTTATTCCCAAGGTTGTTTTTGGTTGAAAAACACTTATCCAATAGAATTATTACATATGTTAGGGTAATAATAATATCAATTTTACCTTTAATTACCCTATTCACTTTTAACTGTTGTAAACAAAAGTCAAAAGTTACTATTCACCAAAAATTATTTTCATCTTATTGAACCACATTTTACTTAGAGATATCAACCATGTCTCTTGTATTTTTTAAATTCATTAAAAAAAGTGGTAAAATTAAGTATTATGTATATTTGAAAAAGCTCCCTGGAGGTGGGTAAAAAACGGTAAAAGTTCAATAAATTTTTATATATCTAAACTTATTATAAAATGAATCCAATGAATTACATTGAAATTACATAGGTATTATGCATCTATTTTGACCTAAAATAAATTTAAATAAAATAAATAATTATTTAAATGAAAATTCAATTTTAACTAATAATGCAGTTTTTTTCACTATTCATCAAAAATTGAAAGTTTTCAGAAAAATAACAAAAATTCACCCTAAGCTAATTTTGATATTCCGAATTCAAAAATGAATTCCATTTTGAAAAATAAAATTTAAAAAATTTTAAAAAGTGGGTATTACTATTCATAACGGTTAGTTTGATTGGTCGCGGTGTGATAGAATCTTGACATTTCATACAATGCAAGATATTTCATTATTCAAAGGGAAACATACTGTGGAAGGTTGGGGTGTTACAGTTAATTTTTGGTATTTTTCTGAGAACTTTCAATTTTTGATAAATAGTGAAAAACACTGCATTATTGTTTAAAACCGAATTTTTCTTTAAATAATTATTTATTAATTTAAATTTATTTTAAATTAAAAATAGATACATATTACTTATATTAGTCCAATGTAATTCATCGGAGTAATTTTATAATAAAATTAGATATATAAAATTTTATTGAACTTTTTAACGTCTTTTACACACTTTCTTGGAAAATTTGCAAATATGCATAAAACATAATTTTACTGCTTCTGTGAATTAAATTTCAAAAATCCAATAGACATGATTGTAATCAGTAAGTAAAATTTGGTTCAATAGGTTTAAAATAATTTTTGGTGAATAGTAACTTTTGAATTTTATTCACCACGGTTAAAAGTAAATAGGGTAATTAAATGTAAAAATAAAATTATAATATTGTCAAATTACCCCAACACAATTCTAATTCTGTTGGATAAGTTTTTTTCGACAAAATAAACCTTAGTATAAAAATATGATCCATTTTCATCCACTTGGATTAGATTAGGACATTTATTATATGTTATTTAAAGAAGAGTTAAAAGTGTTAAATTAAAATTTTAATAACTAAACCATTTTAAATATATTATTATATATATGATAATTTAAACTATAAATATTAAATATAAATATAAACATGTTTCCTACATTGTGATATTTTATTTATAATTTTTAGACATTAAATAATTAAATTTATTTATAACACAATGATGATGTAGTAATTACCTTACTAATGAATGATTAAAATAATTGATATTATAAATATTAAAATAATTTTAAATTGAATCTTTTGATGAAATAAATGAATTTTCAAGGTGAATATGAAATTTTTGAGTTGATTCAATTTATTTTATCCAAGGAATCAAGTTTTTATGACTTTCCAAAATAAAAAATACTAAATAGTGTCAAAATTGACATAAATTAGTTTTTTAAACTAATAATATTTTATTAGATGATATAATATTCAAAAAATCTATGATTTGGAAAAATAACTTATATAATGTTATATATGTCCTTAAGGAGCCACTTGAAATTTTCTTGTCATTTTATAGTAACTACATTAACCATGTAATATAAAAATATAAGAAGACATCGTAAAAGTTAAACTATTTAACCAAGGGTTAAATCTAAAAGATGATGTTAATATGGGGACCTAAACATGTCTAAAAACTATTGGTTGAGATGATTTAGACCCACCCCAACCTTATCCTCGAAATAAATATATTTTGAACTATTAGAAATTGAAAATAATTTTATAATAAATTAATATTTCATGATTTTCCTAAAGTGACCCTCACCTTTTTTGTAAAAGGGTACTTACCCTTCTCTTACATTCACACATACAAAGCCATTTGGCTCAAAAAAACCCTACTCAAATTTCCTCCCAAATACCCTCACTGTAACCTATAGGCCTTACATTGATTATAAATCCAACCTAAGGATCCCTTTTGTTCAAATCAGAAGGAAGCACCCAAAGAAGATGTAATCATTTCATCACCTCTTTCAATGTCATTTTATTCTTCTAATTACTCTTTCTTTGTTGTTTCCATAATAAAATAATAACACTAGTACCTTATACATACTGACATTTTATTATAAATATGTCACAAACATATTCATTATTCTATTTATCATATGAATGAAAAATTCACCATATGTGTGTACGTACAACTTACCGTATCCACATCGTGGTGTAGTTTGTTATTCAACGCATCATTATTTGGATGGGTATAATAAGGAGTATAATTGATTTAAATAATAAATAAAACATGTTAATGATTATTTTTATATCATATTCCATCCAATTGCATATTATTTCACCATTAATAGAATGATATTGTCGCTCATGCGTACGTACGACTTACTGTCACCACGACGCGATGAGATTTTGTTCCCCATCGTAACTATTCTAGAAATATTTTCATTTAATGATTGAAATTAATGTTTAAGAACATAATATAATTATGGATATTAATTAGTGACATCATATCTATACCAGACATGACTTACATAACAAAACATATAAAGGAAAATGAATCATTTAACAACCAAGACAATGATAATACAAAAATGTTATTAATAAAGAAATGTTAGAGGATCATATATGATATCATATTTATGTATGTGGTTCTTGTATAATTTAATAACAATTATTTAACCATTATACATGAGGTTAATGTAACATCTAATACAGAAAAATACAATTTAAGGTTTAATTTTACAATCTCTTCATTATCCGAGACTGTTTATACATAAGTATCTACTGGGACTTCTTTATCATCCTAATCCATATTCCATAAAAATGTATTTGAAAACATTTTTACTATTTACTAGAATATGGGTTAAAGACATTTATAAAAAAATTTGACATTTTTTTAAAATGATTTGAAAGGATTATTTCTGTCATTTTTCAAACAAGGTATTTTATGACCTTTTTGATAAATTAAGGAAAGATTGTTTTATTAACTTGTACGGAAGGTGAGGCTATTTTCTGCCTTTATAACACCTTCGAAGCTTCCCTTAAAATTTTATATGAATATTTTAAAAATAAATGTTTTCTTTTATAATTATGTGACTTTTAAATGATTTCAAAGTAGAAATTGATATTTATCTCAAATAGTTTTTGGATTGATTTCATCTATTTCAACATCTTTTGTTGGATTTTATGTTTAATTGAAGTTGATTTATTATACAATATTCCATATTGTATTGATAGTTTTACGATATGTTTGACTATATATGTGCAATTTTTATGTCATTCACGGTTTATGGTTAAAGTATTAACATTTCCTATGTTAGTTTAATAAGAATGTGTATGTTATGTTTCTCCCTTTTCATATGAGGAATGCATTGGATGTAGGGAGTGATGGGTGGGGCCCGCTATATCCCATAGATGCATCAATAGATCTAATGAGACAATCTAGTGTCTTGGAACAAGGCCTTGACAACATTTTTATTTTTAGTCTTGGCATGAGGCCTTGACAATATTTTTATTTGTAGTCTTGGCACAAGGCCTTGACAATATTTTTATTTGTAGTCTGGGCACAAGGCCTTGACTATGTGATTATTTAACTAGTAGAATATCCATCTAAATAATTAAATGAAATTATTTTATTTATCTTTTCTATATTATTCTGAATTTTTATGTTTAAAAGGATTGTGTTATAATCTTATACATCACCTTAAATGTTTAGGCTTATTTATGATAGTTTTCACTATATTGTTATCCTTAATGAGCATCTGAGCTCACCCATTTTTTATGTTTTATTTTTTCCAAGATGAAAAGTATTATATTATGATTGACTTATAAGGATATCCTAAGGTATATTATTGTGTTAAAATGGGAAACAATTTTTATTTTTTTCATTTTATAATGTAATGAAAAACTTATGAATGTATCTAGTACTTCCAAGGATACTAAACTAATCGGTCTTTCGGGACATGATCTCTTTTGATCATGCAAATGTTATTTAACAATGAACCAACTCTAGGGAACTGGGATTGGGGTGTTACAACTAGTATGTGTTGAATTTTAGTACAAACCTTGGAAACTAGATTTAGAAAAACTATGATTAGAGAACATTACCTGAAGATAATCTTTTAGGATTAGTATAGAAGAACATCAATTTTTTTTGGTAATATAGAAATTATGTGGGTTTTCTAATAAATACATCCCTGTATGGATACTAAAAGTGGACGTGGTTCTAGAATAGATGTACCTAGGAGTGAAAACTCTGACAAGGAGTTTCAGGCTAGACCCATGGTATCCAGGTACACAACAACAAGCCTTACCGCACACCTGGTTTGACACTCATGGGGGATATGAATATGATAATTCACATTTTATTTAAAACCCATTATGAAATATTTATGAGTAAATACTTCCCCAAATAATTTTTATATGATTATGGATTATATGCATAAACTGTTCGATTTATGTTAATTATTTTACATGTTTAAAATTATTCATTACGATTCATAAACTATTCTAGTGTATGCCATTGTTTAGAAATTATGCATAGTATAATGAATGGAAACTGTATCAATGCATGTAAAACATGTAGCTATTTACCTCATATTGAAGATAATTATAGTGGAGATGGTGATGAAACTAGTGCTGAACAGCTTATAACCATACTAGGACAACTTACACATGTTATGAATAATAACCTTATCTATATGGAGCACCCTGATCCACAACATGGAGGATCAATTTTATACCTCTTCATGAGGAAAAAACCACCAACATTCAATGAGACTACCAATCCATTTTCAGCTGAGCAATGGATACATTCCATAGAGAAAATATTTCATGCTTTGGGGAGTAGTGAAAGGGAAAAAGTTCTCTTGGTAGTTTATCGCCTCTCAGGAGATGCAGATAAATGGTAGTCATTAATTAAAAATTCAAAGGAGGATGAAGAAGTATCAAATATGGAATGGATGAATTTTGAAGATATTTTCTTAGAAAAATACTTTCCTCATGAACATCGAGCGGATATGGAGATACAATTTCCAAGTCTGAGGACAAATGAGAATGAGAATGTCGAAAATTATGAGGATAACTTTACATTGTTATCAAGGCATGTTGTAGATTATATATGTAACCCAAGAAGTAATATTGATCAATTCTTTAATGGGTTAAAACTATTTCTTCTCCAAGAATTAGTCTCACAATCCATCTCGGTGTACAAAGATATAGTCTCATGTGCTATCAGGAAAGAAAAGGAATTTTCTAAGTATTATTACATTAAAGAGAAGAAAGAGAAGAAGGGATATGCTGAACACTCTGGAAAAGGAAATAATGGGAAGAAGGGAAAAATTTACTTTTCATCCTTCCGTAATTGTGGGAAGAAACACCCTGGTACATAACTAATGGCAATGGGAACATATTACAAGTGTGGAGAAAAAGGACACTAAGATCGCAATTAGAAAGGGATGACAGAGGTTGTAAATGTTCGATTCTACAATTGTAAATAGACGGGGAATTATTCAAATGAATTTCCTAAGCATCAGGGAAACATACCTCATAAAAGGTCAAGGGAACAAGGCAAAGCTTATATGATCACTACTGCTGAGGTTGAAGTTCCTAATGACTTGGTGGGTGGTACTTTCATTATTTACTCAAAATTAACCAACGCTTTATTTGATTATAGATCATTTCATTAATTCATATCTTCCCATTTTCCAGGAAAATTATATATTTCCAATTTTACTTAAAAAATGATTTTTCAGTCAAAACTCCTAAGGGAAGTATCAAAACAAAAAAAAATTTAATCAGTTACCATTATGGAATATAAACGTGCTTTATCGGTTGATCTTATTGTCATACCCATGAATGAATTTGATATAATCCGAGGTATGGATTGGCTTTCAGACCATGATGCGAAATTTTATTGTAAGAAGGACGTTACAATTTTTGATGATGATAAGGAATCCATTATCTTTAGAGAAAAAACATTACCATCTGATTCTCAACTAGATCCACCCCTAGTAGCTCTACTAAATTAAATTCCTGGGATGGGAATAAAAAAACTATGGGTGAGAAAATTAATGTTCAAATAGAGTATGTACCTATTGTATAAGAATATGTTGATGTTCTTCCAGAGGATTTACCTGGACATCCACCAGAATATGAAATTGAGTTTTTCATTGACTTAATTCCTAGTTTAAGGTCCATATCGAAGACCCCTTATAGAATTTACACTATGAAATTAGTGGAACAGAAGAAACTACTAGAGGAATTGAAGAATAAAGGATTTTTCTCCCTAGTGTTTCTCCATGGGGAGCCGCAATTCTTTTTGTTAAGAAGAAAGATGGATATATAAGGTTCTGCACTGAATACAGGGAGATCAATTCTGTAACAATAAAGAAAAAATATCCCCAAACTCTCATTGATTATTTATTTGATCAACTTCATAGAGTTCAATATTTTTTAATGACTGACCTTTGATCTGGATATCATCAGTTGTGTGTGAAGAAGGAAGACATTCCAAAGACAACATTTTGAATAAGGTATGGGCATTATGAGTTTACAGTAATGCCTTTTGGACTCACTAATGCACCCTCTATTTTCCTAGATCTAATGAATATATTTTTCAAGGAATATCTTGATTACTTTGTAGTGATATTTATTGATGATATCTTCATATAAACCATATTCTACGAAGATCATAAAAATCACTTGATCACTATTATGAAAACACATAGAAGAAATGTATTATATGGGATGTTTAGAAAGTTTGAATTTTGGCTTCAGGAGATATATTTTATTGGCCATATTTTCTCTAAGAATGAAATATTTTTTGATCCTTCAAAGATAAAGGCAATCCAGAAATGGCCATCAACGATGAGTATAACTGAGGTATGTAGTTTTATTGGTTTATTAGGTTACTATCAGCATTTTGTTCAGAATTTTGCCTGATTGGCTAACCCATTAACCAAGAACACCCTTAAAGGGGATAAATTTGTTTCTACAAGAGAGTGTGAATGCTTTTTTGAATAATTGAAGATAATATTAGTCAATTATCCTATCTTGACTTTACCATTGGTGAATGATGGGTTTTTTATTTATGGTGATGCTTCAAAGAAAAGAATTGGTTGTCTCCTTATGAAAAATGATAGTGTTATTTCCTATGCATCATTGTAGCTAAAAATTCATGAACAAAACTTTCCTACTGATGATCTTGAGTTAGCAGATATAATCTTTCCAATGAAGATATGGAGACACTATCTCTATGGTGAAAATGTCAGATATATACTCATCACAAGATTTTGAAGTATATTTTCTCACATAAATAACTAAACATGAGGAAAAGGAGAGGGCTTGAACTACTCAAGGATTACGATTTAACAATACACTACCACCTGGGGAAGGAAAATAAGGTGGTAGATTCTTTGAGAAGAAAGGATCATGGAATTCTGAACAAGATGAGATTTGAAAGGGATCCTTTGTTCATAGATCTAGTAAATATGGATATGTGAATAACCATGGATGGTGAAACATCAATAATTTTTCAAATGGTTTCCAAACCATATTTACATGAAAGGATAAAAAGTTCTCAGACTGATGATGAGAAGTTTCAAAGGAAAATTAATGTTGTAAATGATGAAAGATTGATTGAATTTGTATATGAAGGTGGAATTTTAAAATTTGGGAAGATGCTTTGTGTTCTCAACATACCTGATCTAAAAATGGAATTTTTGGATCATGCTCGTAGCTCTATTTTCACTATACACCTTGGTAGCACTAAGATGTATAGATATTTGAAGGAACATTTTTGGTGGGACAACATGAAGAGGGAGATTGGTGATTATGTGTCAAGATGTGTGGTTTGTCAACAGGTGAATGTTGTAAGACAACATCCTAGAGGATTCATGAAACCTATTTCCATTACTGAGTATAAAAGGGATGATATTATGATAGACTTTATAATGGAGCTACCAAAGACTCCAAGAAAGAATCATGCAATATGGGTTATTATCGATCATCTTACCATATTATCATATTTTATTGATATAAGAGAAGATTTACCAATTGAATGTTTAGAAAGACAATATATTAATGAATTTGAAAGAATTCATGGTGTAACCCTATTGATTGTTTCTAATTGTGATCCCTGTTTTTCATCAATATTATAGAAATTTCTTCCGAAATCCCGAGATATTAAACCTCATTTGAGAACTACCTACCACCCTCAAACTAATGGACAATCTGAATGGACCATTGAAACCTTAGAAGACACGTTGAGATCTTTCTCACATGACTTTCAAAGTATGTGGGAACAATATTTACCTCTAGTAGAATTTTATTATAATAATAGATTCCATTCAAGTATTTAAATGAAACCATATGAAGCATTATATGTAAAGAGTTGTCGCACACCAACTTTTTGAGATGATATTGGTGAAAGAAAACTCATAGGCCTAGAACTTGTTGAGGAAACAATGGAAAAGGCGAAGATTATCTAAACCTACATCAATGTAGCTCAAAGAAAGCAAAAGATCTATGCCTATAAATGAAGGAAGGATTTGGAATATCAATTAGGTGATAATGTTTTCATGAAGGTATCTCCATGGAATGGTGCTATATGATTCAATAAGAAGGGTAAATCACTACTGGAAATTAAGCCTTTACTAACGGTTTCAAACCGTTGTTAAAGGCTCCCAAACCATTGGTATATAGTATACCAACAGTTTTCAAAACTGTTGGCAAGTAAGGAGTGGAAGTATACCATTACCAATTGTTTTTGTATAACTGTTGGGAAAGGTAGTGTAATTAGATTATTGCCAACGATTTTACAAACCGTTGGAAATACTGGCAGTGTAATCCTACTTTACCAATGGTTTAAATAACCGTTGGTATACAGAATTATTTACAGTTTTTACCAATGGTTTACTAAAACCATTGGTAAAAATATGTACAGCACTATACCAATGGTTTTAGTGAACCGTTGGTATAGTGTTTTACTAGAATTTCACAGCCCAGCCACCTAAAATCCCCTCCACTACACACTCAACTACACACCTGCATACACTTATAACAGCAACAAAAACACCTTCTATGAAAAAAGCACATAAAAATAGGATAATATTATAACCATGGAATGTACAACAATTATAATAATGTATATGAACCCAATTACCCTACGCAATATAGAATTCATAATTGTAATCTCAATTGAATACATTCAGAATGAATTATGTAATGAATTATGAATTCTGAATCAATAACACATACAAAATTAATTATGTTGCATAAAAAATTTTGAATTATATATAACACATATATAATATGACATAAAAGGGGATGGGGGTGTCCCGGGAGGTGGGGGTGTCCAGGGGTGAGGGGTTGTCCATGGGGGTGGGGGTGTCTAGGTGGTGGGTTATACAGAATTAAGAATACATACAAAATTGAATTTTCTATAACACATACATGATTCAATTCAGAAATTAGAATCTAATAACCCCAAAATAAAGTATCAATAGAATCTGAATACGTTTGGTCGGGTTTTTGTATACTAGTTGTTTTTACTTAAAATGACGTCCATTTTAAACAAAATACATGCACATAGAGTGATACCGGCTACACCGTGCCTCGTATTGAGGCGAGGTTGACTCCTACACGTCATTAATGACTCATGGATTGTTGTCATAAAGTATCAACAAAATCTGAATTTTCTTGGTGGGTTTTCCATATGTCAGTTGTTGTTTTCACTTAAAATTATTTCCATTTCAAATTAAGATGAGACACTTTGAGTGGTACCGGTCACACCGTGCCTCGGATTGAGGCAGGGTTGACTCGTACATGTCACATATGACCCATGGATCGTTTTTCTAAAGTATCAACACAATCCGAATATGTTTGGGGGGTTTCTGTTTCCCAGTTATTGTTTTCACTTAAAATCATGTCCATTTTAAATAAAAGTGAGACATTTTGAGTGGTGCCGGACACACCGGACCTTGGATTGAGACAAGGTTGACTCATACACATCACATATGACCCATGGATCGTTTTCCTAAAGTTACAATAGTATCCGAATGCGTTTGGTCAGTTTTCCGTATGTCAGTTATTGTTTTCACTTAAAATGATGCCCATTTTAAACAAAAGAGAGACACTTTGAGTGGTGCCAGCCCCACCGTGCCTCAGATTGAGGCGGGGTTGACCCTTATTTGTCACATATGACCCATGGATCGTTGTCTTAAATTTTAAACAAAATCAGAATTTATTTGGTCGGTTTTCCGTATGTCAATTATTGTTTTCACTTAAAATGATGTTCATTTTAAACAAAAGAGAGACACTTTGAGTGGTGCCGGCCACACTGCACTTAGGATTGAGGAAAGGTTGACTCTTACATGTCACATATGACCCATGGATCATTTTCCTAATGTTTCAATAGAATCCAAATGCGTTTGGTCCGTTTTTCGTATGTCAGTTGTAGTATTCACTTAAAATGGTGTCCTTTTGAAACAAAAGAGGGACACTTTGAGTGGCACTGGCCACACCGTGCCTCGGATTGAGCAAAGTTTGACTTTTACACGTCACAAATGACCCATTTATCATTTTCCGAAAGTATCAACACAATCTGAATGCGTTTAGTTGGTTTTTCATATGCCAATTGTTTTCTTCACATAAAATCATTTCCATTTCAAATAAAAGTGAGACATTTTGAGTGGTGCTGGCCACACCGACCCTCAGATTGAGGCGGGGTTGACTCATGAAAATCACATATGACCCATGGATCTTTTTCCAAATGTTTCAACAGAATCTGAATGCATTTGTTCATTTTTTTCGTATGTTAATTGTTGTTTTCACTTAAAATGATGTTCATTTTAACCAAAAGAGAGACACTTTGAGTGGTGGAGGCCACACTATTCTTCATATTGATGATGGGTTGACTCATACACGTCACATATGATCCATGGATCGTTTTCCTAAAGTTTCAATAGAATCCAAATGCGTTTGGTCAGTTTTTCGTATGCCAGTTGTAGTTTTCACTTAAAATAGTGTCCATTTTAAACAAAAGAGATACACATTGAGTGGTGTCGGCCACAACACAGCTCAAATTAAGGCGGGGTTGACTCGTACACGTCACAAATGACCCATGGATCATTGTCCTAAAGTATCAACACAATCATAATGCGTTTGGTTGGGTTTCCTTGTGCCAGTTGTTGTTTTCACTTAAAATCTTGTCCATTTCGAATAAAAGTGAAATAGTTTGAGTGGTGTTGGCCATAAAGGACCTTAGATTGAAGCGGGGTTGAATCATACACGTTACATATGAACCATGAATCGTTTTCCTAATGTTTCAATGGAATTATAATGCATTTGGTCAGTTTTCCGTATGTCAGTTATTGTTTTCACTTAAAATGATGTCCATTTTAAACAAAAGAGAGACACTTTGACTGGTGTCGACCACACTGCACCTCTAATGGAGTCGAGGTTGACTCTTAAAAGTAACATATTAACCATGGATAATTTTATTAAATTTTCAACAGAATTCGAATGCATTTGGTCGGTTTTCCGTATGCCAGTTGTTGTTTTCACTTAAAATGGTGTCCATTTTAAACAAAAGAGAGACACATTGAGTGGTGCTGGCCACATCGGCCTTCAGATTGAGGCAGGGCTACCTCTTACACGTTACATATGACTCATGGATTGTTTTCCTAATGTTTCAATAGAATCTAAGTGCCTTTGGTCATTTTTCCGTATGCCAGATGTTGTATTCACTTAAAATGATATCCTTTTGAAGAAAAAGAGAGAATCTTTGAGTGGTTCCAGCCACATCACACCTTGGATTGAGGTGGAAAAGACTCGTACACATCAAAAATGATCCATGGTTCATTTTCCTAAAGTATCAACACAATCCGAATGCGTTTGGTCAGTTTTCTGTATGTCAGTTGTTGTTTTCACTTAAAATCCAGTCCACTTCAAATAAAAGTGAGATAGTTTGAGTGGTGAGGGCCACACCGACCTTTGGATTGAGGAAGGGTTCACTCTTACACGTCACATATGAAACATTTATCATTTTCCAAAAGTTTCAATAGAATCCAAATGCATTTGGTTGGTTTTCCATATGCCATTTGTTGTATTCACTTAAAATGATGTCCTTTTGAAATAAAAGAGAGAAACATTGAGTGGTGCCAGACACACCACGCCTCAAATTGAGGAGGGGTTGACTCGTACATGTCACAAATGACCCATGGTTCGTTTTCCTAAAGTTTCAACACAATCGGAATGTGTTTGGTTAGTTTTCCGTATTCCAGTTTTTGTTTTCACTTAAAATCATGTCCATTTCAAATAAAAGTGAGACACATTGAGTGGTTCCGGCCACACTGGCCTTAGGATTGAGCCTAGGTTGACTCCTACAAGTCACATATTACTCATGGATCATTTTCCTAAAGTTTCAACATAATCCAAATGTGTTTGGTTGGTTTTCCGCATGTCAGTTGTTGTATTCACTTAAAATTATGTCCTTTTGAAACAAAAGAGAGACACTTTGAGTGGTGCCGGCCACACCACGCCTCTTATTAAGTTGGTATTGACTCTTACATTTCAAAAAAGACCCATTTATCATTTTACTAAAGTATCAACACAATCTGAATGCGTTTGGTCAGTTTTCCGTATGCTAGTTGTTTTTTCTCTTAAAATCCTATCCATTTCAAATAAAAGTGGAACACTTTGAGTGGTACCGGCCCCACTGGAGTTCAGATTGAGGTGGGGTTCAATAATAAATGTCACATATGACCCATGGATCGTTTTCCTAATGTTTCAATAGAATAAAAATGTGTTTGGTTGGTTTTTAGTATGTCAGTTGTAGTTCTCACTTAAAATGATGTCCATTTTAAACAAAAGAGATACACTTTGAGTGGTTCCAGCCACACCACGCCTTATATTGAAGCAGGGTTGAATCATACACATAAAAAATGACCCATGTATTTATTTCTTAAATATTCAACACATTCTAAATGTGTATGGTCAGTTTTCCGAATGATTGTTGTTGTTTTCACTTAAATTCCAGCCCATTTCAAATAAAAGTGAGAAAGATTGAGTGGTTCCAGCCACACCAGCCCTCAGATTGAGGCAAGGTTGACTCGTGCACGTCACATATGACCCATTTATCATTTTCATAAAGTTTAAATAGAATTAAAATGCGTTTGGTTGGTTTTCCGTATGTCAGTTGTTGTATTCACTTAAAATGATGTCCTTTCGAAACAAAAGAGAGACACTTTGAGTCGTGCTAGCCACACCGCGCATCGGATTGAGGCGGGGTTGACTCGTACACGTCACAAATGACCCATGGATCGTTTTCCTAAAGTATAAACACAATATGAATGCGTTTGTTTAGTTTTCGGTATGCCAGTTGTTGTTTTCACTTAAAATCATGTCCATTTAAAATAAAAGTGAGACACTTTGAATGGTTCCGGCCAAACCGGCCTTCAGAGTGAGACGGTATTGACTCTTACACATCACATATGACCCATAGATCGTTTTCCTAAAGTTTCAACAAAATCCAAATGTTTTTGGTCGGTTTTCCGTATGTCAGATGTAGTATTCACTTAAAACGATGTCCTTTTGAAAACAAAAGAGCAACCCTTTGAGTGGTGTCGGCCAAACCGCACCTCTTATTGAGGCGGGGTTGACTATTACATATCACAAATGACCCATGTATTGTTTTCCTAAAGTATCATCACAATCTGAATGCGTTTTGTCAGTTTTTCGAATGCCAGTTGTTGTTTTCATTGAAAATCATGTCCATTTCAAATCAAAGTGAGAAACATTGAGTGGTGCCGGCCACACCGGCCATCGGTTTGAGGCAGGGTTCACTCGTACATTTCACATATGACCCATGGATCGTTTTACTAATGTTTCAATATAATCCAAATGCGTTTGGTCAGTTTTCCATATGTGAGTTTTAGTTTTCACTTAAAATGATGTCCATTTAAAAAAAAGAGGGACATTTTGAGTGGTGTCGGCCACACCGTGTATCAAATTGAGGCATGGTTTACTCATAAATGTCACAAATGACCCATAGATCGTTTTCCAAATGTATCAATACAATCTGAATGCGTTTGGTCGGTTTTCCGTATGTCAGTTTTTGTTTTCACTTAAAATCTAGTCCATTTCAAATAAAAGTGAGACAGTTTGAGTGGTGCCGGCCACACTGGCTCTTTTATTGAGGCATGGTTGACTCATACATGTCACATATGACCTATGGATCATTTTCCTAAAGTTTCTACAGAATCTGAATGCGTTTGGTTGGTTTTCTGTATGTCAGTTGTTGTATTCACTTAAAATGATGTCCTTTTGAAACAGAAGAGAGACACTTTGAGTGGTGTTGGCCACACCACACCTCGTATTGATGTGGGTTTGACTCGTACGCAACACAATTGACCCATGTATCGTTTTATTAATGTATCATCACAATCTGAATGCGTTTGGTTAGTGTTTCATATGCCAGTTGTTGTTTTCACTTATAATCCTGTCAATTTCAAATAAAAGTGAGACACTTTGAGTGGTGCCAGCGACGCTGGTCTTTGAATTGAGGCAAGGTTGACTCGTACACGTCACATATGACCCATGGATCGTTTTTCTAATGTTTCAACAGAATCTGAATGCCTTTGGTCGGTTTTACGTATGCTAGTTGTTGTTTTCACATAAAATGATTACCATTTTAAACAAAAGAGAGACACTTTGAGTGGTGTCGGCCACACCAAGCCGTGGATTGTGGCGGAGTTGACTCGTACATGTCACAAATGACCCATGGATCATTTTCCTAAAGTATAAACACAATCCAAATGTGTTTGGTTGATTTTTCATCTACCAGTTGTTTTTACTTAAAAGAGTATCCATTTTAAACAAAAGATAGAAATTTTGAGTGATGTCGGCCACACCGTGCCTTGGATTGAGGCGGGGTTGACTCATACATGTCACAAATGACTCATGGATCATTTTCCGAGAGTATCAACACAATACGAATCCATTTGAATGGTTTTCCATATGTCAGTTGTTGTTTTCATTTAAAATTTTGTTCATTTCAAATAAAAGTGAGACACTTTGAGTGGTATCGGCCACACCGTGCCTCATATTGATGCGTGGTTGAATCATAAACATCACTTGGGAGTTTTGAGTGCAGTCAAGTGCGGATTGAAGATCTGGGTGAGTCTAATCCTCTCCTTGCTTCCTCTTTTCGATTAGGGTTTTCACTATTCTCTCATCTTCCTCCGAATGCTCTAAAACCCCCTTTTCCGTTGGGATTTAGGGTGAATCTTGAAGAGATTCAGATTGGAATCCAGGGTCAAGGTTGGAGGGTTGGCGGGGCTGTCCGTTGGTCTGCCTGGGGGGCTATCTGGCAGGCTATCCGGGGTCCAGGGAGGAGGGTGGGGGGGGGGTTGTCTTGGGGCTGTCTGGGGTCCAAGGATGAGGCAGTGCAACATTCCGACCGTCGCCTCCCTCCCCATTAACTATGGGTGGGTAATGTATCTAAAACATTATCTAGGTATCATACGAAGAATTCTGACAGGACTTAGAACAACTGTGGGGTTTCATCCTAGAGAAGGTCCAAATCACGACATTACCACTGTGTGATCGTCGTGTGACCACGACATGACCGCGGTGTGATCGCGGCGTGACCATGACGTAACTTGGCCTGGTCTGGCGACATCCCTGGGGTAACATCTTCTGGCCAGGAGCGAAGGGAGCGGGAGGAGTCGGGGCAACATTCTAGCTTTCACCTCCCTCCCCATTAACTACGGGTGGATAATGTATCTAAAACTCTATCTAGGTATCATACATCGAATTTTGACAGGACTGTGAACCGACGTGGGGTGTCATCCTGGAGCAGGTCCAAATCACGGCATTACCGCGGCGTGACCGCGGCGTGACTGCGACATGTTGGGCCAGTCAAACGACATTAGCGGTGTAGCATCTTCCGGGAAAGATTCCAAATAAATCCTATGTAGTTTTCCTTCAAATTATAGAAACAGATCTTATGTTATAAAAAATAGACTCTTGATTCAGGATTGTGGTATGATAAAGATATATATTTTATATTATTTGTTTTTAAAAGTGGTTCTAGGTAGTTGAAACTACTTATTGAGAGTGAAATTATGCAAGTGTATTACTTATCAATGGTATATGCATTTCTTGGAACTCTAATCATAAAACATTATTCACCTTGAGAACAATAGAATTTGAGTATGTTTTAAAATCTCAGGATGCAACACAAATCTTATGGGAGAATTCATATACGTCAAAGATCTAAGTGACCAATGTGATAAAGAAAAGAAAATAAAAACTAAACAAAAACATACCTGTCTCATGTGACTATACCTGTCACTGCCCAACATATAAGTACCACAGTGCCCCATGGGTCAAATCATGTTCCTGCAAGCAAAGGGGAAATAAACCAATGTTTCAAAATGATACTATCAAATAGTAAATTACGATTAATTAACAATTACTCTTCCTAGTACACTTAGCCATTGAATATGAACCTATGATACATTAGTTGAGTTAAAGATTGTGCACATAACCCTCTTCACTATGGAAAGAACCTCAGAGGGACCACAATCAATGTTTAGTAGTTGATCCTACTCTTGAACCTGGTTGGGCACCAGTCCATGAACCAGATGGTCTACTTGGTCATGAGGGTGTAAACCATTTCATTATACTATACTAAGAATAGAGGTGTTGGTATATTTTCTACCATAATGGTAATTTCTCAAGTCTTGAGTGCCAATCGACTTCAGTTTCTATGTTAATGGCCCATTAACTATTTGTATATGTCAAGGGGTGTCTCCCATGGGTGTTTTGTAGTGTGTAGTGTCTATATATGATTTCTATGGTGCTTCTGTATTGTGGGAAATGTGTATTGCACGTTCAGTTTAACAAATACAGTAGTCAATTGGAAAATAAACCCATAGTCAATAGATATATAGCCACTTTTGATATAGAATACCCTCCAAATAACCAACTAGGAAATCTGAGACCAACATTTTACTTTACTAATTCCAATTACATAATATATGGAGTACCAAATTATGTTTTATGAACCAATCAATTAATGGGAAAGAAACTCCTCACAATAAAACATAAAATATCATGTAGCATCACTCACATCCAATTAGTTCATATGGTTCACCAAATACACAGAAGGAGTGGCTATGAGGACTTTAAATAATGTTGATCCATACAATAATGACACTTAAGTGTTGAACAAAACTAGAAAACAAGTCAAAGTTCTCTTATTGGTTATGCCGTGCTAGGGACATCATGACATGGTTTAGACAAAATCAAAATAGAAAATAAAAATAATAGATACAAAATATTAAAACTAAGGTATTACTTATAGATTTTGAGTGTATAACTATTTTTTTATTTAAGATGGATATATCAGGTGGAAGCAGTTTCCCGGCCAGGGTAATGACAAAGACCTCTCGTTTAGTCCAAATCAAACCAGAGAAGAAAAAAAAACAGATTATGAACATTAAAAATAATTTTGGACTTACATATTTGATGTCAATGGAAGAGGATTGAATGATTTTCCGAGCCTGGGTAACCCGAGTGCTTCGGCAGATCTCATTTTTAGGGCTGAGTCGGGCGGAAAGAGGAGAATTGGGGCTGTACTATTTCTGGGTAACCCATTCCCAACGGTTTTTAAAAACCATTTTGAAATGTATTCTATTCCAACGGTTTTTAAAAACCGTTGTTATAGGTCATTGTAATCGGAATTTAACAAATGGTTTCATTGAAACCATTGGAAAAAGGAGGCATTTCCCAACGGTTTGGGCAAACATTTGGGAAAGGTTGGTAATAATTGGAGTTTACCAATGGTTTGTTCAAACCATTGGGGTAGTCTACCTATGCCAATGGTTTGTTCAAACCATTGGAATCAAAGTATTGGTATAACTCCGCATTCCAGTAGTGAATTAAGTCCAGGTACATAAGACCTTTTGAAATTCTAGAACTAATTGGAGTTGTAGCTTACCATTTTGAAATGCCGTCAAGTCTGGCCAAAGTTCATGATGTGTTCTACATATTATTGTTGAGAAAATACTTTCCAGAACCAATGCATGAACTCACCTATGAAGAAATAGAACTCGAACCTAATCTGTCTCATTTTGAAGAGCCTATCAGATGTCTTGATACCATAAAGCAAGAGTTGAGAAACTAGATAACTCGTCTGATAAAAGTTCTTTGGAGAAACCGTTAAATGGAAGAGGCAACGTGGGAACCTGATGAAAATATGATGAAGAACAAACTAAATCTTTTTATGTAGTAATATTATATAAATTTCTAGGACACAATTATTTGAAGGAGGGAAGAATGTAACACCCCAATCATCCATAGTATGCTTCACTTTGAATAATACAGTAGCCTGCGTTTTACGCATCTCTGAGTTCTAGCACACCACGACCAATCAAACTAGCTATTTAAAAAGTAGTTATGAATAGTAATACCCTCTTTTTCAAATTTTATAAATATTTTTTTTTTCAAAATGGACTTTATTTTTGGATTCATAATATCAAAATGAGAATAGGGTGAATTTTTTATATTTTTCTTAAAATTTTCAATTTTTGAGGAATAGTGAGAAACATCACGTTATTGTTCAAAACCGAATTTTTATTTAAATAATTATTTTTTAATTTAAATTTATTTTAATGTCAAAATATATACATAATACGTATATTAGTCCAATTTAATTAATTGGAGTCATTTTATAATAAGATTAGATATTTAAATTTGTATTGAACTTTTTAACGTCTTTTTACCCACTGTCTAGGATCATTTTTAAATTTGTATAAAACATAATTGTACTACTTTTGTGAATTGAATTTAAAAATTTTGATAGAAATGGTTTTCATAAGTAAGTAAAATTTGGTTCAATAGGTTGGAAATAATTTTTGGTGAATAGTAACATTTGAATTTTATTTACCACGGTTAAAAGTAAACAGAGTAATTAAATGTAAAAATAATATTATAATAATATAAAAATACCCCAAAACATGTCCCAATTCTTTTTAATAACTGTTTTTAGATAAAAATAAACCTTAATACAAAAATATGATCCGTTTTGACCCACTTGGATTAGATTAGGACGTTTATTATATTTTATTTAAAGAAGAGTTAAAAGTGTTAAATTCAAATTTTAATAACAAAACCATTTTTACAATAGGGTTATACATAAGATAAATTTGAATATAAATATTAATCAGAAAGCTGAAAATATTTCCAACATCAAGGTAGTTTATTTATATTTTTTAGTCATTAAATAAATAACTTTATTTATAAAATAATGATGATGCAGTAATTACCTTATTAATGAAAGATTTAAATAATAGATAATATAAATATTAAAATAAATGTAAATTGATACTTTTGATGTCATCCAAGAATTTTATAGGTGAATATGACTTTTTAGGGTTGATTAAATGTATTTTTTTCGAAGGAACCAAGTTGTTATGACTTTCCAAAAATCCAAATACTAAATGGTGTCAAAATTGACATAAATTAGTTTATTAAATGATATATTACTTCTAAAAATTTAATATTCTTCCAGATAACTTATATAATGTTATATATGTCATTAATTAACCACTTGAGGTTCTATGGGAATTTTATAGTAACTATATTAACCATGTAGTATAAAAATACAAGAAGACATCGTAAAAGATAAAATATTTAACTAAGAGTTAAATCTAAAAGATAAGGTTGATATGGTGACCTAAACATGTCTAAAACCTATTGGTTGAGAGGATGTAAACCCATTATCACCTTATCATAAAATTATATCCTTTTGGAGCTATTATAAACTGAAAATAGTTTAAAATAAATTAATATTTCAAGCTTTTCCAAAAGTGCCCCTAAACTATCTTATAAAAGGGAAATTCCCCTTATCTTAAATTCACAGCTCAAAATCCATTTGTCTCAGCCAAACCCTAATAAAATATCCTCCCAAATACCCCAAATTCAACATATAGTCCTTAATTTGATCATAAATCCTACCTAAGGATCCCTTTTGTTCAAATCAAAAGGAAGCACCCGAAGAAGAGGTAATTATTGCATCACCTCTTTCAAAGTTATTTTCTTATTATACTTCCTTTTTCTTTGTTGTTTCCATACTAAAGTAATAGATCCAGTAAGTTAGAAAAATTGAGATGTTATTATAAATATGGTACAACCATATTCATCATTTTATCGATCCTATGAATGATAAATTCACCTTACGTTCGTACGTACAACTTACCGTCTCCACATCGTGGTGGAGTTTGTTATTCAAAAATTCATTATTTGGATGGGCATAATAACAAATATAATTGATGTGAATAATAAGTATAACATTTTAATTATTCTTTATATATAATATACCATCCAATTTCATACGATTTCACCATCAATAGAATGATATTGTCGATCGTGTGTACGTACGGCTTACCGTCTCCACGATGCGATGAGATTTCGTTCCCCATCGTAACCATTCAAGAATAATTTTCATATTATGATTAAAAATAATGTTTAAGAACTTAATATAATTCTTTATATGAATAAAATACATCCTATACATAACAATCATGTCTTACATAATGAAACATATAAAGGAAAACAAATTAGTTAACATCCGAAACAATGATAATACTAAAATATTATTAACAAAACAATATTTAAAGATCATATATAATATCATATTTATATGTATGGATATTTTATAATTTAATAACAATGATTTATCCATTATAAAGTAGGTTAACATACCCTTGACTAATGAAAAGTACAAGGTAAGGGTTAATTTTACAATCTCTTCATTATCCGAGGTTGTTTATACAGAAGTATTTACGGGGAATTCTTTATCATCCACATCCGTGTTTCTTAAAAATGTATTTCAAAACATTTTTACTAGTTCCCAGACTTTGGGTTAAAGTCATTTATACCCTTTTTTACTTTTTATAAAATGTTTTGAAGTGAATATTTCTATTTTTTTTTTCAAAACAAGGTACTTTATGACCTTTTCAACAAATTAAGGAAAGAATTTTTTTTAACTTATATGGGGGGTGAAGTTATTTTTTGCCATTATAACACCTTCAAAGATTCCCTTACAAGCTTATATGAATATTTTAAAAATAAATATTTTCTTTTATAATTATGTTAATTTTGAATTATTTCAATGTAGAAAGAGATATTTCTCTCAAATAGTTTTTGGATTGATTTCACCTTTTTCAACATATATTTTTGGATTTTATGTTTAATTGAAGTTGATTTAATATAAAATATTCCATATTGTATTGATAGTTTTACGATATGTTTGATTATGGATGTTAATTTTTTATGTCATTCTTCGTTTATGGTAAAATTATTAACATTTCTTATGTTAGTTTAATATGAATGTTTATGTTATGTTTCACCCTTTTCATATGAGGAATGCATTGGACATAATAAGTGACAGGAGAGGCCCTCTATAGCCCCTCGATGCATTAGTAGGTCTCATGAGACAATTTATTGCCTTGGAACAAGGTATCGACAATATTTTTATTTATAGTCTTGGCATGAATCCTTGACTATGTGGTTATGATGTCCTTCATTATACATTCCATCATTATTAGATTAGATATTGATATTACAAGTGATTATTTGACCCGAAGAATATCCATGTGAATAAGTAAATTGAATTATTTGATTTATATTTCCCATATTATGAAGTTTTAAGTTTAAAAGTATATTGTTATAGTCTTATACATTTTGTTAAATGTTTACGATTATTTATGATAGTTTCCAATATATTTTTATCCTTACTGAGCATCTAAGCTCACCCATTTCTTAAGTTTTATTTTTACCAAGATGAGAAGAAGTATATTTTGATTGACCTATATGGATAGGCTAAGGGATATGAGTGTGTTCAAAGGAGACACAATTTTTATTTTTATTCATTTCATAATGTAATGTAAAACATATTAATGTATATAGTACTTCCAAGGCTACTAAAATAATATGTCTTTCAGGACTTGATCTCTTATAATCATGTCATTGTTATGTAATAATGCACCGACTCTAGCTAAATGGTGTCGGGGCATTACACCAACCCTAGGTACATGGGTTTTCCCTCATACATGGGTTAGCTAATCCCATGAAATATCTCACTACCATGGACAAAAACTTCCTAATCTCATATATACCATTACAAAATAGTAAGGAAGCAAAAAATATGCACTTCGAGACCACTTTGTAGTGTCCCCAACTTGGGAACCACTAAACTTGTGCCCCAAGCTAGTCTTCAAAAGACAGCAGGCATGCCTCCTTATATTCTAGAGGCTATCAACTAGAAGTGAGAGTATAATAGATCATGTGGTGAGACTATACCCTATTTATCATAGTAATCCACAATAGATAAAATATGGAATAAAGTAAAAAATAAACAGTAAATAATAAACATTAATTAAAAATCATTTCCCAAAACTAGTTATAACCCCACAACAAAATAGTAAATATTCCATGTCATGTCAACAATTCCCCAAGTTAAGAAAAACCCAAATAAAGAAACCTAGAAGAATCCCAAAATGGAACATTACTCCATGTCTAAATGCCTTATCCACACACATCCAATGCCCTAAATCAACCCAATAACATAAGGATTATGCTCTTGTTCTGACTTGAACCCCTGAAATCTGCTTAGGTACCCAACGACGGCCCAAGAAACTTGTGAGTATAAATTAATAGACCACCACCAATGGTGTATACAAAATATCTAATCTAAACAGATAGTGCATTCATATACTAAATGTATAACAACATAACAAAAGAATAAATGGATGAAATAAGTTTATCATAATTTAACTAAATCATTTTTATCATTTAATATCTAGGATATCCAATTAATTTATTACACAATGACCTATTCTAGTCATATAATATACATAAGGTGATGATTTAAGTTACCTATCTCTCTAGGGAAAAAATTTCACAAGAATTTTCATCACACATTCCTTGGACCGTCAGTCCAGGTAGTCTCAACCAGTTACATCACACAAACCCTATAACATCAGGTCAAGTATTCTCATCCAATCCAACTGTTAGGGGTCTGGAACCCCAATATGACTCCTTAAAAAATGAATTCTTGGGAAAGGTTTAGAGGATAAGTACAACCCAACCTATGGGAATATGACATAAGTAAATACCCCACAAACCACTAATCCAATAACCACATTTACCAAATCACGATCCATACACAAACAATACACATCACATTCAAAATTCATAATTTGTTCCATATATAAATTCATCTTCATTCATTGACCAATTTTCACATTCCCAATTCACATTCCATAACTTATTAACATATTTCCTTTCTAACCAATATGTCATTTATCACCATCACATTGATTCGTTTGATCCATTCAAAATATTCCAAAAATTACTTTATGCCATTATAAATGTCTAGATATAATTACCATTAGTGACTTTTATAATTCATGACCACACATAAACATATTATCATGGGATCTGATTCATTAGAAAAAATTATATTCCTTCATTACAAATCTCTATTTTCAATACGGTGGCACACCGCATGGGGGGACCTAAAATTGGTTTAATCAACCACAATGAATCTCATTGTAATCATGAGGGGTTCAATACAAAACTTACTAAAGGAATAAAACACACAACAAAATACATCATAACACAACCCCATGCACATAAAACAAACATTAATACTATGGGATATAACTTGTATTCTACTTACCTCGATTCCAAAGATAAACGATCATTTAAACATAACCTTTGATTCGTATTTAAACACCCTTTGAAGCCCCAACCAACGATCTCCAAGAAAAAGAGGGGATTTAGACTTCATAATAAGAATAAAAAATATACAAGTCCATATCTATAAATGATAAGTAAGAGGAGTGTTATAATCAACTAGAGCTTCGATCATCAACCAATATCCCTCCATATAGGTTTGAAATGAGGGAGATTGATCATTGGTAATATTGGGGCATTTTGGTTCATCACCAAGGTTTCATGATAAGAAATGTGGAATAAAATGATTGATAACTAAAAAATAATGTGTAAAAAAGGTAAATACCCTCATTTGATGGGCTGCATAGCGTGAACACATAGTTGGCCATATCAGGCGCCAACTATGTGCCACCCTCGGTCTGAGAGGTGTCCAGGTTGCACTGTTAACTGGGGAGACCACATGGCTTGAAAAACAGTGCATTGACCCTGAGAAATGTCTCTATCCAAGGAAGTATGGTTTCTACTTCCCTATTATATGGTTGCATCAAACCGTTCACCCCTAATCTAAGCATGCACAGTTTGGGCGCTCATTTAAGATAATTCCCCGACCCTTGAAGCTTAAAGGCAATTCATTATTTTATTATATTGGCATGATTATAAGGATTCAAATCCTAAAGGAATAATTAGTTTATCAAATTTGGAAAGCCATATTACATATATGACAACCACAATACATTTGGAAATAGAAAATACAAATATAATACATAATAAAATGGAATAAATAGAATCCTTGAAACTCATTCAAATGATTCATCTTCATAAAATAGGTAAGGAAAACATAATAAGAGTGAGCTCAAATACTTGGTAATAGTAAGTAAATAAAAAGAAATAATGAATAAATGAGAATAAATCAACATAGAAAGGTAAATAATAGATATAAAATTCCATTCAAATACCTTTATATGGCATAATCAATATGGAAATGTATGAAACTGAAAACACATGTCATTTAATCAATAAAATGATTATTAAATAAATCCATATATTTTATCATATAAAAACCTCATGGATAATAAAAATAATATATAAAATGTCTATGAATGAAATGATTAATTCTTGGATGTCATGTATAAGGCGCAAGAAATCATATACCATTAATACCATTCACAAGAATGTTTAAAATTAATGATAGAAACCCGTTAAATTTTTCCAACTTATTTGTTTCATGATAACCTCTTGATGCATTGATGATATATATAAAGAATATCCCCACAAGTTTTTTCTAGTCCATATCATTACACATATCAAATAATAAAAATAAATATCACGCCTTATTAAATATTCCTTTTGAATAAAGAATACAGTTTTATCAATATTTCCCCAGTTTATCACATAGTTATCAAATGAAAACTCCATGTAAAAATGATATACGGTTTCAGAAATAATAATATCCATTGTGTAATAATAATATGGATAATCAAGGAAATTTAAAATGATTACAATAAATATACTTTTTCTATATAATTTTAACAATAAAAAATGATGTTAGATTACAAAGATTGTCATTAAGAACATTCCTGAGGAAAATATTATTTAAAATTCCAAAGTATCTCATACCAATTTGAAACATTTGAATCAAAATCTCTATGAAGGTAGGATATTGAATGAAAATTTTAATATAATGAGAAGAAGGTGATTCATGATATATCATGTCAAAGAGAATTATATAAACCATATAAAAGTAAATTGATTCATAACAACAATAAGTATCAATAGAATGTAAATTGTGACGAAATCCCTTACCTTCAGTATGAATTTCCACGCCGGTCTTTTTCTTCCTGAAAAATAATATTATGATAATTATTTACTTTCATTAAAACCTTTTTTTATTATTAAATTTATTTCACTTATTTCAATGCTGTATACAACTACTTAAATAATTATGTTTAAATTGGGTGTTTTGACTATATTTGGTTTATGTATCAAAAATTACATTGGTAGGACCTCTATGGTCAAAGGGGTCATTATATAATCATATGAAGAATAATAATCATGAATAAATTATCATATTTATACTTAAATTAAACTTTTAAAACCAATTATTAATGATGGTTATGAAAAATAATCGAACTCTATAATCATGGAGATGGTAGACCAGACGTTCGCATGAGTAACGTTCCCATTATTCAATGATCATTATAGAAAGATGGTATATAAAATTATATATTTAAAGAATGATAATTATATATATAAATACCATTTTATTCAAAAATATATACTTATATATATATATATAATTATTTTTACGTAAAATGAATCACATCATGTTGAGGAGGTGGTAGTCCACACATCCATGATCGACGTTATAACGTTTTAGTGTTTGAAAAGGGAAATAAAGAAAATGATATATAATATTTCCATAAAGGTAATTATAACATGAATATAATATATATTTAATTTCTCTTACATGTTTTTAATTAAAAATATCCTTTATACATTCCATCAATTTCTTGAATGAATCACATCACTTTAAGGAGGTGGTAGTCCACACTTCCAAAAATGCTGTTATCGTATTTTCAAAAAATTGAAAGCATAAAGGTTAGTTCTATAAAAAAAATATAGAAGAATAAATAAATTATAAATATAATATATATCATATATAAATATATGTTCCATCATAATTCCCAAACATGAAAGTTGGTAAAGGAAAAACGAACAATCTTTGTTTGCGAGGTGGTAGTTCATCGTACACGAATCTAAGTTCATTAACTATAATGTCTCATATTTTACTAAATACATGGAATATTTTTTTGGTAATAATTACTTTTAATGGACCTAAATATTATTCTTATTATATTAAAGGAGGTATTGGGTGTGTTAGGGTCTCATTCAGATTCTAGAATCCAAAAATTGGAATAGCAGATTTGGCCACACAGCTTTTCAGAAATGGTGTGTCCCAGGGTGCATGACCATGTGGACCTTATAAAATCTTTGAAAGAAATATTTTTCACTATTTTCAAAAGTTTATTCAAACAATGTGCCTAACCATGATATCTTCCCTATATAGTAGTGAATGGAACATGGTTGGCACACGGTTTGGCCAACCCATGCAGCCAAAAAGTGCACAATATAGAAATGGTTGAAATTACTAAAATAACCCTCACAAATGAACTAATCCTAAATATATCCACCACTAATTTATAGCAGTTGGGTTCTCCTCTACCAAAATGAAACCATCCTCCCTCAAGAATATAGTAGTTGATATAACTCCACCATAAGATCTTTGATTCATTCTCTGTAAGATCATACATAAAGGTAGAGGTATGATCTTGAATTCTCGAAAATATATTTCAAGTTTTTCATACCTTTGATTAAACTATTTGGGTATAAGAAAATTTTCCCCGGTTTATGAAATTTGACATTTTTATCAATTTCTTCCAAACTAGCTCAAATCAAATGTTGATAGTAGATGAGGGAAGCTCTATGTGTCTATAGTAGGATGTCATTGGATTTTCCCATTGTTTCATTACATTTCATAAATTTTTATGTGGTTCTGTGAGCCAAAATTCTCTTTCTATGCCTCTAATTTTCCAAATAAAATTAAAACGGATGTATTTCCATTTATTTGGATACTAGAGAAATCATTGAATAAACCCCTTATGTTTATCGCCGTGATTTGTTCCATCCAATTAGATTTTATTTCCACTAGAGATCGAATTGTATCTTTATTCTAATTTGGATTTGTTCCCTTATGGAATGTCATTACATAAGTAATGCTTTGAGACATTCATTTAGTTTAATTCAGGGTTGAACCATGAGTTATACCATATACACCATGCCATAATGAGATAGTAAAATTAAATTAATTAAATATGAGATTAATACATAATTCAATATGCCTTAAATGGAAGTTCCCAATGACATGACTTGACTAATGAGACTAATGTTATCTAATTACTTAAATTAAAATAAATAGGAATTTCTATTTTATTTATCACAAATGTTTTGGTTGTTTAAATGCTTTACCTTACTACTTAGTGTGTTTGTAGGGGTTTTAACTTAAGGACCCCTTGGACGGACACTCTTTCCATGCTGTTAGAACTGTTTTTGATTTGTAAACATGCTAGGGGTGATACCAGCTATGCCCAAGAAAATGTTTCCAAGCACTATCTATTTTTTTAGCTAGACGACTGACACCAGTTCTCTAGGGGATACCCCTTGGATGGGCTCAAAGGTACGATTGATTAAAACATTCCTCAAGAGATACATTATCCCCTACGAGCAATACTATGGATGGAATTAGAGGCTTGTACAAGACATTTCACCACATGAATTGAGTGACATGTGGTATTTCACCTTGGTTCACTATGGGAGGACTCTTTAGTATTATTCGTTTTATGAAGCCCTCTTGCAATAATTTTCACGTCTCTATGGATTTCCATGGATGGGCTCAGGGTGTCTTGTTATATTTTATAAAGTTATTTTCATATTGAATTAAATGAAGAGGTAAATGAACACTTTGAAAAATGATAATGAATCCATTGGTATTTAATACAAAGGTAAGTGTTCTCTAATCCCACACACAATCATGGGAACATTCCACCACATGAACATATATATATATATATCTAAATATATTATAGTAGGTGCATTCTATTCAGACCCACTGTCTTAGGCTGAACTAGGATGAGTGAATCAGTTTCCAAGTATAACCCAGTCTAATGTATTTATATATATATTTTTACTAAATTTAAATTAAATATAGAAAACAGTTTATTAATATTGCATGGAAGGGAAAGGCCTAGATAAAGTGGGTTCCAGACTACTAAGATAAAGTATCATACCATCCTCGAGTGCCTTTGGTACCTGAGTAGAAATTATGATCGCATGTATAGTTAAAGGGAAGTATCAAGCATCTAATGCTCTATTTATATTTCTATGATGGATTTGGGATCATAGGACTGAGCATATGATTGAGATACTAGTTGAATCAGTTTTTTTTCAATTTTTTTCATTTTTATATCATGTTGTATATGTGTATACCCCTAACCCTTTTTTATTCATTTCTGTATAACAGATAACATACTATCATCATAGGTTGCTATTATTTTTTTATTCAGCTTCCTCACATTATGTCATTATCTTTCATTTTTGTGATTTTTGTTTACACAACTATATAGATATTTTCATTACTTCTGCTATTTCTTATATTTCCATTACATCACTCTACTCTGATCAATGAGGAAATATTTTCCCCCCAGATGTACCCAAGGAACTCACTATGAGTCATAAACCTATATAATTTGTGGAGGCATGCTTGGGAAATTATGGCCAACCATCTCGAGGCACCATTTAGGCATCCATGGTGGGTAGCAAAAAAGTGGTATCAGAGCATTGTTTATATTTTGTATTGTTGTTTGGGTTGAACAGGATACTAGGAAACCAGATTTGGTTAAGAGCATGTTCCTCGGAGTATCTACCCCACAAATAGGGGGAACCTAAATTTTCTGGGATGGATAAATTTTGTTTTTTGTTGTGCTTGTTATAGTTTCATAGGATTTCACCATTGTCTCAAAAAATTGTTTTATTATGTTATCGATATTCATCTTATTTGAATGGGTTTTTTATCCTGTCCTAAGGATATGATGGCACATTATAATCATGCATCATACTAGGCACAATAAGAATTTAGATACCATGAATTATTCCTTGCCATATATACTACTTTAAATGCATTTTCTGTATTGATTTTGTTTATTGTTTATTCCATGAGTGTATGATTTATAGTGTTCTATAAATATCAATGATGGAATAATTAGTTTAATTTATAGAAAATTCCATATTAGTTGGTTTTAATGGTGAGTGCTAATGGGATCTCATCTGATCAAACCATTTCCATGGAATGTTACACTAGTCATCTGATTTAATGGTCTGGGTGCAGTTAGTATATGATCTAATTCAAATTTAAAAGGCGTATGAGCCCTTATGAATTGGAAATTATAACTCAATTAATTGGAATGTAGTTATAATGGAAAATTAAATTAAATTGAATATAAAAAATGAAAATGTTTCTTTAAAATAAATGGCTACCTTAGACATGAGACCATGACCCTATTCTGACTAGGTAGTGAGAAGTAGGTCATGTCTCATTTGCGTTCCTTCTATGACTCATTCTGACCACCTAGACCTGGCTTCTGGAGTAGGAAGAGGGGTGTTCTTTATTTATAGGATATCCTTATGATTTTTCATTACTTTCAAATTTCCCCATCAGTTAGTAATCTTGTCTAAGGAAAGCACATGGAATTTATTTATCAATACCACCACAAAGAGCTCATGATGTATTCCAAAAGAGTGCGGGTGAGCATACTCCTGAGGTGGTGGGCCCTGATCCCCCCGTGATACCCCCTGTAGTGACACCTAAGGAACCTAATCCTGATCCTCCACTGGGTGTCAATTCCTAGTTCTAAGAAAACATTCATCACTTAATGAATTCAGTCTAGTGTGTACATATACCAACCTCTTTTACGATAGAGATGACCAGATAATTCCAGAATCAACATGCTTCTACGTTCTCAGGGGGTGGTCGATCTCAGGTTGCAGAATCATGTTTATAGTCTACACTGTCATTAATCATTCACATAGAGATACCACTAATGAATATGTTCAAGACTACAACCTATATGATATGCGACTCTACCAAATTCTTGTGTGACATTCTTACTCAGGTTGGTTGACATCAGTGTATGGTCTAGGAGGACTTCTAGGAAGCCTTATTTGATTCATTCTTTCACTATACATTGAGAATGGATGAATATTGAGAATTTATAAACCTAGATCAAGGTGACATATCAGTGATGAAATACTTAGATCGCTTCTCGTAATTACAACATTTTTCAATGAACTTGACTGGTAGTGAGATGACTACTTCGAGGCACTTTGATGGTGGTATTACTTTTGCCATATGATTTCAGGTGGATGTATTTTAGATAAAAACCATTTCAAATATCATGAAACAAGAATAAATTAATGATCGGAACCAATGGGAGTCATACGACATGGAGTAGGAAAATTTATTTTATAGGGAAAGCAGTTCTGTTTTCAATGATAGGAAGCGATGCTTCAAGGTTACACATGGGGAAGTGCCACCCTTATGGAACAAACTAAAACTAATATAGTGTGTCACCAGTGTGGCATGCCAGGTCAAAAAAATACTCCATGTTTGAGGAACCTGATTGAGTGTGAGGATTGTGGTAGGATGAGTCACCTAAAAAAATTATGTTGATCCATTCCTTCAGTGCCAAGTGGGCGATGTTATACACCACCAGCACCTTCATGTGCATGGTCTTTGACACCTCATTAACAAAGAAGATGGTATTCTAAAGGGCGTTTAGGCTGATCAGGTGGCCATCGATGAGGTAATCTGGCTTTAGAGTTCCATTTTTAGTAGATCAGGCCCACTCAGGCTACTCATGAATCATCTCAGATCCATAATTCATGCCATATGTATACAGTACAACCTATACTAGAGGATTGGTGTCCAGGTCCATTTTTAGTTAAATGTACTATTATGGTAGCCTCTTCATTACTATATTCCTTATTTGATACTAGTTTATCACACTCTTTCCTATATTAGAAAACTATGGGAAGTCTGGGATTAGTGATGGAGTACCCCAGCAGTGTTATGACCCTTGAAATTCCATTAGGAGTTCAGAGAGGGTAAAATTATGATGCAGGGTGATCGAATCATGGAATATGGATCTCGCTAGTTGATGCCTCATTAGCAGAACTATCCGACATAAGAATTTGAAATAGAAATAGTAGTTTATACACTATGATTTTGGAGGCACTACTTTTTGGGTGAGCTCTTGGTCATTTACGCATACAATAAAATTACCAAATACATCTCCATAAAGTGAGACTTGAATATGAGGGAACAAAGGTGGTTGGAAATCCTGTAATCGTAAGAATATGATCTTGATTATGAACCTAGTAAATTTAATTCCATAGATGACACATTAATACAGAAGACTTAGAAGCAAGCCATCCATAAAAATATCCCATCCAATTGGCTGATTATAACAATTTTATGAATTTTAAATCATTTTTATGTTATTATTTATTAAAAAATAACAGTAGTGTCATGTTTTGAACTATTAATTTAATTTGTCTCTTAAATCTATAATAAAAATACATTCAAATGAAATGTATCCAAAACTATATAATATGTCATTTTTATGTCAAAAAATCATCTAGGACAAATATTCATTCAAATCATATGAGTTTTAGAATTTCTAAAATCAATTTTTATTTTTCATTTAGTTGATTAGTTATTGAATCAACTTTGCATAATAATTTAATGTAAATATTTCTTCCCCAATAAATTAAAATAAACCACCATGATAAAAAACATGTTTCATTAAAATTAAAATTTATAGCTAAACATATCTTTTGATTATCATTATATTGAAAAAATTATTTTTATGAAAAGAAGGAGTGTGACATTTTTTGATTTATATTCACTTAATTATTATAAAGGAAACATCCATGTATAAATAGAAAAAGGCCAAATATTAATATTATGGATTATTTGGGATTAAATTTAATAATCCAATAAACTTTATTGAATTTTTTGAGGTCATTTTTTAGTCCTTATCATTTTTTTAAATTTAATTTCCAAATTTACCCTTTCTCTTAGTAATAAATATTACTAAGGTTACTATTCATAATATCAAAAAATAAAAAGAATCAATCTAACAAATTTGTTCCCAATGATTCCAAATATGTAATTGAATTTTCATGTATCAAAACTCGAATGTGGATGAATTTGTTTTAAAATATTAAAAAATTTGATGAATTTTTTTACTAAAATGTATTTTTGAATAAAAAATTGTTTTTGTACAATATTGAAGAATAAAATTACTTAAAAATACCATAATTGGATAATAATTTATAAATATAATCTAATTAAATTTTATAAATATTCCAAACTAGAATTTACCTTTGTAAATAATTGAAAATAAAGTACGATTTTCAATAAAATTAGTATTTTTCAATATACAATAAAAAATTGATCCTTGTGGAAAATTCTCAACAATTCAATGTAAGGTATTTTTGACATAATTAATTCAAATATGAAGTTCATTTTATCAAATTAAAAAATTAAAATATGGTAATATTGATTTTGAATGAAAATATATAATTTATAAAACCCAATTTGGTTAAAAGTAAATCTTTTTTTCTTTTTACCAAAAAATTATATAATATATTTATAATGAATATTAATATATAAAATATAATTAGTGAATATATGAAATTTTATATATCGATATTACCTGAGCTTTTACAGTTACTCCCTTTTATGTAATCATGGATAGTGGATTTGATATCCATGAGAATTTTCCCAAATAGAATTTTTAATATCTAGCTAACCCAAGAAAATTATGGATCCTAGTTATAGTGGTCAATTTGGTCCATTTCTTGATAACTTCCATTTTTTATGGATATATTGATATTCCATTTATTGGGATTAAATAACCTAAAAAAGACACCTTTCCAACCCATAAATCACATTTTCTGAATTTTGTATACAACTTCTCCTTTCTCAAGGTCATTGAAACAATTTAAAAATGAAATTCATGATCTTCCTTACCATTTGAATATATAAAAATAAAATCAATAAAGACAAAAAAAAATTGATCAAAGTAGTATCTAAAGACTCTATTCATCAGATCCATTGACACAATAGGGAAATAAATAATTCCAAACCACATAGCTATAAATTTATTGTGTGCATACCTTGTATGGAAAACCCTCTTAGACATGTCCTCCATTTTACCATGAACTAATGGTATCCATAATGATGTTAAATCTTTTATATCTATAGATATTGTCAAATTTGATGGAATAGATCATCATTATTGGGTAAAAGGTACTTTTTTATGTTTTTATTTTATCAATCTCGTGATCATTTATGAAAGACACATCAATCTATGTTTTTTTACAAACAATAGAAGTGAACCTTAAAGTGACACCCTAGGGAATATGAACATGTTGTCCAAATTATCATGTAGTTTCTTCTTTAACTCCCCTAATTTAATAGGAGCTATTCTATATGGACTCTTTTAGATTGGTAAGGATCTATGTATCAGTTTTATTGAATGATCAACCTCATTATCTACATGAAAATAGGAAATTCATTAAAAAATATTAGTATATTCCCATAATATTGAAATTTTATCAATAAAAACATCCTCCTTGATCATTTGATCCAACATTTCCACTTTGTTGGGTATCATAACCCACATTATATAATTGTCTTCCATAGGGAGTTCATAATCACCCTTTTATAGATACAAGGTAATAGGATTATTTGGGATATGAATTGAGAATTGATTATCCTGACAGTAGATCTGTGATTTATATAGGGAAATCCAATCCATACCCAAATTATTAAAAATTCAATGAATGGAGGAATAATTTTTTATACATGAAGTATCTTCCCATAAATTTGAATATTATTAGTCTTTTTAAATCCTATACCCAATCATTGTGCCACTAGAGGTTTTCCCTAATATTTCAATATCCATTGCACGATGTTGTGATCTAAAATTCTTTAAACATATGAGATATAAAATATTGTGATGAATAAGAATTACAAAATTATTATCAAATCTAGAAAAGATATCATGGGTTACTGTCATCACTTTATTATCACGATCTACCTCTACGATTATGATAAATAATTCCCTTCATTATTCCCTTGTTTTGTGAGGTTTCTAGGGCATATTTTCCCCATTAGATCAATGGTTTGGGAATTTATTCATATAATGTCAGAACTCTTTACATTTGAGTAATTATATAGTTGGTAGATCATTTTAAGGAAACCTATTCTCTTATTTTGTGTAAATCATCCTCTTAGCCTTAGTTCAATAGCTGTAGGCCACATTTCATACTTTATCAGACATAAAATTTTTCCTTTATCCCTTCAAAAATTTACCATACTGATTCCTCTGACATTAATTACATATAGTACATTGTTATTTTTTCCCAATACATGTCCAATCATATATGATTACATGGAACTACACTTTCATTTTCATTTCCCAAGAATATTGAGGGGTTTTAGATTCCATATCAACCATAAGATCACATCAAAAAATATCTTCATATAATCCAAAGTATCTTATGGATAACACCCTTAGAAGAATCAACTTTTATCTAGTGATGAATAAAATTATTTTACTGTTCGTATCAGAGATAAAATTATAGGTATACCTCGTGTTTCATGTGAAACTTTATTCATATGCTCCTATAGACTCATCCCCTTTTTTCTATAATAATATGATTTCCCAATACATCCTTTTGTTAATATTACATGTAAAATACATAGTGAAAAATATCCTTGGTAACTATTTACATTCCATAAATCTGATATCCTACTTTTGTGTGGTGTTCTTAATGATTCTCCATAACTAGTCATCATCACCTTCTTAATGATAGAGTTCCTAAATAACCTTCTCATAGTTTGAGAACTCGAGAATAGAAAATATATTTTCCATTATATTGACCCACTTATCAATAACCTATGGAATAAAATAACTACTATAAAAATGTGTTTGTTGCTTCATAAATGACTCAAGACCATTATCATGAGATTTTTTATTCCATCCCCAATCTCATTAGGTTTCCCATTGGGACAATGTCAAAAATTTCCATTGAATCCATTTTTAATTCAGTTATTTTAGGTTCCTTCCCTTACCTTGACTTTAGGAAAACTGGGAATGAGTGTACATAATGTAATGATATTAGATAAAAGGAAACTATAAAATTATGTTGGACCCTTTGTGAAATAGTTTTTCTCATAATCACAAATCCTTCCAATCAAAAAATCATATTATTTCATATATTAAGTTATAACAAATGTTAATCATGTCAGTGACTATTTATAAATGAATAAATTATGTCACATGGTAAAATAAGCTAATAAAATATGGAAATTTATGTTACAATATACTTACAAGTGTTTATTTACATGTAATTATGAATTTCACTTAATCTGGTGATGTTCTGTATAAGATAGAGACTTTGTAAGTTTTTTAAATTCCCTAACACCAATAAATCAAAGGAGTCACCGCTGGACAATATACCAATGTGGACTCACCAATAAAGGAAATCAATGATCGAATAAGACACTGATTTTGGAATCACCGATAGAACAAATTTCACACCGATGGACAAGTCACTGTATTTTGGGTCACACCGATTGTTCAAGAAACACACCGATGAAGAGTCACCGATGGGTGACACACTGAGGATGAGTCACTGATGGGCGACACACCGATAGTTCTAAATGATAGAATGAGGAAGACTCGCTAATTCCTAGATAGACTGATATCACAAACGAGTCACTGATGCCCAGAGTCACCAATACCGATGGAAAGGACTCACCGATAAATAGAGTCACTGATGATGACAGACCGATGCTGACAGATAGATGATAATGACTCACAGATTCTTATACCTCACCAATAGTCAGAGAAATTATTTTTAATTTATTAATTTAAATTTATATCTTACAGTCATATTTAGAAAAATTAATGTTTTTGACATTATTTAATGTTTTCTGTAGGACATTCAATATATAGTACGAGGTATATGAACATGGTAAGATCTCCTTGTTTGGTGGACCTCGAAGTATAAAATAATTATAAGCTAGATTATGAAAAAAGTACATGAGATTATCAAGTAAAGAAAAACCTTCAACTCTTGAAGCATTTTTTATGAACCTAAGAACTCAAAAGGAAGAACATACGGGGAGATCAAGAAGGAAAGAAAAACCTGATGAGCTAACCTGAACATACTAACAACAATAAGCTAAAAAATTCATACCCTTGGAATCCAGAGGATCGAGACTACGATACTGTGACTTGGAGCCAACTTTTATAAGAGGACTCAAATTCCATTTTCACTACATCAAATGGTTATAGAGATAAACTACATAACACACAGTTCATTTTAAACCTTTATTTACATCATTAGCCCAGTTGTGTTCTTTTATTGACATTTATATATAGTGTATGTATCTGTCTGTTACACACACAATGACTCATATGAATAATTGGAGGATACTTAATATCCTCAAACCCACTCCCATTTTATTCTTTGTATCCCCAGTAGAATAGTGGAAGAGGTCAAGTGTGACTTGTTCGTATTTTTTCCCACAAATAACTGTTGTAGAGGTCAAGTGTGACCTGGAAAACCTTGTGTGCTATTGTGAACCCCGATCCAGAGCGTGGATCAATTTTTTTTATTAATTTTAAGTGGTTGGTGGAAGGTGATCGAAAAGTGGATATGGCTAAGTCTCAACTTGATACTGATCTTCTTGTTTATATCCACTGTGTTTTTGCCTTTTAGTTTTACTCTGTGTTTAATACATTTTTCATAAAACTAAATTGAACTTTTATAGTTAGTTTGGAATATTTTTTTAATAGTTTTGAATAAGTAGGATAGTTTCAAAAGTTTTATTAATCATTATATTAGTATAGTTGAGAACTAATAAATATTTTGAGAAATTAATTGAACATTCAGGACTCTTATAAATTCATTACAAACTAACTTGCATTATATTTTTAATTTGGGGAAATTTTAAAAGAACCAACTTTAACAAAAAAATTTATAGATACTCAATTCACCCCCTCTTGATTAATCTACTCCTACAAAAATTTGGTATCAAAGGGATGATATGAATTTTTTAGTTTTCAAAGCTTTTTAAAAAAAATTCAATAGTGATTGTAGTTGTATTTCAAAGATCATAAAATTTCTGTTATTTTTAAAATTTTTTCTCTTTGAAATATTTTAAAACATAATATTATAGACAATAGACTAGAAGGTACTGCTACTAATAGACCACCTTTTTTAATGGAACAAACTATGCTCAGTGGAAGCATGAAATGAAAATACATCTAGAAATCATGGGATTTAAAATCTAGACTACTATTGAAAGTAAATATGCAGTCCCTGAAACTTCTATAAATACATGGGATGAACCTACTAGGACTACCTATAACAATAACTATAAATCTATGAATGTTCTATACTATGCACTGGGAGATGAAGGGTTTAATCGCACTTTGTTGTAAAATTGCCCATGAGATTTGGGACACTTGTTTCCCATAATGGAACATCTAATGTGAATGTGATGAGATTAAATAATTATACTATTAAATATGATAATTTTATGATGAAGACTGATGAATCTAATTTTGATATGTATCTCAGGTTTGAATAAATATTGAACAATATGATCTCTCTGGGAAGAGATGTTACTGTCAAAGAATAAATCATAAAAATTCTCATATGTTTACCTGATAGATGGAGATGAACATCTTTCTCCATTAGGGAATCCTGTGACATCAAAAAATTTCCTGTCAAAGAACTCATTGGAAAGCTGATGATGTATGAAGAATATCTAAAAGTCAAAAAATAAGAGGAGGAAAATCCAAAAAAAACTTGTAGCCTTCAAGACTACCACTTCGAAAATCAAGGACAAAGAGAATATCCATGATGTTGTTGATAGCATAAGTAGTGAAGAATCAGCTTCAGACAGTGATGAGGAAATGTCCTAGGTATCCAGAACATTCAAGAAATTTTATAGAAAACAAATTTTTTTCATAAATCCCAATTAAAAAATAATGTATGATAACAAGGGCAGTTGGAAAATGGATTGGAATAGAATTGATAAATCAGAAGAGATTGTCTTCTATGAATATAAGAGGAGAAGTCATGTCAAAGATTACTATCCAATGTTAAAATACAAAAAATTTATGAGAACAAGGATAAAAAATATAAGAAAGCTATAAAGGCCACTTGTAGTAACTTTGAGGATAGATTAAGTGAATTATTATCATCTCATGATTAGAAAGAAGACATGGCAAATATGTGTTTTATGAAAAACACATCTGAGGTAACCTTAGAATCTCCTTCACACAACTCTTATTATTCTAAAAATGAAAGTGAGTTTGAAAATATGAAAAGTGATGAATTATTTGAATATTGTAATATGATGGAAGAGACATGTAATTAATTAAAATATAAATATAAATCCTTAAATAAACAGCATGCTCTTACTGTAACAATTAAATCTAAACTTACTTTTGGTAGAGAAACAAAATGCTCAGTTGGTAAATGAAAACAATGAGTTAAAGATATGTAATGAGAAATTAAAGAATAATCGTGAAAAGTTTTGATAGAGAAAATATTTTTAATGAAATTTACATTGAATTTAATTATTTTAAAGCCACAAAATTGTTACGCTAAGATGAATTACTTCATTTTTATGATATTGGTGTTATTTTGAGCTGAACAGTAAAAATGGCCAATTTCGGATTTTTAACTATTTTAAATTATTTCTGTAGTTTATCCAGAACATTTTCTACACTAATACTAATTATAAAATTCTTCCTTTTCCAGATTCTATCCATGGATTCATTTAATATTTTTGACCAAAAGCTGAATCGACCATATAGAAGCTCAAAAGAAGCTCACAAATTGCCTCAAGAAAACTATTTACAATTCCTACGATTTTTGGTGTGTGGTCCATAACTCATTCTTGGTGGGGCCAATTTTGGTGTAATTTGGTGGATGAACGCTCAAGGAGTTGAGGAATATCTTTCATGAAGTCAAGGTCATGTTAATTGGACGTTTAAGGTTCAATTAAAGCTTCTTAATCCAGAGTATGGCGTTTTGGAGAGTCTGACTGGACTGAATAAATGGTCAGAGTAAAACGGTCATAACTCTCAGAATATTTGTCCAAATACGATGATATTTTTATGGGAAACGCCCAAGACAATTATTTAAAACATTAAAGTAGGGTTCAATGTATGAAGACTTCATTTATTGGGGCTACACCGCGTCAAAATTATGGAGAAAAATTATGGCTATAAAAGGAGGAGAGGTCCTCCCTCTCAAAGCATCTCATTCTTCATCCATTCCTTCAAGGCACCAAGGAGAAGATCTCCACCGAGGGAGGCCAGCCACAAATCTTCCCTATTTATTTTTAATTTATTTTTCATTTTTATTTGTTTTATTTTTCAATTTTAATTTATATTTCTAATAAATTCATTCATTGTTTTTATTTTTTGTATCCACCAATCCACCATGTTTGTGTCTTCATATTTTATGCTTCTTTTATTATTTTATTCTAATAATATTATCCACTGTGACCTCTTACCCTCACAAATGATGGATAAACCCAAGACTTGTCCTGGGGGAGGTGTGTGGAAATTTTATTTATTATGTGCTTAAATTAGTATGTTTTATTAAGTTTGTGATGAGTATGAGGGATGTGCACGGGTGTGGTGATCGTCCACCATGGCCCTGATCTCAAAATAATTTCTATTCTTTTACTAAATATTTTCCTTCCATTCTACTATATACAAGCTCTTCATATGATGGATTTGATCCATTTAGTGGTTGAAATTGCATAAGATGGAGCCAGGTCTTGGAAGATGTCACACTGTCGATCGAGGTGTGCCATCAACCTTGATTATAGGATGTGATGTTAAGATTGCTAAATGAATTCAAGATATCACACCAATAAATAAAATAATATTAATTAATGAATGAGATCTCATAATTGAATTATCAAACTTAATCTAAATACCAACAAGGATAATGATAGAACCCACAAACCAACCCATAAAGGCCAAGTCCTTTCTCAATTAATTGCATTCTATGATTGCATGTTAGTTTTATATTTTATTTAAGTTAAATTGAATTACATTCCTAGATTAAATAAAATCATACAAATTGAAGTCATTAATGTGAATTAGATTAAGTAGGTGAACGAACTGAGAAATATCCTCAATTGAGATGACCCTGGTTAGCCTATGTGCTGCACTTGGAATATTAAATTACTTTTGTCATGCCCTACAACAGGCATGCGTCAAAACTGGTGATGTTGCCAGAGAGGTAGTGCCACAATCAACTCGTAAATATTTAACCTTTTTTTAAAAAAAACATTTCTCCGGGTTATTTTCAAATGATTATTTCTTTAATTCATGGAACAATTACCCACAAGTGCGAGAACCAATTATTGAATCAACTTGGTCTATAGAGTATATAATTTATTTCATGGCTAAACAAATTCGGGGAGCACGAATGCAAATCATCAAGGAGGATGAATTATAGAATCTCATTAAAAACCTTAAAGAGAACCTCGAATACTGAGTTTTGGATGGATTGGCTAGGGTATTTATCAAACATCAAGAGTATTTTCTAGAATTTTATCAAGAAATGGTCAAAGTACAACACAAAGAAGAAGAAGTTCACAAGGATATTGATTCCCAATTTGAATGAATTAGTCAAATAGTGAAAAACCTCGAGAGTAAAATAGAGTGGATAGTGGAACAAGTACACGCATCCCAGGATCAACAACTAGAACCAGAACAAGAACCAGAAACAGAAAAATTGGTTGAAGAAGTACCCCCAATTATCTTTCATATTGAAGAACCCATAGAAGCATTGATGAAATTAAATGATGATCCATTGATCCCAACTCAATCAATAATGGATTAGATTGATGAAGAATATTTTTCTACTGAAATACATATAGGAGATCAAAAAGATCTAGATAAATTTTGGAACGATTGTGAGGAACTAATTGATCCCCCCATCCCTAATAATGTAGATGATTCAGAAACATTTAAGGAAGAAACCAAAAAGTAGTGGAATTTGAAGAGAAGACAGAGGAGTCTGACTACTTAACTCTATCTAGGGAAATTCAACTCCAAGAGGCACCTCCCACTGAAGAAGGAATTGCAGCCAAACATACTCAGGGAGTTAATCTTTTCATAAACTTATTATCTTTTGATTTTGTTGAAGCTTAATTGAGTATTACCTCACCTTCTTTGAATTTTTCAGATTTAGTCAACACATGTATTTCCATGGAGGAAGACGATGAAAAAGAATATTCATCCATGGAGGAACATCTTGAGCTCCCCAAACATATTGATCATTTAATTGAGGGAGTACATAAGAAGATCAAAGTGGATTTTCTGGAGGAAAATGAGACACAAGATACTTACATTGAAAGGGAAGAATTTGATAGAGATTTTTCAGGATTTAATTTTTTTGAAATAGAATTAAACTTTGATATTCCCTTTTATTTTTCCACAGATGTATCATACCTTCAACAACCACTGCAGAATAAAGAAGATGTTGTTCATGCAGAACCCAAGAAAGAGGAGGACTCATTAATTTTCCTAACCTCACCATGAATATTGTTTATCATTATAGTAGGGGTGGACTTGGTATGCTATATCCATGGATTCCTCAACAAAAAGGAACAAGTTCATGATGCAAATAAGAATTTTTGTTGGTTCATGAAGGAGAAACCTCACCCACCATCAGATTGAGGATAACCGATTAGAACTGCCCATCTGGAGGCAGACAAAACCCAGGGCCTACTTGGGGTATTAAAAAAATATCTATCCTTCTTTTCTCATCATATATCTACATTTGTTTCTTTCAATAAATATCTTATGTTTTCTTTTTTTCTTTTGTTTGTATGTTTTCAGAGTGAAACACTTAGGATATTAACTCAATGTTGAACTGTGAATAAGTCTGATTTTTCCTCTCTTTTATACTCTATTGTTTGTTTTAAATCAATAATATTTTATCTTAAATGTTAAATACATTTGAATTCATTGAGGACAATTCATCATTTATGTGTTGGGGAGGGAACCTTTTTAGTTAAGGATTTTCATTTATATTTTGTTATAATGTTTTTCAAAAAAATTCTAATGTGTTTTTCTAATTTTTGTATGTTTTTTAAAATTTTATGTGTTTATTTTAAAAAAATTAGCGTGTTGTCAAATATTTTGAGCTAAAATTATTATCATTCCTATTTTTTAAACCCATGTCAATGAGTGAACCAAACTACTCCACGAAACTGAGCATAAATGAATACTAAAATGACATTGTTTTGTGTTCAAATCATTTGGAATTTCATGAAAAGAACACTGATTTTTGAATCCCATTCCATATTTCACTGTATATATCATTGAAATGACATTCTTGAGAGGATTCTGAACCATTTTTGTCATATTTATTTATTTCACCTCATTTCTTGAGGGAACCAGACCATGCTTTCTTTAACTAGAATTTGATTTATTCCTATCAAAACTTGAGGGTTTGAGGTACTTGTGTTTTAAATGATTGAGGAATTTATTTGGTTTTAAGCCCCCTTTTCAAAATAATCCTTTTCGTTATGGCCTACCTTATACATTAATAATTATAGCCCCTAGAATCCATAAATAGCCTGTTAGGTTAGCCAAATTACAAGACAGTTTTCCCTATCCAACCTTCTATTTAAGTGAAATTTCATGATCTAGTTTTACTTATGTGTGGGGGAAGATGTCTTGTGGTGTACTGCCTCATTTGGTGATACTTTTTGTGGAATATAAAATGTTGAAGAGCTGATTCTTCTACTGAATATTTCATTTTGTTAAAATATGTACCTTTTCTAGAGCTTTCATGATAATAGAAGTTGTGCCTTTCTGGAGCTTCCGATGTAAAAAATAAAGTTGTGCCTATTTAGAGCTTTAAAAAAAATCATGTTTGAAAGGATTGAAATTTTCGCTGCTGAAATCCTGAGCTAATTGAATGATGATGGAGCCTATTTTCTAAAAAGGGGAAGGAGACCATATTTGAGTGAAAATTATAATCTTTAAATTTTTCTTCAATAAGAGCCAATACCTCCTTTTTCAGCCTCGTTATTTTTAACATCCAAATCCTACCAACAATAAGCCTCAGAGTCATTTGAACCTTTATTGAAAAGTCCTCATGATTTTATGTGCCTTTTGGCTTAAAAAAGTGGAGAAAGTAGTTCTTTTAAAGGCTTATGGATAAGTTGCATGTTCTAATGATATGAGAATAACACTACTTGAATTGTATCATGAGATATGAGAGGAAAAGTTCAAAGGTGAGGTAAATCATGATGAGTCATGATTAATAATAATTAATTGAGAATCTTGAATTAAAGAAAGAAGAAGTTCCATTTATTCAATGGGAAAAAGTAAAATACATGATTTAATTGTTTATTTGAAAAATGGGAAATTAAATTGATATTTTATGTGGATTTTTGAATGTTTTATTTGACATTTAAAATTATTAAATTTTATTACTTTGGAATTTGAATATTGGTAACATTGGTGTCCTCTAAATTCCATGTTGAGATTTTACGCTTGAGGAGAAGAATAGTTTAAGTGTGGGGGAATTGATAGGGAAAATATTTTCAATTAAATTTACATTGAATTTAATTTTTTTAAACCCACAAAATTGATACTCAAAGATGAATTACTTCATTTTTATGATATTGGTGTTATTTTGAGCTGAAGAGTAAAAATGGCCCATTTCGGATTTTTAACTGTTTTAAATTATTTCCCTAGTTTTACCATAACATTTTCTACACTAATCCCAATTGTAAAATTATTTATTTTCCAGATTCTAAACATCCATGTATTCATTTATTAATTTTGGACCAAAAGCTGAATCGACCATATAAAATCTCAAAAGAAGCTCACAAGTTGTCTCAAGAAAACTGTTTACAGTTATGCCAATTTTTGGTGTGGGGTCCAGAACTCATTCTTGGTGGGGCCAATTATTATGTAATTTGGTATATGGACGCGTAAGGAGTTGGGTAATATCATTCATTAAGTCAAGGACGAGTTAATTGGCCGTTAAAGGTGCCATTAAAGCTTTCTAATCTGGAGGTTGTCGTTTTGGAGAGTCTGACTGGACAAAATAAATGGTCAGAGTAAAACGGGCATAAATCTTGGAATACTTGTCCAAATATGCTAATATTTTTAGGGGAAACACCCAAGATAATTATGAACAAAATTAAATAAGGTTTAAGTGTGTGAAGATGTAATTTATAGTGGATGCAATGCATAAACATTCCGGAGACAAATTCTGGCTATAAACGGAGGAGAGGTCCTCCCTCTCAAAGTATCCCATTCTCCATCCATTCCTTCAAGGCACCAAGGAAGAGATCTCCACTGAGGGAGGCTGGACGAAAATCTTCCCCATTTATTTTTAATTTATTTTTCTTTCTTATTCATTTTAGTTATCAATTCTAATTAAATTTATAATAAATTCATGCATTGTTTTTATTTTTTGTGTCCACCAATCCACCATGTTTTCTTCTTCATCATTTCTCCTTCTTTTCTTCTTTTATTCTGATCATATTATTCTCCATGACCTCTAACACTAAAAACTATGGGTTAACCCAAGACCTGGCCTTGGGGAGGTATGTGGAAATTTCATTTATTCTGTGCTTAAATTCTGATCGTTTATTATGTTTGTGATGAGCAAGAGTGATGTGAACGGGTGTAGCGATCGTCCACCACGACCCTGATCTCAAACTCATTTCTATTCTTTTATTAAATATTTTAGCTCCCTTCTACTAGATAAAATATCTTGATATGATGTATTTGATCCATTCAGTGGTTGAAATGGCATACGATGGAGCCAAGTCTTGGAAGATGTCACACTCTCGATTGAGGTGTGCCATCAACCTTGATTATAGGAGGAGGTGAAGTTAAGATTACTAAATTCCTTCAAGATTTCACACCAATAAATAAAATAATAGTAATTAATGAATTAAATATTTTTATTTAATTATCAAACTTAATCTAAATACCAATAATGAGAATGATGGAACCCACAAACCAACCCATAAAGGCCAGGTTCTTTCTCAATTAATTGCATTTGTCATTTCATGTTAGTTTTATATTTTATTTAAGTTAAATTTTATTACAATCATATATTAAATAAAAACATCCAAAATGAAGTAGTTAATATGAATTAGATTAAGTAGGTGAATGAAATGAGAAATCTTATCAAGTGAGACGACCCTGGTCAGCCTCTGTGTTGCACTAGAAAAATTAAATTTCTTTTTTCACGCCCTACGACAGGCGTGCGTCAAGTTTACCAATATAAAAAATACTCTTACTCAAATTATTTGTATATATATTTCTCCTAATTACACATGTGTAATGGGATATTATCCAGGAAAAAAGAATTTTTCAAAAGAACATTTTATGTCTAAATCTAGAAAATCTGCTTCTTTACCCAAAAGTCGTGATTTTACTGCAAGTTCTAGTTCTGAAAAATATTTTACTGCATCATGTTTTTTTGAACCAAATAATTTGTATTTTTTAGATACACTATCTTATACATATAGGAGACCCAAAAGGAAATTATGGGTTCTTAAAGATTTTTTACTAATGTTTCATAACCCAGACAAATATGGGTACCAAAATAATTTCTTGGATAAATTGTTTTGTAGGTAAAATTCATAAAGAGTTCCTATAGAAATATGTGGTACTTGGATAGAGGATATTCAAGAAACATGATAGGAGACTACTCAAGCTTCAAGGGTCTCATCAAGATTGATGGATTACATGTCACATTTAGTTATAATGGTAAAGGAAAAATCGTTGGCTTAGGCCAGATTGATAACCCTAACTCTATTTCAATTTCAAAGGTACTCTATGTTGATGGATTAAAGTATATATTTCTTATCATATATCAACCATGTGATGATGGATTTAATGTCAAATTCAAAAATTATTAATTCCATGTTTTTTATTCCAAGAATAACAGAGTGTTTATTGCTCTTAGAAATGACAATGAATATGCTTTATACTTAAACACACTAGCATCACATAATGTGTCTTGTCCAAGTGTTTTTCACAAAGAGTCTTGGATATGGCACAGAAGACTAGGAAATTTCCTCGTACACTCTATTGAGAGGTTAACTAGATAAGTTTTAGTTAAAGACCTACCCAAATTAGAGTTTCTAGACAACAGGTTGTGCAATCCTTATCAAAAAGGGACGAAACATAAGTTCTCTTTCAAAGCAATGAAAAAAGGTACCACTTATCAACCTCTCGAGTTGGTTTACATGGAATTGTTTGGACCATATAGAGTTTCAAGTATCAATGGAAAGAACAATGTTTATGTTCGTTTAGATGAATTCTCTTGGTATACTTGGACCTTTTTATTAGCTCACAAAAGTAAAGCATGCTCTCATTTTACCAAGTATGCCAGGATTGTAGAAAATATTAGTGGACTTAAAATTAAATCTCTAAGAAATGACCATGGATATGAGTTTAAAAATCAAGACTTTGAATCTTTTTTTCTCACAAAATGGCTATAAACACAACTTATCTCCCCTTAGGACACCTCAAAGGAATGATGTAGTAGAAAGAAGAAATAGAACCTTACATGAAATTTCCTGAACTATGCTTAATGAATATGACCTACCAATTTATTTTTGGGATGAATTTGTTAATACAGATTATTACATAATAAATAGAGTCTTAATTCGACCTATTCTTAAGAAAAATACTTATGAGTTGTGGAATAATAGGAAACCCAAGGTAAATTATTTTAATGTTTTTAGATATAAGGTTTATATTCTGAACACTAAAAAATCTAGATAAATTCGCCTCTAAAAGTGATGAAGGAATATTTCTTGGATATTATACATCAAGGAAATACTATAACGTCTTTAATAAAAGAACAAAATGTGTGGAGGAATCCGTTCATTTCAAGTTTGATGAAATAGATCCACATTAACCTAAGAACTTTTTAGAAAATCTTGAAGAAGATATGTCCAATATGGACATAAATTCTAAAACCTTTAATCATCCTGTAAAGGAATCTGTAAAAACGTCCAGTTCTTTAAATTCTCCAGAATCTATCCATAATGAACCAGAACAAAATGATGAACATTAAATAACTAGTCCTACTTTTACTAGACCATACAGGACCCTTAAAAGCCATCACTTAGATTTTGTAGTTGTAGATTTAGACAGTGGAACACAGACTAGAGCTTCTTTGAGAAATCAGGCTGAAAATCAAGCATTCTTGTCACAACTTGAAGCTAAAAATTTCAATGATCCAATCAATAATTAATTTTGGGTGATGTCTATGCAAGAAGATATTAACCTTTTTGAGAGAAATAAAGTTTGGAAGCTTGTTGATAGACCAAAAGATACCTTGACCATATGAACTTAATGAGTGTTTATGAATAAAGTAGATAAAGATAGAAATATAGTTAGAAACAGGGCTAGATTGGTTGCACAAGGCTATAATCAAGAACAAGTAATTGATTATGAGGAGACCATTGCACCAGTAGCTATGCATGAAGCCATTATAATATTACTTACATATGAAGAAAAGTTGGATTTCAAACTTTATCAAATGGTTATATAATTGAGGATGTCTTTGTTCAAAAACCCCCATGTTTTACAAATCTAAATTTTCCAAATCAAGTTTTTATATTATCTAAAGATTTATATGGTTTGAAATAAGCTCCAAGTTATTGGTATGAAAGGTTACGTAACTTTCTTATTTATAAAGTTTTTATAAAAGGAGTTTCAGATACTACTTTATTTATAATTTTAATTTCTAAATATGTTTTAATAGCTCAAATATACGTTGATGATATTATTTTTGGGTCTTCTAAAAATTATTTATGTAATTATTTATTAAAAAATGATGCAAAGTGAATTTGAATTGAGTTTGATGGGTGAAATTATATATTTTATTGGATTTAAAATATTTCAGAACAACGAAGGTATTATTTTAAATCAAAGAAAGTATACTAATGATATTTTGAAAAGATATGGATTTGATAGAATTAGGAGTAGTGAAACACCTATGAGTTCTACATGTAAGTTAGATCTTGATGAAAATAGGAAATATATTTATCAAACTGCCTACAAAAGAATGATTGGGAGTTTGCAGTACATAACTAAATGTAGGTCAGACAATATGTTTAGTGTGTGTATGTGTGAATGATTTCAAGCAAACCCAGAAGAGTCACATTTAAATGATGTTAAAAGAGTTTTCAAATACCTCAAGTATACAACTAATATAGGATTATTATACCCAAGAGGTCATCCTTTTGATTTGGTTAGATTTTTTGATGATGAATTTGGTGGATGTATGTTAGACATAAAAAGCACCCCTGGAACATGTAATTTTTTGGGAAAGTATCTAATATCATGGTGTAGTAAAAAGAAAAAATCAGTGGCATTATCAACTGCTAAATCAGAGTACACTGATATTGGTAGTTGTTATGCCCCAATTTTTTGGACGAAACACACTTTATTAGACTATGGATTTCAATTCAGATATATCCCTATAAATTGTGACAATATAAGTGCTATTAACAAATCTAAAAACCAATTTCTTAGTCTACAACAAAACATATTGATGCAAGACATCACTTTTTGAGATATCACTATCAAAAAATGATTTAATTCTTGAGTTTATTGTTATTGAGTATCAACTTGATGACATATTTAACAATTAATTAAACTCTAAGAGAATCAACTATATCAAACATGAACTATGAATGATAAATATCTAAATACTATCAAATCTTATACACTTATAAAAACCGCTATATCTATGACACTGATCAATGTCAAACCGATATGTCAAACTGATATGTCAAAAGGATCTGTCAAAACGATCTTTCAAACTAAACTATCAAACCAATTAGGTGAAACCAATCTGTTAAACCAGTCAGGTGAAACTGATCAGGTGAATCCAATTTGTGAAACTGATCTATGAGACCGTTCGTGTGAAACCGATCTTGGGAAGCTGATTGAGTGAGACCGATGCCGTTAATATGAAACCAATACTGATAAAATTTTTTCCAAATATAAATATACATATCTTAAATAAAATGACAATTTTTTGTTTCATTTATTTTTACTATTATTCTATTTTCTATTTTACAAGTTACAATCCCTAAATGATAAATTCAATTAGATCCACGAATCTTCACTACCCTCACTAACATTGAATCTTCTACCCTTCAACGCTCTACCTCTCTACCTTCAACCTTTAGACTTCCTCTTTCGAACCTGAACCTTCAGAATTGAAAGGAAGAAGCATGTAATGGAAGGACCGAGTGAATCACCATCAGCTAAACATAAGAAGTGTGAATCTAGTAGTGATGCTAGTTCTGTGAAGCCTAGATTGGGAAGTCATGTGGTAACTACTGAGAAAGAAGTGTCTACTGAAAGGCTTTTGTCGAGCAAGTCACTCTTTTTGAGAGTGTTGGAATCTTAAGGATGGATCACCTAGTTTGAAAATAATGAGAGAGAATTCTATCCCCAACCAGTTCATCAGCTCTACCGTAACTTGAAATTGTCTTTGGGAGAAGATGAGGAGACAAGGATGAAGTATGTGGTTAAAGGAATATAAATTTCATTTTCATCGAAATAATGGGATGAGTGTTTAGAAATGCCACATGAGGGAATCTATGTTGATGACCAGGATAATATTCTTCCAAAATCAGACTTATTTTCATATGAGAATGAATTGAAGGTGTTTAATTGAAATGAGGAGTTGAGGATAGCTACAACCACTGAGTGGGATGGAGAGGGAAGACTACTTTTCAAGTTTATTCAGCAAAAAATATTCCCAAGGAAGGGGGATTTTTCCACTGTGAAGTATCAGGATGTATTCTTGATTTATTTGCTGAAAAATGGGGTGAAAGTAAACTTATGTAGGTACCTCATGGTACAAATCTATGATATGATCAAACTATCCAAGAAAAAAACTTGTTTATACTAGCCAAGGATGATTTTGGAAATGCTGAAGAAGCTGGGTTGTGTGGAAGATGAAGGTGAAGTAATCACTTCCTGTAGTGGATTCTGCCTACCTAGACAAATTTTCAAAAGAATGAAGATCTTCTGGAATCCGTGGAAGAGATCTTGGGTAGCCGATGAGGAGAAAATAAATGAGGATTACTATCCTACTATCCATCCAACGAGACTAATGGATCAATCTGATCATAGTCTTAATCCTAGTGAGCGGATTGTTTATTCGGATGAGGAAAAGGTTGAGGCTGAGCTGCTAAGAGAAGAGGGGTCTCCTATAGATGATAGGAGTGAACCTGATATACCTAAAATCCCTAAGGACAAGTCATATTGACCTTATAGTCCACCATTGGAATTACCCTCTTGAGAGCCTTTGTTACGTGGTGAAGATGAGGAAGAGACTAAGGCCTCTAGATTTGAAGGATATGTAAGTAAGTCTGATGATGATGAAAATGATGATGATGAGGAGGAGGATAAAGGTGATCATGTTAGTGACTCATTAAAAGAAATACAAGATGGATCCAGTTATGCTGAGGAATCTATACATGATGCTGATGTTGCGGCTGATAGATAGGAGGATGCTGATCCTGATGGACATGACGTTGCAGGTCATGATGGTGATGGAGATGTTGGCGGTGAGGAAAAGCATGACCATCCCAATGTTGATTCTCAATGCATCATTAAAGATCGTAATGAAATTATGTCTAGAGGGCAAGAAGAAGAGGTTGATTATCAAATTTCACCTATGCCTCATATTAACAAAGAGCATGGAGTTGCAGGGGTGGCTTGATTTCAAGTAGAACCTTAAGTTCAAATTGTTCCAGTTCCTCAAAATGTTGTTTTGGCTAGAAGAAAAGAATAAGAATAAGAAGAATCTAAGATTGTACCGGTGCCTCAGGGAAGAAGATTCAGGATTGATACATTGAAGCCTGGAGACTTGACCTATTCTCATAAGTGGAATAGAAATCCAGTTTTCATTCTGTTTGGTTTGGATTCTGATTCTGATGATGAGATGGTAGATCCTCCTCCTACACCAAAAGCTAAAGTGGAACAGATTTCTCCTGATTAACCAGTCTAACCTACTGATGAGCATGTTTCACCTATAGTTCCAAGTGACTATGTCACTAAGGATGATTTATATTATTTGAAGGTTGATATATGTGAGTAATTGATATCTTCTACTGGACTTAGAAATAAAGCTTCTACCTCCATGAGTATTTCAGAAGCCGATGCGGCAAAGATTTCTAGAATGGTCATTCAAGAGATTCAGCCTAATATAATAACTATAGATGAGACCATTACTAGAAACAATACAATACTGAGAGAAGAAGTAAAGAGGACGAGTAATGAGTTGGAATCTATGAACATTGATTTCATGGACACACTTGGTGGTGTTATGGAGGTTTTTAGGAACCTGGTTACACATCTTCTGAGAACATATTGGAAGATGTTGAAGAAGGATATTAATAAAATGATTTCTGGTGCCTCAAGTTTTAAAAGTAACAGACCTGCTACTGCAGATATGGAGTCCCTCAGGATTTTTGTAAGAGAAGAGCTCAAGGGTATTCCAAGTGATTCTGATAAGGAGACTCTTGCCAATGTACACATGAACACTGAGCTTGTATATAATATGGTGAGACAGTGTAACAATGAACCATCTGCTTCTCAGAAGGAAATCATAGAAAAGGAGGATGGGTATTTCTTAAAAATCTATACCAAGTATGATCTGATTAAAAAATTCAAGTACTTAGTTTAGAATCTTAAGATACCAACTATGACCGAGGCCTTTATGAGGCAAGTGGGTCAGTTGAGATAGTTTACTCCCACATTGGAAGACATCATGGAGAATAAGGTAGATTTTGAGAAGGCAATGCAATAGGGATGTTAAGTCATCAATGATTTCATCAAGCTATTAAAGCCTTACTTGCATGTGCATGTTGAAGCAACAGTGGTCCCAGTAGCTACTTCCCTTGCACATGGTTCTCTGCCTCCAACTGAGATGACAGTATCCCAATACTTATCTCATATTAGGCCAGTGATCCAGGGGAAACATCAATGACATGTTCTATCAGAGAGGAGACCAATCCTTGTAGATAATGTTCCTACCAATCTTGCTTTCCCTGATGTTTTCATTCGACCATCCCTTCATATAGCCACACCACCACCACCTGAACCTCCTCTTGAACCTTCATATAAAGGGAAATCACCTCAAAATCCAAATCCTTTTCTGTGGATTGTCTATTTGATAGGGATTTTTTACTTTGTACTTTTCTTTTGATGGTTGTACTATTTAAACATTAATGAATATCAATTTTTCCTTCACTATGTTTTCAATTTTCTTTGAGTTTTTTCTTTAATATGTTTCCCTCTTTTAAGCTTTTTGAAAATCCCAAAAGGGGGAGAAATCAATGGATGGAATGAAAAAAATATTAAATTTGGAGAAAGATATGAATGGGATGGCCTAAACTCTTAATACAAGGGGGATAAACTATGGAATAGGAAAAATGGAATTTACTCAATAGAATATATTTCTATATCTTTCCTATGATACAATAATTTAGGGGGAGTTTAAAAGGAATTCCTTTGTCATATTGAGAATTCACATTCCCTATTGGTATAAAAATTCAAGTAATTTTTATTCCTTAACATTTTGTATAACTCATTAATGACATAATTTCGGATTATCAAAAGGGGGATGATTGTTGTACCCTTTGTGAAATAGTGGTCTTCAAAATCAAAAATCATGCCAATCGACATATCCTATTAATTCATATATTAATTTATAAAAAATTTAATCAAGTCAATGACTATTTATAAATGAATAAATTATGTCACATGGTAGAATAATTCAATAACTTATGGATATTTAAGTTTTAATATACCTACATGTGTATATTTACATGTAATTATGAATTTCACTTATTATGGAGCTGTTCTGTATAAGGAAGACACATTGTAAATTTTCATAGTTCATAACATCGATAGCTCAAAGGATTCACTGATGGATGACTTACCGATGTGAACTCACCGATCAAGGAATTCACCGATCTAAGAATACATTGATGATGGACACACAGATAGAACAACCGTCACACTAATGGAAAAGTCACCGATGATCGCTCACACCGATAGTTCAAACAAAACACTGATGATGAGTCAACAATGGGGAACACACCGATGAAGTGTCACCAATGGGTGACACATCGATGACAATTCACTGATGGGGGACACACCAATAGTTCTAAATTAGTCACCAATGATGACTCATCGATGCTCGAATAGACTGATAGAACAAACGACTCCCTGATGCCCAGGGTCACCGTTAATGACAGACCGATGACAATGAATCACTAATGCTTATGACTCACCGATCGTCATAGAACCTATTTTTAATTTATTAATACAAATTTATATCTAATGGTAAAATTTAGACAAACTAATGTTTCTGAAATTATATATTGTTTTCAGTAGGACATTTAGTAGACAGTACGAGGTACATGCACATGGGATGATCTTTGTGTTTAGTGGACCTCGACATATAAATTAATTACACGATGGATTATTCAAAAGAACATGGGAGTATCAAGGGAAGAAAAACCTGAAACTCTTGAATAATTGTTCAAGAACCGAAGAACTCAAAAGGAGGAACATACAATGAGATCTACAAGATAAGATAAACCTATTGAGTTGACCTGAACATCCTAACAACATGAAGCTGAACACTTCATACTCCTGAAAGTCAGAGCATAGAGACTATGATACTCTGTCTTGGAGCCAACATCCAAAAGTGGACTCAAATTCTATTTTCACTACATCAAACAATTCTAGAGATAAACTTCATAACACAAAGATCATTCTAAACCATTATTTACATCTTTATCTCTGTTTTGTTCTTTTATTTACATTTCTGAGCAGTGTGTGTATCTGTCTTTTACACACACTGAATCCTGTGCATAACTAGAGGATACTTGATATCCTCAAACTCACTCTCATTTCATTATTTGTATCCCACATAGAACTATGGAAGAGGTCAAGTGTGACCTATTTGTAGTTTTTCCCAATAATAACTTTGGCAGAGGTCATGTGTGACCTGGACAACCTTTTGCACTATTGTGAACCCCGACCCAGTGTGTGGATGAAATTTTTTATTAATTTAAACTACTTAGTGGTAGGTGATCATAATGTAGAGAGGACTACGTCTCAGCTTGATACTGAACCTATTGTTTATATCCAATGTGTTTTTCCTTTTAGTTTTACTATGTGTTTATTACATTTTAAATAAAACTAAATTAAACTTTTATGGTTAGTTTTAAAAGAGTTTATAATAGTTTTGAACGAGTACCTTTGTTTCAAAAGTTGTATTAATCATTATATTAGTATAGATGAGAACTAATCAACCTTTTGAGAAACTAATTGACCATTTAGGACACTTAAAATTCATTAAAAACTGACTTTCATTATATTTTTAATTGGGGGAAATTTTCAAAGAACCAACTTTAAAATAAATTTTTATAGATACTGAATTCACTCCCTATTGAGTAATCTACTCCGAAAAAAAAATTAGAAGAATTATTTCACATATTACATTCATATGTTAGCTTATGAATCTCTAGGTTTCAATATAGGTAATCCATGATTTTTTTAACTACACTAGTTATATGTATATTCAATCTCTGCATAATGGTTCATAAAGATAATGTTATTAACATAAAAATATCTCTCAAGTGTTTCAAACCATGTGATAAGTATGAGATAATTAACTATACTCCATAAGGATGACTGAGATTTACCCAACCAAATATTTTTGGGTTGTTACCCCTAGATAAACTTGAACCAAATCCACTTCTACATTTAGTATCCAGACTGAGATTTATTTGTAGGAAAACAAAATAATACATAAATTACAAAAACATCAGGATGTTATTATTCGATTAGACTCATCTCATATTATTATCCTCAAATTTTCACTAATTTATCAATACTAATATAAAAAAATAACTAATATAATCTCTAAAATAAGTAAGCCCTCCTATAATTAAAACATTAGAAAACTATTCTATGCATAACTTGAATAATACATTAATCTAATGATTTTAAGTAAAAACATCACACAAAAGTCACATAAACCAATGAAAAAAGGTTTAGTGCCTTAGAAATTAGTAACATAAACATTTTATTTTATAAAACTTACAAAAAAACATAATTGTTCTCCTCTATACCCATTACATGACATATATTGTGATGTAATCATATTCATAACCCATGGAAAATAATGATATGAAAAGGGTGGGATGAAACACTCAGTAATGTAAAATACATATAATAAAGTATTAGATCATAAGCATGAAAAAAGTATGAGGAAAACAAAAATATATAAATAAGAGATCATAACACCATGTGTAGTAAGTATAAATCATGATATAAGATCATAAAAATAACATTAATGAACCATAAAAGATAAAATATATAACATATGAAATGGATATAAGGATAATTATTCTTGAAAGGAATAATCATGAAATCATAGAATTTATTGAAAAAAAATGCACGTTGAAAATTTCAAAAACTTGATAAAAAACATTTAACTATTTTATAACTAGATATACTTTAGAATGTGGAACAACCATAAGAAGAAGATAACATCTATGAGAAAACTTATTATTCCCACACATACGATAACAAACTCATTATATCTATTCCAAAAAATGTATGAAAATCATCATGCCCATACCTTTGTGAAAATAATTATGTCCAAAAATACTATATCATGAGATATTATCAAAAACCGATGCATTTTATGTTTATAAAATACCCCCATTCAAAATCCAAACATTTTTGTTCCACTTAAAATTAGTCATTTTCATAATTTAAATGACCCTTGTAATTACAATTGGATTCTTAAATATATCACATTACATGAACTTATATAAATCATTGGATATTAAAATTTATTTATCCAATGGTTTCAAAATATAATAAAATTTAAAAAATAACTTCATTATAGGTTGAACATTTGAAAAAATATACAACCCACTAATGAATGGAGTTTTCTGAAAACATTTTTTATTCATTGTTTTAAAAGTCATTGTTATATGCCCCTTCAAAAAAGGTACCCTTACATTTTTATGAGATAATAATAAAATAAATGAAATCAATTTCCATCCAATAACAACTTCCTCCCCACAAATAATGAAATATCATCAATCAAAATTTATATTCTAAGAATAACGATCCTTAATAAAAAAAATTGTAACTAAAAGAATGCATGTTGATTTACCAAGTCCCACATCTTTACAACTGATTTGCACATAATTATTTAAAATAATGTATCATAAAGATATAATATATATAAATTATTTCATAAAATTATTATTATATATTTCAATTTATAAATTTTTTTTTGATAACGATTCTCTTTATGTATTATATTATGGTAATCTCTTTTTGACATTAATTTACAATAATCTTAAACATTTGGAACTAAGTTCATAAAAGTGGTTTGAATAATATTTTTTCCAAACAATAACAATTTAAAAATAATTATAGATATTTTAATATATGTTCTATAGATAATTATAATTATATAATTCCATTATACTAGAGTTTAGAAGTTGTTTCATGAAAGTAAAAAGGATGAAGAACTACTTTCATGTTTTTTACTAATATCAATGGATTTCCTTATAACAATCATTATTTTTAAGTTATTATAAAAGGAATATATAAATTATATATATTAGTTATAAATATCATATAATATTTTAAATTATAAACTAAAAAATCCATCATTGTATTTTAAGGGAAAACAATACAGGTGTTTTTCGTGGATGTGGTAGTCCACACAACACATGATTCATGTTTTCAGTTTTCTTAATGAAAATGGGAGGGTAATTAAGGATTTTATCGTTATAATAATAAAATAATAATATAATAATGTTACTTATGTTATTATTTTATGATATTTAAATGAAATTTAATATATAATAAATTTTTATGAGGAAATAGAAAATAAAAGAGAGGATTGAGAACTTTTACCCCACTTCTCAGATTATTGCCTATGAAAAGGGGAATAAACCATTGAGCGATGGTATTTTGAGATTAAAAACATACTTAAATAGATTAATAGGTTATATAAGATGTTTTTATATATTATGGGATAAAAAATGATGTTTTTGGAGTGAGTGGATTTGAGGATTGTAGTGCACCTTCTAAAACTGAAAAGGAGTGGATTTTTTGTAAATAATCAAAACTATTCATTAAAGGGAAGTCAATCTCAATAAAATTACATCCAAAATAGATAAATAATGGACTAGAAGGAAGATAAATTAGATCTAAAACCCCAAAATTAAAAAATAAATATGTTCCAAAAATGATATTCACTTTACCTCTATGGTTACTCACTTTTCCCATTTTTGTTTTCACTAGTTACTAATTTTTACGTAGATAATTTATCCATTAATCCAAAAAATAAAATTTTCTTTTTTTGATAATATATATCCAATGATTAAAAATATTAAATCCAATATTTTTTACAAATTCATTGGTATGAGTACATTAGTGTGACCCTATACCAATGGTTTGGAGAAAATCATTAGTATAGGTTCCTTGGAGGCACCTGATATGAACCCTTCTGGACAAAACATCGGTATAGGTATCACTAAGGTAATTATACCAAATTTATTCCAAAAATATTGGTATATATACCAAAAAATACCAATGGTTAACAAAAAAAATTTATAGGACTATACCAATGGTTTTATAGACCGCTGTTATAGGTAATCAAATTGTTTTGAATTCTTTTTCAAAATAATATTAAATAAATGAAAAATTAAATTACTTTTGGGTATATATATTATAATATTTTCCCAAAAATCATTGTATAATAGTGGTTTGGTCACTAAAATATATGTTGGAGGTGATGGGATCAAATCCAAACTATCATTTCTTTAATATTACCTATACCAATGGTTTTTCAAAACCCTTGGTATAGGTATTTCATATAACCTATAAAAACAGTTAAGAAACCATTGGAATAGTGATCCTATATCGATGGAGAAAAACATAAATACACTATAAACCAATTTTATAGGATATTAAAATGTTTAGAGGCTTATTCAAGTGTTTTATAACTATTTATATAGGCTATATTTATATTATTGATAATACAAAACTTGCCTAAAAGAAGAAAATTCGAGATTCTAAACCATTTCCTCGGATTCCTGATTAATCAGATGTGTTCAAAAATCATATATAATAAATTTATATATTTTATTCATCTATATAGTATACATATTTATGAATATATTCATATATTTTATTTATTCGTTACATCCTTCAAACTATTTTCACATAATATTTTTTTGATATCAATTATTTAGGCCTTAACTGTTTTGTATCCCATGCTTGTTTTTATTTAGAGGTTCTAGATTGTAGAGCTTATTCATGGATTCATAACCTATATAATTTTAGTAATTTCATTAATATATTATTTATGTACTAAACATAAATTTATAATTATCCATGAAATGTTGTTATGAAAAGTGAAATACATCATTCATGGAGGTGTTAGTTCACATGTACACATGAGTGGAATTTTCATTTTTAGTGGATGGAATGAAAATATGGTACATAACGATTCATATATATATAACATTAATTGTTTAATTAATATCATATTTTTTCATTAATTATATATATTTAATTAAACATGTGAATTTGTGATGGAAAATGAATTACATCCCTTTGCGGAGGTGACAGTCCACACACACACATGAGTTATATTTCTATTCTAATTCAAATGGGAAAGAAGGAAATTGGACAATATTTTATCTTTGTAGAATCATAAAAATGACATAAATTTCATATATGTCTATTAGATCTATATATATAACCATCCATGATAGGAATATATTAAAAATTAAAAAGATCTTTTCACGGAGGTGGTCGCATGTGCATATGCATGAACAACATTTTCATTTTCCATTAAATAGAAAGATGATTGAAAATGGTTTTATAATTAAAATTATAATATTTAGTTATATTAAATAATTAAATTTAATTAAATGAATACAGTTATAAAATGCATTAGTAGTTTTTGGATGAAATAAAATTTAGAAAACATGGTAAGAATGTACACCTTTTACATGGATAATTCAATATTAAAAACAATTTCATGCGTCATGGATGGGTATTTTTGGAGGAATGGAACATATAGTACATATATAACCTTTATGGGAAGGTATTTGGGTATAAAAGTTTTGAGATAATGGAGATTTGTGGGTGTGTAGATGTTAGGAGTGGAGGTTATGTTTTATTAGTGAGGGTAGTGTCACATGTGTAAATATAATTAACTTTAAAAGAATCTAAATTTATTTTATTAGGTAATTGGAACCGAATGGAAAAATTTTCAATAATATAAAATTTTAACGATAAAATAAACTAAAAAATTAAAATTTAGACATGTTTTAGTGATATTTTAATCTATATCACTTAGTTAAATCCCATCGTTAACCATTCAAACCATTACTATGGTGGAAATAATTTTACTAAGGGAACTATTCATTATGACTAGAAGTAGAAACATGACTAATTAAATTATTTTTATATGTTGATTATATATATGTAATCCATTTTATATGATTCAGTTAATATATTTGGTAGTATTTAATTTCAATATAAATACATAAAATTCATTGGAAAATAGTTTTCAGAAAAATGTTTTTTTTCAAATAAAAAATGAATTTACATAAAAATAATTTATATAATTTATTATAGTGACACTTATTGGTTAATGAATAAATTTAGGATACTTATGTGACTTTAAAAAAAATCAAAAACCAAATTTTACTTTTTAATTACTTAATTAATGAAATGGATAAAATATAGTTCTTTTATTTCAATAACATTTTAGATTGGTTTTAAAATATTGAACAATGATTTATTAATCAAAGAGAATAATTATAAATCCAAATTTTAATCTTTAAAAATTAATTTTGGTCTATCAAAATGGATTTATAAAAATTACAGTCATTATAATAAAATTGTGATATCCGAAAAGATAAATTATTAGTAAATCGATATTTTCACTATTCACCTACAAATCAATCTTTTATAAAAAACCCCAAAACTATATCTAAGATAATTTTCACATTATAAATTAAAAAATCATTTTTATTTCATTATGTTTTTATTTTGAATTTTTTTAATTTATATTTTAAATGAAAATAATTTATATAAATAAAAATATTTATATAAAAATGACATTTTTAAATTCCAAGGGTTCTTAATTTTATTTCCTATTAATTAATAATTAATCAAGTTTTAAATTAATAATTCATACATTTAATCCATTATAAGGGACCAATTTATTTTAATACACAACACCAAAAAAATTATTTGAAAATTACCCCTTTTGAACATTGAATGATTTTAATCATATGAAATTAAATATTTAGTTTAGAATCATTATATTTTATCAATAAAAAATAATTTAATTATAATAATTTATCCCTATCAATATAATTAATAAATTCCTAATATAATATGTGAGAAACTACATTAGTTTAGGGATTTTTTAACATAATCTATCAAAAATAGTATTATTTAAAGAGAAATTATATATTAAAATCCTAAGGTTTTTCAATGAGGATTCCATTTGGTTCTTTATTAGAGTATAGATATGATGATATGGGGATTTTTTTCCATTTAGACTCTAATGTGTTTTAGGAAATTGAGAGGCATGGATATATTTTTACGATGTCCAGGACTGCTTTGTTCCCTGAATACTTAGAGCTAGGTCGTGAGATGCTGGTGGGGCATAGTGGACAATCAAAAGTTGTTGGTGATCAATTATTAGATAACAATTGAATGGTTTAAGACTCCCTATATAAATTGGAAAATGGAAAATTGATATTTCCCTTAATATTTATATCATGAATTAGTCAAAATGGATACATTACGTAACGGTTATGTGTGTTGAAAAACTAGATCTAGTGTATTTAAGTATTTCTTGTTCATGATGTGTGGTGGTATTAATGTTGTGATAAAACAACAATAATTTAAGGGGATGGTGGATTTTTTGAGTTTTCCAGCTCATGAAAGATATGATAAATAGTATTTTGTTTAGTGTGAAATGTGGTATGGTGATTGGTGAGAGTAAGGAGGTTTAAAGGGTCCTACTTTCTTAACATGATAATTATGAAATCAAGATTATTCCTTGGCTAGAGTTAATGGGTTTATAGTTAGGTTGGGTGTTGTTAGTGGTATTAGGTGGAGTATGTAGAGGGTTAGAATGGGAGATTTGAGTTATGGTGAGAAAGGTCACGAACCTTGAGATACATCTGTCAAGACTAATTATTGCGACAATGGTTTGTCAATGGGATTGGATAATAGTTTGATGGAATTTTTAAATATCATGGGAACCTACTATAAGACATGTGGTGTGGAAATATTTAAGAATTATTAACAGTGATCAAGAGTGTTATCATTCAACCGATGGTAGTTATTTGAAAATATTTATATCATCAATTGGTGATAAGAGAAACCCTGTGTTAGGGAGTTCACCACATATGATAGGAGAATGAAATTGTCATTTCAAAATGTTTTGATTAAGAATTGGGGTTTAAATTTTAGTATACCTAAGACACATGTGAGAATAGTTTTTTTAGTACTTTCATCGAGGAGTTTTAAATTTATCATATATAAAAATTGACTAGTGGGGTGAACAGGTCCGTAAAGGGAGTTCATTTATAAAGTTTGATGTCATGTGTGATAGTGTCACAACCCGTCCTCGGGGCCCGTGCCATGACTACCCCAAGCCCGCCTTCCACAGGCGAGGGGCTGGAGACTAGCTCCAAAGGCGTAAATCACAAAAAAGGGAAGGCATTGCCTTTACCAAATGAAATCACACACAAACAGAGTACAAGAAGAAGCTACACTAAGTAAAGAAGTATAACAAACATGCTGAAAGTACGAGGGGCCGGAAATACAAGTCCAAAAGAAAGATACAGCTACAACTGAAAGTAAAGTACAACTCAAAGGACAATATCTAAAAGGTGACAAGCATCTCCTGGATCGTCATCCGGGTTCCTACCTGAAGGTTAGGTAGATATGTCCTCCTCAGCACTCCACATATGTCTGTCTCCTCCAGGCACCGACTCATCGTGAGATCCTCCTCCGAGTACCGACTCGTCGTGAGATCCACCTATGGGTACCGACTCGTCGTGAGATCCACCTCTGGGTACCGTCCAGCTCCACAAGCCTCAACCACGATCAGTGATGTACGTCATCTGCAACCAACACAACGAGGTGCGGGAAAAGATCGTGTAGGGGTGAGTATACGATTCTCAGTAGGGATCCCGAGACCCTCAAGGTCTCACTAAATACAACAAGGATAATCACAAAGAATGTTCTCAACAGATAACCCTTACTTAGGTATTAGCCCACACTTATACCTAAGTTACCAAGTAACCCATTTCATCCATGAGGTATCACACAGATACGAAGTCAACAGATAACCAATACTTAGGTATATGACCATTCATATACGTAAGTTATCTAGTAACCCATCTCAATCATGAGAAAAACACAAAGGTCAATGACTCAGATCAATCCAGGATTTTCATTATCGAAACCGTAACTGCTGAACAACTCCATCTCTGATGAGTATAGTGATCCTGTCACGACTCTGAGGTACTTCTCACTATCCTAAGACTGTTGAGGTACTCCTTCTGTCGAGTACTGCGGGTCAGCCACCTCACAAAGTAGTGCTCCTCCGCCATGGGTCTGCCACCTCACACAGTAGTGCTACCCCTCATAGCCTACAGAGGTACTCCTCCTGTCGAGTACCACGGGTCTGCCACCTCACAAAGTAGTGCTCCTCCACCATGGGTCTTCCACCTCACAAAGTAGTTCTCCCCACTGTCTATGCAAGTCACTCCGAATCAAATCGGACAAGCAGTCATCAGGTCTCAGCCAGCTACACAGCCACCATACTCCGTACGCTTGTCTCTGGGAGGGTCCGCTCCACGAGCTACTGGTCGATACTCCGAGTATCACAAAGTCCCACGAAGAAGTATCTCAAATGACCGCCACGTCATAGGGGTCTCAACGCAGCAGACGGCGCGTCAATCAGACGCCCGCTCTGTGAGTTATTAACCTTTTCATCCCAGGGGCCCGGTTGGGTTCGCGTACGAACCAACCCGACCGTATCTCAACAGCACCCCGAACTCACATAGGGTATACTCATAGGGACCGTTTATCAACGTGATCACCAACGCCGTTGACGGTTCATCAAACGAACGTCCGGTCTGAAAGTTATCGGCTTTTCTGTTCCAGGGGCCCGGTTGGATTTCAGGTACAATCTAACCCATCCATACTCCAACTGCATCCAAACCTCAGGTGATGTATACCAAAATATCCGTCTCACCAAAAAGAATCCAACAAATTCAACGTCACATCATTCAGACATCCGGAACTCAAGCTATAAGCGTTTCCGCTCCGAGGGCCCGGTTGTTTTTGGGTTTGAACCAACCCGGCCATGCCCAAAGTTCTCCAAAACCTTGAGTATAATATACTGAAACAACCATCTCGATCCAAGGATATCGTCTCAAATGACGGTGCGCCAATCAGAGGCCCATAGCCCATGTTACGGGCATTTGATTGAATCTTCCTGCTTTTAGGGGGGTTTGGGCCCGGGCCGACCCGGCCCAAGACCCCCTGGGTCGGCCCGATCTGGGCCGACCTGAACCGGGTCTGGGTCCGGACCACTTGGGAATGGCCCATCCCAGCGGCGCGGCATGGCCCAGTGGCGCGGCGCGGCCCAGCCCAGCGGATGTGGCCCGGCCCAGCGGGCGGCCCGGCTCGGCTGGGTGCTCGATCTGCGACCGAACGGCGCAGGGGGGGGGGGTGCTACCCCCTCGCCTTGTAACAGCGACCCCACATGGGGGGACCGCCTGTCCAGTACCGGGGGTTACGACCCCCGGAATTCTGAATGGCCGGCCCGGTTGACCGGCCGGTGCCGCCGCTGCGGGACCCCACGGTCCCGCACCCCAAGCGTCGGCGGCCGGTTTATCCAACCGCCTCCAAGTCTTCTGCCGCGGCCAAAGGGCCATGAATCTTGATGCTCCGGCGGTCGGCGAGTCCGGGCACCCCCTTTCGGTGACCGTCGTGGCCCTTCTTCGACCGGCGCGGCGCGTCGGCGCCGCGCCCCTCCGCCGCGGCCCCTACTCCGACCGCGGCCTCTTTCGGCCTTAACGACACGGTGCGACGGTGCCGCGCTCCTTCGCAGTTGTTCCATCATTTCCGCACGGTGCGACGGCACCGCGTCGTCTCCATTCCAATCCACAATGAAGGACAACAGTAAAAAGGGAGGAGGGTCGGTCGTGTTTTGCGGTACGGCCCCCTCCCGTTAATCGATAGCAAGCGGCTAAATGATTAATGATGAATGCCCAAATATTCACGAACATAAAATAAAACCCCTACCTCTTGCTTGTCGATCGTTGGCAGAGCTGTAGAAGGAAGACGATGAAGACTGTCATTCGTCACATCCGCCACACGTCCCCAATTCTGAGCTGCGTCGATTCATTGACGATGTTGCGGAGGATAGGTTTATGGGGAAGGAAGGTCAAAAAATAATCGCATGGAATATCGTCGTTGGCATTCTACACGTTCTTCGTTGGAGAGGATATGATTTCCCCAAGTGTTGGGCATCGCAATACTTTACCAGCGCTTCGTCGCTTGGTGAAGCCGTCCCAAAACCTTCTCCCAATCTCCCTATATATAGGAGAGGGGGAGAGGTATGTAACCATCATGGAATTTATGACGGTTCATTTATTTGGAACCTTCCTAAATTCCAACGATGACGTTACTTAATTTAAAAAGGGGGTCGGGTGAATTAAATTGTGTTGGCGCAATTTAAGAGTTGCGTTGACACTACTTAAGAGTGGAGGATGCCAAGAAGTTTCCCCCACATACCATATGTCAAAACATATGGCATGAATCAATTTTATGTTGACCCATAAAATTAATTGACAACAATTAATTTCACGTTGACACATAAAATTAAATCACATCAATTAATTTTTATGTCGACCCATAAAATTAACTGACAACAATTAATTTTACGTCAACTCATAAAATTAATTGAGAGCAATTAATTTTACGTCGACACATAAAATTAACTGGAAACAATTAATTTTTCGTCGACCCATAAAATTAATTGAGTGCAATTAATTTTACGTCGACATATAAAATTAATTGATGGGGGGTTTGAGAGGTTTACTCTCCCTCCCCATTAAATGGGGGGTTAGGGTGTGGTGGTTCCACCACCAACTCCCATGTGGAGCTTCTAACCACTTTATCTGCACTGCATGTGTTTAACAAAATAAAATAAATTATTCACTTATTTTATTTTATTAACCCACGTAAAACCCGAAAAACTAAATTTCATTCCCGATCATCCAACGTTGAGGTGAAAGTATTATTAAGCGAATATCAGCAATATGAGTTCAACGGTGCCCTCTAAATTCGATTCCGAGCCCCAGTTCAAATGTTATAAAATGCCGCTCGTACGTTTACTGAACGTACCCAAAAAAAAGTTCGGAAAATTATTATCAGTCACCCTCGACCCACTGTGGTCAAGGTTAGGCTCTGCCTAGGAGAAACACGCCCCAAAAAACTCAACGGTACTCTTGGATTTTCAATTTGAGTTACCATTTAGGAGTTATGAATTTTACAACAAAATAATTGTAACTTAATTATTTTATTTACGGCCAAAAACTAACTTTATCAGGTGGTTTGCGCCAGCCAAAGTTAGTATCTGCTTAAAGGAATAATACCCTCACAAGTTCAACGGGGGTCTCGGATTATTAATCCGAGTTATCATTTGTGAGTTATAATCATTTTAAAAATAAAATAACTTATTTAATTATTTTATTTACGATTATGCCAATTTTGGGTTTTCTCAGAGGAGGCATGTGCTGACTAAACTTAAGTCACGCCTAGGGTAAACCCGCCATCCTAAGCCCAACGGTGTCCTCTTATTTATGATCTAAGTAACTGTTTAAAAGTTATTCCACTTTTTTAGGAAAACTGATTACGCGCGTTAATTTAAGCTTAACAAAACTTCAGAAAATTCTTCCGAGCACACCGGGCATCATAATCAGGTTCCGGCAGAAACTGCGTACTCATAAAATTCCAAATAATTTAAAAAAACAATTTCCCTTGAAATATATGGGTCTTTACATTACTCCCACCTCAGGGATTTACGTCCCTGTAAAGCTACATCAGAAACTAGGGAAACAAAAAGGGGGTACTGTGCACGCATCTAAGCCTCTCGGTCCCATGTGCTCTCTTGGAGGTTCACGTGCTGCCATCTGATGTGCACTAGAGGAATCGAACATCCACATAGGACCCGCTCATGTCGATCCTCGATCTCCACCGGGACCTCCGCAAAAGTCGCCCCATCATAGATGTTCAGCTCCCCATGGTTGGTGATATGCGTTGGTTCGTGCACGTATCTCCTCAACTAAGATACAAGGAAACATGTCGTGCACCTGGTGAAATTGAGGTGGATGGGTCAAGTGGTAAACCACCTTTCCTACCCTGTTGAGGACCTAGAAGGGTCCGATGAAGCGCGGCGATAACTTTCCACCCCAGCCAAAACTCCATAATCCACGTCGAGGTGAGACCCACAAGAAAATGTGGTTGCTCAAGCACCTGCCACTGCTTCCGGAGCTCTACTGCCTTGTCCGCTGCTCGGCTGTTGCTCAAGCACCTACCACTGCTTCTGTCTTGGTGGCTCCTCCAATGACTGTGGATCAACTGTTCGGGGGGTCGGACAGTCACGTGCCAGGTGACCCTTCCTGCCGCATTCATAACACTTCCTGCTCCTCATATGGCTGGCTTTGTTTCATGTGCCTCGCACAACTAAACCTGTATCCCGAGTTCTCCCACTTGCTGGTCTGGTCCTCTGCACCCCTACATCATCTGTCTACTGCCTATAGATGACTCGGATAATGATGGAAAATAATGAGACAAAGGCAACAGCTCTTGAGCATGCTCGGAGTGTAGAGTCACTGGTATGAACTCCACCCTGAAGAAGGTCCCGAAGTATCCCCATGTGAATTTCATCTCATCACAAAATTGGAGCATCCGACTCCACCATCTGCCTCCTACTGCCTGAAAGAGGCTAGTATCAAAGATCACCATGAAGTCTGCGGGTGTACCTACTATCCTGAAAACTCCCACCATAGCCTCCAGCCAATCCTCAGCCTCCTATGGGTCTGTGTCTCCCCGAAACCTGGGTAGCCTCTGGTGTTGGAACTCGTGCAACGCACTCAAGCGGCGTGCATCACCTGCTGCTGGGGCTGGTGGCATCGGTGGCCTAACGTATGGTAGTATCGCCGGTGCCTCCGCTGGTGCCTCAACTGTAAGAGGGCCATGTACTGAGGCCTCATCGCTCGGTAGGATTTCAGTACGTACATCCCTCTGGGCTCTATCTGGTCGTCCATGTAAAGACATCCTGAAATAAACATACATGACAAGGTCAAACGATTATACCTGGTGAGCTGACCTGGTTTGAGATATTTTAAGGGGAAAACATTTGAAGACAAACATGCAATTAGTGTTTTCATGCACTAAGTCGGAAAACAGAGGTTAGGGTCCTGGTGTATGGATACATCGGCTGCCCACACCATCATTGGACTCCCTGAACTGAATACCACACTCGGTACTCTTAACACTATTGCTTCAAAGAAAATAAATATCAGAGTTATAAGTTCTGCGGTAGAACCGACTCCACTGATACCAATTTGTCACGACTCGTCCTCAGGGCATGTTACGTGACTACCCTAAGCTCGCCTTCAATAGGTCAGGGGCTGGTGACTAGCACCAAAGGCGTAAATCCCAAAAAAAGGGAAGGCATTGCCTTTACGAAATGAAATCACAGACAAACATAGTACAAGAAGAAGTTACAATAAGTATAGCAGTATAACAAATGTGCTTAAAGTATGAGGGGCCGGAAATACAATCCCAAAAGAAAGATACTACTACAACTGAAAGTAAATTACAACTTAAAGGACAATAGCTGAAAGGTGACAAGAATCTCTTGGATCGTCCTCCGGGTTCCTACCTGAAGGGTAGCTACAGATGTCCACCTCATCACTCCACTTCTGTCTGTCTCCTCCGGGTACCGACTCGTCGTGAGATCCACCTACGGGTACCGGCTCGTCATGAGATCCACCTCCGGGTACCGACTCCTCGTGAGATCCACCTCTAGGTACCGTCCAGCTCTACAAGCCTCAACCACGATCAGTGATATCTGTCATCTCCAACCAACACAACGAGGTGATGGGAAAGCCCGTGCAGGGGTAAGTATACGATACTCAGTAGGGACCCCGAGACCCTCAAGGTCTCACTAAATCCAACAAGGATAATCACAAAGAAGGTTCTCAAAAGATAACCCTTACTTAGGTATAAGCCCATACTTATACCTAAGATACCAAGTAACCCCTATCATCCATAAGGTATCACACATATATGAAATTGATGGATAACCACTACTTAGGTATATGCCTATATATATACGTAAGTTATCTAGTAACCCATCTCAATCATGAGGAAAACACAAAGGTCAATGACTCAGTTCAAACCCGTATTTTCATCATCGAAACCGTAACTGCTGAAGAGCTCCGTCTCTGACGAGTACAGTGATCCTATCACGACTCCGAGGTACCGCTCACTAACCTAAGACTGCTGAGGTACTCCTCCTGTCGAGTACCACGGGTCATCCATCTCACAAAGTACTGCTCCTCCGCCATGGGTCTGCCACCTCACACAGTAGTGCTCCCCCTAATAGCCTACAGAGGTACTCCTCCTATCGAGTACCATGGGTCTGGCACCTCACAAAGTAGTGCTCCTCTGCCATGGGTCTTCCACCTCACAAAGTAGTGCTCCCCACTGTGCTTTCAAAGTCACTCCAAATCAAATCGGATAAGTAGTCATCAGGTCTCAGCCAGCTACACGGTCTCCGTACTCCATACCCTTGTCTCCGGGAGGGTCCGCTCCATGAGCTACAAGTCGATACTCCAAGTACCACAAAGTCCCACGAAGAAGTATCTCAAAGGACCTCCTCGTCATAGGGGTCTCAACGCAGCAGACGGCACGCCAATCGGACGCCCGATCTATGAGTTTTTAGCCTTTTCGTCTTAGGGGCCTGGTTGGTTTCGTGTATGAACCAACCTGACCCTATCTCAACTGTACCCCGAACACACATAGGGTATACTCATAGGGACCTTTTATCAACGTGATCACCAATGCCGCTGACGGTTATTCAAACGGACGTCCAGTCTGAAAGTTATTGGTTTTTCTGTTCTAGGGGCCCGTTTAGATTTCAGGTACAATCCAACCCGGCCATACTCTAATAATTTCCAAACATCATGTTATGTATACCAAAAGATCTATCTCACCAAAATGAATCCAACATAGTTGACGAAACATCATTCGGACGTCCGGAACTCAAGTTATAAGTGTTTCGGCTCCGAGGGCCAGGTTGGTTTCGGGTTCGAACCAACCCGGTGATACCCAAAGTTCTCCGAAACCATGAGTGTAATATACCAAAATGACAGTCTCGATCCAAGGATCTCGTCTCAACTGATGGTGCACCAATCGGAGGTCCATAGCCCAAGTTACGTGCGTTTGAATGAATCTGCCCGCTTTTAGGGGGGTTTCGGCCCGAGCCGACCCGGCCCAAGACCCCCTGGGTCGGCCCGATCCGGGCGACCCAACCCTGGTCCAGGTCCGGCCCACTTGGGCGCGGCCTGACCCAGCGGCGCGGCGCGGCCCAGCGGTTGCGGCCCGGCCCAGCGGGTGCAGCCCGACCCAGCGGGCGGCCCGGCCCAGCGCAAGCGACCCGGCTCAGGTGGGCACTCGGTCTGCGACCGAGCAACACGACGGGGGGGGGGGGGGGAGCGCTATCCCCTAACCTTGTAACGGCGGCCCCACGTAGGGGGACTGCCTATCCACCACCGGGGGTTACGGCCCCATGAATTCTAAACGGCCGACCCTGTTGACCGGCTGGTGCCGCCGCCGCGGGACACCACTGTCCCGCCCCCCAAGCACCGGTGTCTGGTTTATCTAGCCGCCTCTAGGTCTTCCGCCGTGGCCAAAGGGCCACGACTCTTAATGCTCCGGCGGCCAGGGAGTCCGGCCACCCCCTCTCGGTGACCACCGCGGCCCTTGCTCCGACTGTGACCTCTTTCGGCCTTAACGGCGCGGCGCGATGACACCATGCTCCTTCGCCGTGGTTCCCTCATTTCCACATGGTGCGACGACACTGCATCATCTCCATTCGAATCCACAACAAAGGACAATAGTAAAAAGGTAGGAGGGACGACCGTGTTTGTGTGGTCCGGCCCCCTCCCGTTAATCGATAGCAAGCGGCTAAAAGATTAACGATGAACGCCCAAAAATTCACGAATATAAAATAAAACCCCTACCTCTGGCTCATCGCTCATTGGCGGAGTCGCAGAAGGAAGACGATGAAGACCGTCGTTCGTCGCGTCCGCAACACGTCCCCAATTCCGAGCTCTGTCGGTTCGTTGACGATGTTGCGGAGGATAGGTTTCTAGGGAAGGAAGGTCGAAGAAGAATCGCATGGAATATCGTCATTGGCGTTCTTCACGTTTTTCGTCGGTGAGGATATTATTTCCCCAAGTGTTGGGCATCACAATACTTTACCAGCGCTTTGTCACTTGTCGAAGCCATCCCAAAACCTTCTCCCAAGCTCCCTATATATAGGAGAGGGGGAGAGGTATGTAACCATCGTGGAATTTATGATAGTTCATTTATTTGGAACCTTCCTAAATTCCAACGATGCAGTTACATAATTTAAAAAGGGGGTCGGGCGAATTAAATTGTGTTGGCACAATTTAAGAGGTGCGTTGGCACTACTTAAGAGTGGAGGATTCCAAGAAGTTTCCCCCACATACCCTACATCAAAACATATGACACGAATCAATTTTACGTTGACCCATAAAATTAATTGACAACAATTAATTTCACGTCGACACATAAAATTAAATCACAACAATTAATTTTTACGTTGACCCATAAAATTAACTGACAACAATTAATTTTACGTCAACTCATAAAATTAATTGAGAGCAATTAATTTTAAGTCGACACATAAAATTAACTGGCAACAATTAATTTTACGTCGACCCATAAAATTAATTGAGTGAAATTAATTTTACGTCGACATATAAAATTAATTGATGGGGGGTTTGAGATGTTTCCTCTCTCTCCCCATTAAATGGGGGGTTAGGGTGTGGCTATTCCACCACCAACTCCCAAGTGGAGCTTCTAACCACTTTATCCGCACTGCATGTGTTTAACAAAATAAAATAAATTATTCACTTATTTTATTTTATTAACCCACATAAAACCCCAAAAACTAACATTCATACCCGATCATCCGACGTTGATATGAATGTCTTCTTATGAAAATATCGGCACTGCGAGTTCAACGGTGCCCTTAGAATTCTATTCCAAGCAGCTGTTCCAATGTTATAAAATGCCGCTCATACGTTTACTGAACGTACCAGAAAAAAATTTCGGAAAATTATTATCTGTCACCCTCGACTCACTACGGTCAAGGTTAGGCTCTGGCTAGGCGAAACACTCCCCAAAGTACTCAACGGTACTCTTGGATTTTCAATTCGAGTTACCGTTTAGAAGTTATGAATTTTACAATAAAATAATAGTCACTTAATTATTTTATTTACGGCCAAAAACTAACTTTCTAATGTGGCTTGCACCGGCCAAAGTTAGTATGTTCTTAAGGGAAGAATACCCTCATGAGTTCAGAGGTGGTCTCGGATTTTTAATCCGAGTTACCATTTGTGAGTTCTAAGCATTTGAAAAATAAAATAACTTATTTTATTATTTTATTTACGATTATTCCATTTTCGGGTTTTCTCACAGAAGTCCTGCACCGACTAAACTTAAGTCATGCCTAGGGTAAACCCGCCAACCTAATCACAATGGTGTCCTCAGATTTCTGATCTGACTAACTGTTTAAGAGTTATTCCACTTTTTCAGGAAAACTGCTTACGTGCGTTAATTTAAGCTTAACAAAACTTCAGAAAATTATTCCGGGCACACCTGGCCTCAGAATCAAGTACCGTCAGAAACTGCATACTCGTAAAATTTAAAATAATTTTAAAAAAACAATTTCCCTTGAAATTTACAGGTCTTTACAGATAGAGTGAGTCTTCTTGTTATGAGTGTAATTCTAGGATGATACTATTGGTTTTGAAAACACTGGTTGGGAGACCCTCAATTTTGATTCCAAGTGGCTAATGTTCTAATGTAGAATAGTGACATCAAATATTTCTCTATGACATCATCAAATCAAAAATTCGTGAATTTATCACAATTTAGAAAAACATCATATATTTTTTGATTTCATAAAGTTTCATGATTCATAGTTCATTGGGTCTTTTTAAATGGTATGAAAAATAGTTTGTTGAAATTTTAATTCATGTTGTAAATGAGGATGATGGTGTGAACAAGGATCAATTCACATTGTTTGAGGCATGAGAAAAATAATTTTTATCCAGTGTGAGATATGATTGAAATTTAGGCTATTTTATTGCTTCATATGTATTAGGGGAACTACCTTGTCTTGTTGGAGATAAAAAATTTATAAAATAATCAAGTTGAAGTAAGAAGTGTAGTATACAAGAGATTCATAAAGATGATTCTCAAGGATGAAGAAGATTATAGTGGGGGATTTGTAATGACCCATTTCATCATCAGATATTGAAATTAAGAGAAATATTAGGTTTTTATAGTATATGGGGATTTTGAGGATTTGGTTTTAGATTTGAATTTTTAGAGATAAAAAAATGTCAAGGAGGTCTTTTTGGATTTGTTGGAAGGTTAGGGTGTAATATCAAGGGATCAAGTAAACTTCATAGAAAGGTCATGGTGACCCTAGTGTAGAAATATGTGGTACTTGAAAAATTTAGGGCAACAAAGGGTGGTAGTTATGTGGAATTTTAACTTGTGAATAATCATAGGAAGTGAGAGGGAAACAAAAAAAATGAAGGGTATAATTCCATGACCACACTATATAAGAAAAAAATTATTATGTAAATATTTATCCAACCTTAACAAAATGTTCCGCACCATGAGGGTTACTCATGGCGGAAGGATCACTCCACAGTTGGTGGGATGAACAATAGAGGTTTTCCATGAGGTTGTACTATCAGGACACTTTATTTTTTGGTGTACAATGGATCCTATAACTACGATTCAATGGTTAAGTGCTGTGATGTGACCGAGCGGATCATTCCATAGTGAAACCATAGAATAACGTTGTTATTTCATGACCCCATAGGTTCATCCTATGATGGGGTAATTTTTCATTTTTAAAATAAAGGGGTAGATATTCATTTGGTTATTTAAAATAAGTTCCACCCAATTAAGGGTATCATTATTTAGGATGATCGATCTAGGGATTTTCATGCCCCTATCTTCTTCCTATTTCCCCCTTAAACCACTTTGATGCATGGAGAATGATGGTGGATTTCATCATAATTTATGGTATGGTTTCTCATTCTAACTCATATTCTCTTAGTTATCATTCCATTTACTAATTTGGGAGGAAATAGTCTAGGATTTTATAGATAATTACACCACATCATGGTGGAATCATCCTGATATGATGTGTCTTTTATTATTCTTGGATATAAGAGATCATAGGTGGGTGATTGGAGTTGATAATATGATGTTTGAATTAAATTATGTCACTACCATTAATTATTTATGTACATTGATCTGTTTGGGTGAAATTTATTGATCCATTAAGATGAAATTTTGAGGATATTTTTTGTTATAGATCTGGGTGCATGCCTCAAGTGGTGGTCACCCATTTGATCATGAATTATTCTAGGAGATATATCCTTGTGACATTGTCATTGATAATTAAAATTTGATGAATTATGAAAATAATATTGGTTTAATGAAAAAATTAATGATAATTGGTTTATAATTAATTATTGTGGTTGTTGATAGAGTTTGGTCACCTTGTTGACGGGAAATGTCCGGTCGAGCTTGGGAAATACTGGTGGTTTAGATTCATATAAAATGAATAAAACTGATTTATGTACGTAGTACCTAAAAATCTTCTTAAGGTTTATGAATTATGATATGTAACATGTGATACGTGGTCTCACCACTTGTGTGATATTTTCTTTTAGTTGAAGATGAAATGATTCTCTTAACCCCCATGAGTATAAATAATGTTTCATAATCTATAACGAACCATTGAATACTTTTCATGAATCATAAACCATCAATAGTCATGTAATTTACCATATTTATGTGTTCTATGATATAATTATAATAATTGTTTTCCAATACTCACAATATTAAACTATTTTATACATAAAATAAATTTAAATAATACATAAAAATTATGAGGTTTTGTGTCTCTATAAAATTATATATATATTAAATCAATATAAAAGTAAACTAAATAATCTTTATTTAAATATCCATAATGTTCTCTTGAATCACATTCAGATTATACTACTTCATATGATAATATGGGACCATCCTTAAGAAAAAGGGTGACTGAATAAATCACATCAAGAGAACAGACATGAATGAGAAGTATGACATATGAGTAAAGAGACAAAACATAATTTCATAAAAGTGGAGGTTCATATATAATCACATGGAATCTTTTTATAAATGAGAGGATATGATAATATCATACAATCATAAAAATCTAGAAACCATAAAAATCATGAAATCATATTCATGATTTAATGCTCAATTCTATGAAAACATAACATAGTCTTTTTTGTGTTTATTTCCCATGAACATTACAAGTATCTATTGAGATGAAAACATTACCCACTCTAATAGAGGGATATATAGTTTGGGGCCCATCAATTAAATCATAATATATATGTATGTGTTGAACCCCAACAATTATTATCTCTATTATTTCATTTATTTATTGTATTTTATTATTTTCTTTAAGTTTCCTATGTTTTGTACTATAATGTTGAGTTTTGGATGGATTCTCATTTTATCGTAAGATTAGTGCGCCAAATTTAGGGGAAACTATACAATTAACCTCACATCAAATACTTCCTAGTAAAATTTTTATCCTTCATGTATTTTCGGCTTGTGGTGCACATGTTTAGATCCAAAACATTGTAAATCCCGTTATAATGTATGTGGTAAATTTTTTTCTTTATTTTGTCTGTGCCCATATTTAGTACGAAATGCAAAAAACCATTCATATTATATGATAATTGTTCTATAGTTTTAATAGAAGTGTTTTATATGGATGGTTAATTTTTTTCCCAACCATGAGACTAAATAGTTTGCAGTACCCAGTTTTTGATCCATTATGGTTCAAAATTTTTTTGCATGATATTCCAAACTATCCAAGTAAACTCTCAATCATGTCCATTTTTATAACACCCCAATATTTTATAGTATGAATAATTTCAATTTATTAGACAACTTATTATGAACACAACACTGAGTCACTGGGAAACAAGACTATATTGTTATAATATATTTATAACCTAACCATTAAACTAAAATTTTCCACCTCTGTGTTTTAAATTTCGAAAATCCGACATACATTGTTGCGTTCACTATGATATTTAGAGTTGGATAGGGTCAAATTATTTTTTTAGTGAATAATAATGTACCCTTATGAATAGTAACTTAATCCTTATGAACAGTAATGTAACCTTAGGGATAGTAAATTGACACTTATGAATAGTAATGTACCCTTATATATAGTAACTTGACCCTTATGAATAGTAATGCACCCTTATAAATAGTAACTTGACCCTTATGAATAGTAATGTACCCTTGCGAATAGTAAATTGATATTTATGGATAGTATTGTACCCTTATGAATTAAAACCTCTCCAATGTAAGTTTAAATATAATTTAGGAAACTTATAAATGAGAGTGAATTTTTTAAAAATTAATAATTCTGTGTTGGTATTTTTATGGGCAATAAATAATGAATTAGAATTTTATAATTAATAGATTAATTTAAAAGATAATTATTTTTCATAAAATGTATTCATGAATCAATATTTTGTTTTCCAATGATTATAAGATAATTTATTGAGACCCTAGTCAATTTTTCAATGTGTCATAAAATAAGATATAATATTAAAATTGGTATTTTTTTTGAGTAAATGATGATTTTAAATTAAAATTAATTGTCTCATTCTTATAAAATTATTTTCCTAAAATAGAGTTAATTTTTGAATTCTACACGATGAAAAATGGTTCGGATTCATTTTTGGTATTTTTTATGAAATAGATTAATTTTTGGGGAATAGTAAGAAATACAATTTTTTTTTATAAAATACGACATTTTCATGACATCTTCATGAAATTATTATGAAATAAAAATTCATTTAAACTATGTAATAAATAAATAATTATATTAAAAGTGTAATTTTTTATATAACTAATTCAGAACAAAAAAATTATATTTTTTCATGATAAGTATAAAAATCATTAGCAATGTCGACGCACTGCCTACGCAACGCTCACAAAGTCAAAATTGGTATATTATATATAATAATTGGGTGATAAACATTTTTTTCATGAATTATTATGTATTTTTTTTGTCTTTTTCTATTAATTTATAATATTAGTGTTATATAACATGAGTGATATCCAAATGTTTATGCAATGTTCGCACAGGGCGGGAAAAGAAAAAATAACAAATTTAAGAAGATGTCTTGATATATATAAGAGTGAATATACATAATGAATGAATTTAGAATTTTATTTTGAACCTAATTAATTTATTTTTATGATAGAAATTTATTTTTAATTTTTATATATAATATAATTAAAATTAATTCTTATGAAACACTGATGTAGTGCTTGTGCAAGAATAAGAAAATTATATAAAATGTTTTTAAATAAAATTAAAAGAATCATTAAATGATCCATATTTTGGAAAAACATACTATATAAGTAAATTTAGACTATTATAAATTTTTTATTTGATTTGTGGACAGTTTGGACCCACAAGGATCACTTTAAGGCCTTTAGAATAATTTATTTAAAAGTAAGGAAATCTGTCACGACCCGTCCTCGGGGCCCGTGCCGTGACTACCCCAAGCCCACCTTCCACAGGCCAGGGGCTGGCGACAAGCACGAAGGCGTAAATCCTGGTAAAAGGGAAGGCATTGCCTTTGTAAATTAAACCACAAACACCACAGATCAAGCAGGCAGAAGTAAACACTAAGTAAAAACTGGTACAACAGTAAGTGCGGAAAAGTAAGTGGGCCAGTATACAAACCCAAACTGAAAGTAAAGTACAACTGGAAAGGGAAAACAGCAACTGAAAAGTAAAGCCGCAACGTCGAGATGTCCACAGGAAATCCCACCTGAAAGGTGGGTACAGATAGCCTCCACTGCTCCTCGGGTCCAGCCGACCGCTCCGAGTACGTCCCACCCAGGGGTCCACCTCCAGGTACCATCCTGCTCCGCAAGCCTCAACCACGATTAGTGATGTCCGTCGTCTACAACAAACACAACGTAGTGCGGGCATAACCCGTGCAGGGGTGAGTATAAGCTACTTAGTAGGGACCTCGAGACCCCCGAAGGTCTCCCAAAATCCAAAAAGGAAATATATAATCACGAAGTAACATACGGCACCGCTTAGTTATATGCCCATACATATACCTAAGTCATCAATTCTCATTCGGCTTCAACATCTGAGCCCAAGTACAACCCAGTACACACAGGAAAGCCAAACATAAATCCACACAGGATAGCACAACACAATCTACATAGGAAAGCAAAACGTAAATCCACATAGGATAGCACAACACAATCCACATAGGAAAGAAAAACATGATTCAGCTCACACAGGTACACTTCTTCGTATGGCGATAGAGATGATCAGATATATCCACTGATTAATCTAAGTCGTCGGACCCACAAAGGATCGATAGGTAATAACCCCTGCAAAGACCCACACAGGATCGGACCCACACAGGATCGGAAGCACTGATCCACGTAGGATCGCTGAGTGCTGTAGTCGTCGTCGTCAAATCCACTGAGGATCTCTGTATAGTCATCGTCGTCGTCACTGTCGCAAACGCAACCAGCACTAGGGTTCCCGCACACAACAAGCTCGTTCGGGAGGGTCCGCTCCACGAGCCGAGAGGCTGATACATCAACTGACACATAGTACAAAGTTGATGTATCCAAATATTCTGTATCGTCAACAGGAACTCAACATCGCAGACGGCGCGTCAATCGGATGCCCGGTCTGAGAGTTATTGGCTTTTTCGTCCCAGGGGCCCGGTTGGTTTTTAAGGCAAAACCAACCCAACAGTACTCCACCTGCGTCCAAACCTCGGGCGGAGTATGCCAAAAGATCTGTCTCACTAAGAGGAATCCAACAATGTCGACGACACGTCAATCGGACATCCGGAGCTTAAGATATGAGTGTTTCTGCTCCGAGGGCCCGGTTGGTTTCATGTACGAACCAACCCGGCAGAACTCAAAGTATTTCTAAACCTTGAGTGCGATATACCGAAACGACCGTCTCGATCCAAGGATCGTATCGCAACTGACGGTGCATCGATCAGAGGCCCGTAGCACATTTTATGGGCGTCTGACCGGAAAAGATTCGGTATTAAGGGGTTCGGGCCCGGTCTGACCCGACCCGATACCCCCGGGGTCGACCCGAACCGGGTCGACCCGAAACGGGTCCGGGTCCGGCCCGCTTGGGCGTGGCCCGGACCGGCTGGTGCGGCTCGGCCCGGCCGGCGCGGCCCAGCGCGACCTGGGCGCGGCCTGGCCTGGGCACAGCGCGCTGGCTCGGCGCTCGGCCAAACGACCGAGCCATTTGGCATGGGGGGGGGGGGGGTGCGCCTGCCCCCCTGGTTGTAACCGCGGTCCCCATTAATGGGGGCCATTTTTACTGTCTGGCCTGGGGTTTGAACCCCCAGCTTCCTCTTGTCCGATCGGCCCGCCCCGGCCGGCCAGTTTCTGTCACCACGGGACCGGCGACGGCCGGTCCCCTCCCTGCTCCGACACCGGCGGCCCGGAATCGGCCGTCGGTCACCCTGCTCCACCGCGGCCCGGAACCGGTTGCGGCTTGGTTCGTCCGGCGCGGCGCGATGGCACCGCGCCCCTCCGCCACGGCCCCGCTCCGGCCGCGGTGTCTTCGATTCTCTTCGACGCGGCGTGACGGCGTCGCGACCTTGTTTGATTTCACGGCGCGGCGCGACGGTGCCGCGCATTCTTTACCGCACGATTCCGCGTGGTGCGTCGGCACCACACCATTCCGTTCCAATCCACAAAAGAACCAACAAGGATAAATGAGGTGGGTCGGCCGTGTTTGTGTGGTCCGTCCCCCCTCTCGTTAATCGATAGCATTTGGTATTATTACACGAAGAACGTCAAAGTAGTATTCACGAATCAAAAATAAAATAAACAAACCCCTACCTCGTGCGAGCTTGAACGGAGGTTCGTCGAACGAGGATTAATCGTGGAAAAACCGTCGTAGAAAGAGATGTCGCAGAAGGAGGAAGTCGCGTTGGCATCGCTGTACACGGCGTCACGTAATCGGTTTCCGAAAACTCGGCGTTCTTCGTCGGAGACCGATGTGTTCTTCACGTTCTTCGTTGAAGATGAAAAAGTTCCTTAAGTCCTTAGTCTTTTCTCCCAAAAACTCCACCACAAGGTTCCAACCCCAAATAAAATAATCTCACCTCTTATTTTATTAACATAACATAACTTTTGAATTTCAAGAGTTTGAAATTCAAATATCCCCACTTAACTCACTTAATTAATAACATAGGTTATTAATGTTTAAGTTATCAAAAGTTAATGGTGAGTTGAGGGGCGTTGAAGAATATGAAGGGGTGGGGTTCGTGTGGGCCCCACCACCCTCATAACCTCTCTTGGGAAGTTGGGTAGTTACCCAACTTCCACCCAAAGCCTTAAACCACTTAATGAAAAAATAAAAATTGTAGTTAAATTATAATTTAAACTTCCACAATTTTTATCATCTTCTCTCGTGAAAACACAACTCTGGAACATGTGTTCCTAAGAAAATACCGACGCTATGGTTCCATCGTTGTCCTCAGAATTCGATTCCGAGCACCGGTTCAAAAGATAGGAATTCCCGCTCGTTCATTCACTGAATGTACCCGAGCTAAACTTTGGATAGAAATTTTGGGCACACCGGGCCTCAGAATCATATACCGTCAGAAACTGCGTTCTTGTAAAATCACAAAAAAAATTAAGTAAAAACTTTCCTTGAATTTTACGAGTCTTTAAATTACTCCCACCTTAGGGCTTTACGTCCCCTTAAAGATAAATCATAAGCTAGGGAAACAAAAGTGGGTACTGAGCACGCATCTGAGCCTCCCGCTCCCAAGTGCTCACCTGGAGATTCCCATGCTGCCATCTGATGCGCACTAGAGGAATCGACCATCCACGCAGGACCTGTTCCTGTCGATCCTCGATCTCTACTGGGACCTCTGTAAAAGTCACCCCATCATCAACGTCTAGATCCCCATGGTCAATGATATGCATCGGGTCGTGCACGTATCACCTCAGCTAAGATACGTGGAAGACGTCGTGCACCCGGTGCAACTGAGGTGGTAGAGCCAGGCAATAAGCTACCTCGCCAATCCTACTGAGGACCTGGAACGGTCCGATGAAGCATGGAGACAACTTTCTGCCTCGGCCGAATCTCTGTAATCCACGTCGAGGTGAGACACGCAAGAAGACATGGTCGCCATCCTCGAACTCTAGTGGCCTCCGCCTCCTGTCAGCATAGGACTTATGCCTGCTCTGAGCGGTCCTCATCCGCTCCTGGATGCCCTGGACCTTCTCTATCGTGGCCTGGACCATCTCTGGTCCCACAAGTGCTGATTCCCCAGGGTCTGTCCAGCACAAAGGAGATCTGCAAGGTCGGTCGTACAACGCCTTGTATGGTGCCATCCCGATGGTGGAGTGGTAACTGTTGTTGTACCCGAACTCCACCATGGGTAGGTGGTCCTCCCAGCTGCGACCAAAGTCGAGGTCACGTGCGTGGAGCATTTCCTCGAGAGTCTGAATGGTCCTCTCCGTCTGACCATTCGTCTGAGGGTGAAAGGCTGTGCTCAGATGTAGCTGCGTCCCGACCACCTCCTGCAACCCCTTCAAAAGCTGGGAAGTAAAGAGAGCATCTCGATCGGAGACGATAGATGATCGCACACCATGCAGCCGCACAATATCCTGAACGTAAAGTCGTCCCAAGCTCTCCACTGAGCCATGCTCTCTGATGGGTAAGAAGTGTGCCGACTTGGTGAGTCGGTCGACAATCACCCAAATGGAGTCGTGACCTATGGAAGTGCGTGGAAGTCTAGTCACGAAGTCCATAGATATCCCGTCCCACTTACACTGCGGGACCTCCAAGGGCTGTACCAAGCCTGCTGGTAGCTGATGCTCTGCCTTCACCTGCTGGCAGGTGAGGCATCGAGAAATGATCTCCGCCACAACCTTCTTCATGCCTGGCCACCAGTGCTGTCGTCTGAGATCCTGGTACATCTTCGCCACTACAGGATGTACCGACAAGGGTGAAGTGTGGAACTCACTCAGAAACTCCTCCCATAAAGCAACTGGTACCAAGGTACATCCTCTGAAAAGGACTTCGTGCTCTGCTCCAATGGAGAAACCATCAGGTGCATGTCCTGAGGATATCTGTGCACGCCGCGTCTCATAGTCTGCGTCCCCACGTTGTGCCTCTCTGACCCGCTGCAGTAGTTGAGGGGTGACTGTGAGAGACTGAAGGAAGGCTGGTCCATCTCTATCCACACCTCTAGGGGCACTGGTCAAACTCTTTCTTAGCTCTTGGAAGCTCTGCTGACATCTGTCTGACCACACGAAGGGTTTCCCCTTCCTCCTTAACGTTCTGCAAAGCTGCAATGATTTCACCTTTGCCGAAAAGGGAAATCTGGTATCATCCCCTGGATGAACCATGTTCCTTTCCTAATACAGTCAACCCTGTCATGATTAGTTAAATCATGGCATGGATGACGTCATAAGGCCTTGACACAGCTACCAAGAGATCCAACCTTTACTCTCGTCTCCAAGGGTTGAGTCACACTGTCGGCATCAGTGTGTGGTCACTGGTTCTCCTCCAATAAGAATCTCGCAAGTGAGGGTCAAGTCAACAGTTTTTTTAACCGACACCTCTTAGTATTAACAAACAAAAGACAAGAAAGCAAACGTCACTATTGCAACCATCTTTTATTACTTCAACTCAAAGTACAAGGACACAAGGAAACGAAAACAAAGAAGCCAGAGGCATTATGGTCAAGGGCCTCTATTCATGGAACTAGTCCCACACTTGTCCACCCACTTCCGGAGCTCCATGATCGTAGACTTCAGCTGCCCGAAGCTATGCTCTCCCCTGAGGTCGGGGTGGACCTCCTGGTGGTGGTGGTGGTAGAGCCTCAAAGCGTCTCCCACCACCTGCTGCTCAGCCAACTCCTCTTCCTCGTCCGCCTGCTCCCTACGGACCGCCATGGTTGAACCTCTACCTCTGCCTAGGTGGTTCCTCAACTGTCTGCTTCTCCTCTGCATGGCGGGGCGGGCAGTCACGAGCCATGTGGCCCTGCCCGCCGCATGCATAGCACTGTCTTCCACTCGTAAGACTGGTTCTGCTGCGTGTTCCCCGCACCTCCGAGATAGTATCTTGTGGTCGTCCACCCATTGGCCTGGCCCGCTTGGACCTCTGCGGCATCTGTCTACTGCCAGCTATAGAAGACTCAGCCACGTGTCGCCCTGCGGTAGGTCTCACCGCTGGTGTAGACTCAGCAAGAAAGATCTCGATGAGAAGAGCTCACTCTAGTACTCCTGTTTGAGTCGGAATGTTGAGGGAGATCAGTGATGCCCTGATCTCATGCCTCAATCCCTACTCAAAGGTCCGGGCCTGGAAGAATGGGTCCCGTACCATGTCGGTCGAGTAGCGCGAGAGATCGGTAAATCTCACCGAGTACTGGGCGACTGTCAAGCTGCCCTGCCGCAGCTGAAGAAGCTCCTGGATGCGCACCGCACGGAGGGTGGCTCGGATGAACTCCGAGCGGAAGAGGCTCTCAAAGTCCGTCTAGAGAAGAGATGCCTCAACGTGCACCTGGAACATCAAGTTCCACCATCGTCCCGCTGCCGCGTGCAGTAGGCTCGCTGCGAGGATCACCATGAGGTCTGCTGGTGTCCTCACTAACCGAAAAACTCGAACCACTGCCTCCAGCCAGTCCTCAGCTGCCTGGGGGTCCGTCTCCCCGCGGAACCTGGGCGGTCACTGGCGCTGGAACTCATGCAGTGCACTGAAGCGACATGCATCGTCAGCGGCTGGGGCTGGAAGAATCGGTGGATTGGCGTGTAAAGGTACCGCCGGTGCCTCAGCTGTCAAAGGGCCCTACACCGAGGCCTCGTCGCTCGGTGGGATGTCGTCACACTCAACTCTCGGAACCCTAGCTGGCTACCGTCGTGGGGCCATCCTGAAAAGGAAACAGGTGCTCCACGGTCAGAACAATATACCTAGTGAGCTGACACAAAGTAATCACAAAGAAAACTTGAAACACCAATGCAATCAATGTTTTTGTGTATTAAGTCGGAAATCAGAAGTCAGGGTCCTGGTGTACGGATACGTCGGCCGCCGCACCAACACTTGACTCCCTGGACTGATAACCATACCCAATACGCTTAACACTATTGCTTCACATAGAAAAATATCAAAGTCCCAAGTTCTGTGGTAGAACCGAACTCCTCTGATACCAATTTGTCACGACCCTTACTCAGGGCCCGTGTCGTGACTACCCCAAGCCCGCCTTCCATAGGCCAGGGGCTGGTGACTACCACCAAGGCGTAAATCCCGGTAAAAGGGAAGGAATTGCCTATGTGAAGTAAACCACAAACACTACAGAGCAAGAAGACGGATGTAAGCACTAATTAAAAACTGGTACAATAGTAAGCGTGAAAATGTAAGTGGGCCAGTATAAAAACCCAAACTGAAAGTAAAGTACAACTAGAAAGGGAAAAATAGCAACTGAAAAGTAAAGCCGCAACGTCGAGCTATCCACTGGAAATCCCACCTGAAAGGTGGGTACAGATAGCCTCTACTACTCCTCGGGTCCAGCCGACTGCTCCGAGTACGTCCCACCCAGGGGTCCACCTCTAGGTACCGTCCTGCTCTGCAAGCCTCAACCACGATCAGCGCTGTCTGTCATCTGCAACCAACACAACGTAGTGCGGGCATAGCCCGTGCAGGGGTGAGTATAAGCTACTCAGTAGGGACCCCGAGACCCCCGAAGGTCTCCCAAAATCCACAAAGGAAAGATATAATCACGAAGTAACATACGACACCGCTTAGGTATATGCCCATACATATACCTAAGTCATCAATTCTCGTTCGGCTCCAACATCCGAGCCCAAGTACAACCCAGTCCACACAGGATAGACAAATGTAAATCCACACAGGATAGCACAACACAATCCACATTGGAAAGCAAAATGTAAATCCACACAGTATAGCACAAAACAATCCAATAGGAAAGCAAAACATGATTCAGCTCACACATGTATACTTCTTCGTATGACGATAGAGATGATCAGATATATCCACTGATTCATCTAAGTCGTCGGACCCACAAAGGATCGATAGGTACTAACCCCCGCAAAGACCCACACAGGATCGGACCCACACAGGATCAATAGGTAACTAACCCCCGCAAAGACCCACACAGGATCGGACCCACACATGATTTGTAGGAGCTGGCTCACACAGAACCGCTGAGCACTGACCCACACATGATCGGACCCAAACAGGATCAAAATCACTGATCCACGTAGGATCGCTGAGTGCTGTAGTCATCGCTGTCGAATCCACTGAGGATCTCTGAACAGTCGTCGTCATCGTCGTCACAGTCGCAAACGCAGCCAGTACTAGGGTTCCCGCACACAGCAAGCTCGTTCGGGAGGGTCCGCTCCACGAGCCGAGAGGCTGATACATCAACTGACACATAGTCCAGAGTTGATGTATCCAAAAGTTCTGTATCGTCAACAAGAACCCAACGTCGCAGACGGCGCGTCAATCGGACGCCCGGTCTGAGAGTTATTGGCTTTTTCGTCCTAGGGGCCCGGTTTGTTTTTAAGGAAAAACCAACCCAACCGTACTCCACCTGCGTCCAAACTTTGCGTGTGGTATGCCAAAAGATCCATCTCACTAAGAGGAATCAAACAAAGTCAACGGCACGCCAATCGGACGTCCGGGGCTTATGATATGAGTGTTTCCGCTCTGAGGGCCCGGTTGGTTTCGTGTACGAACCAACCCGGCCAAACTCAAAGTATTCCAAAACCTTGAGTGCGATATACAGAAACGACCATCTCGATCCAAGGATCGCATCGCAATTTACGGTGCGTCTATCAGACACCCGTAGCACATGTTATGGGCGTCCGACCGGAAAATATTCAGTATTAAGGGGTTCGGGCCCGGTCCGACCCGGCCCGATACCCCCGGGGTCAACCCGAACTGGGTCGACCTGAATTGGGTCTAGGTCCGGCCCACTTGGGGTTGGCCCGGCCCGTCCGGCGCGGCCCGGCCTGGCGGACCGGCCAGGCAGCCGGTCCGGCCTGGGCACAGTGCGCCCAGTGCGCTGGCCAGGTGCTCGGCCAAATGGCCGAGCCGTTTGGCGTGGGGGGGGGGGGGGTTGCCCCCCTGGTTGTAACCACGGACCCCCTTTAATAGGGACCGTTTTTTCTGTCCGGCCGGGGGTTTGAATCCTCGGCTTCCTCTTGTCCAGCCGGCCCGCCCCGACCGGCCGGTTTCTGCCACCACGGGACCGGCGACGGCCGGTCCCCTCCCTGCCCCGACACCGGCGGCCCGGAACCGGCCGCCGGTCACCCTACTCCACCGCGTCTCGGAACCGGCCGCGACTTGGTTCATCCTGCATGGAGGGACGGCGTCGCGCCCCTCCTCCATGGCCCCGCTCCGGCCGCGGTGTCTTCGGTTCTCTTAGAGGCGGCGCGATGACGTCACGTCCTTGTTCGATTTCACGGCGCGGCGCGACGGCGCCACACATTCTTTAACGCACGATTCCATGTGGTGCGTCGGCACCACACCATTCTGTTCCAATCCACAAAATAACCAACAAGGATAAAGGAGGTGGGTCGGCTGTGTTTGTGCGGTCCAGCCCCCTGTCGTTAATCGATAGCATTTGGTATTATTACACGAAGAACGTCAAAGTAGAATTCACGAATCAAAAATAAAATAAACAAACCCCTACCTCGTGCGAGCTTGAACGGAGGTTCTTCGAATGAGGATTCGTCGTGGAAAAACCGTCGTGGAAAGAGATGTCGCGGAAGGAGGAAGTCGCGTCGGCGTCACGGTACATGGTGTCGCTTAATCGGTTTCCGAGAACTCGGTGTTCTTCGTCGGAGACCGATGTGTTCTTCGCGTTCTTCATCGAAGACGAATAAGTTCCTCAATTCCTTAGTCTTTTCTCCCAAAAACTCCACCACAAGGTTCCAACCACAAATAAAATAATCTCACCTCTTATTTTATTAACATAATAGAACTTTTTAATTTCAAGAGTTTGAAATTCAAATATCCACACTTAACTCACTTAATTAATAACATAAGTTATTAATGTTTAAGTTATCAAAAGTTAATGGTGAGTTTAGGGGGGTTGAAAAATATGAAGGTGTGGGGTTCGTGTGGGCCCCGCCACCCTCATAACCTCTCTGGGGAAGTTGGGTAGTTACCCAACTTCCACCCAAAGCCTTAAACCACTTAAAGAAAAAATAAAAATTGTAGTTAAATTATAATTTAAACATCCACAATTTTTATCATCTTCTCTCGTGAAAACGCAACTCCGGAACTGGTGTTCCTAAGCAAATACCGACGTTGTAGTTCCATCGGTGCCGTCGGAATTCGATTCTGATCACCGGTTCAAAAGATAGTAATTCCCGCTCGTTCGTTCCCTGAACGTACCCGAGCTAAACATCTTATAGAAATTCCGGGCACACCGGTCCTCGGAATCATGTGCCGTCAGAAACTGCGTTCTTGTAAAATCCCAAAGAAAATTAAGAAAAAATGTTGCCTTGAATTTTACGAGTCTTTACAAAATGTGTTCACACTAAAAAGTTTATTTTTTATAAAATTTTTAATGTAAGGTTTTAAATAAGTTTTATTCGGAAAAAATTATTATTTGGAAACCTAATAAGATTATATTTCTCAGAGAATTTTATTTATAATTTTTAGACAACAAATAAAGGCAACAATGGCATCCAAAAAGATGATGTAGTATTAATTTAATTAATGAATAAATCAAATAAATGATATTAAAAATAAAAGAAATATAATTTTATATTTTAAGATAATTAAAAGATTACATAGATGAATATGAAATTTATATTATATAATATAAAATTTTATTAGATTTTTAAACTTTGTTTTGATGTGTTCAAATTCTTATTTAGGAATAGTTTTTATATTGAAAAAATTGTATTTAATGAATAAAATATTGTATTAAATAATTTAGAAATTGAAAAAATTGTTGAAAAAGGCCAGAAATAATAAAATTCATTATACAATGTAATACCATTTATTTTTAGTCTTATTTGGAAGTATTAAAATGTAAATACCGATAATTTGAAGTGAATATTTTTTCTTAAATACTTTGGAATTTTATGAGTCTACGGTTTCTGACACAACCTAATTTCGAGGCTCGGTGTGCCCGAAATCAATTTCTGAAGTCTTTGTTCAGGTACGTTCCGTAAACGTACGTACAAGTTTTCCTATCTTTTGAACCGGTGCTCAGAATTTAAATCCGAGTACATCGACGAACTCGCAGCGCCGGTATTCGATTAAGGAGACCTTTACCGCACTTGCGTTTGGTTGAGAGTAGAAGTTTTAATTTGGGGATTCGTAACAAATTAAAATAAAATTTTTGTGTTACATTAAATTTGGAAAATTTAATTTAACTAATTATTGTGGTGGTTATTTCCATCAAAAGGAAGTTGGAGGTGGGGACCACTCCCCACACAACCTCCCATGAGAGGATAATGTGTGGTGGGGCCCACACAATCCCCTAACCTTTCAACTACCCCTTAAACTCCCATTAATCCACCCTTATTAACTCTTAAAAATATCCACATTCTCTCTTTGAATTTTAAACTTTCACGTCCCTTCTCTCTTAATTAGGCCAACCCATCTAATTAATACCTTCATTAATTAATTTGGATGTATTTGAATCATTTTGAATTACATGGAAATTATATTTTATTGAGGGAGACTTTCTATTATATTTGTGTTGAAAAATATTTGTTTTTGGAGACTCTGGAGAATTAGAAGAATGGTGTTTCTCTCTCGATGAAGAACACTGTTCTTCAACGATGAACATATCAGAAGAAAAATGCGAAGGACTTCTCTGACGACGCTTCCTCTTCAGACACACCCCGACGCCAACAGAATTGATGTCCATATTCCGTGACGCCTGACCTCCGTGACGGTCGTCTTCTGCGGCTCGTTGGTGTACGCCATTATTGAAATCGAGCTAGGGGAATTATGGAATATTTAATTATTTATACGTGTGTAATATTCCTCATACCATGGCATTGATTTTGGTTAGTGGTGATTTAGTTGTTATCAACTAATGTGGAGGGCATGGTCCAAAAAACACGGCCCGAAGACCCTCCGTTGAATCTTAGTTATGTTGGCGCTGGAGGAAGGAGGCCATGGGATGGAAGGAATAGCGATGATCAGAGGCGTTTGAGACAATGGCAGTCGCGTGCCGGACGCTTGGACGAAAACTGCGGCCCGCAACCACGGGCCGCTCGGGCTGAAGAACCAGCCGGGTTGGTGAACTGCGACACCCGCAGGTGCCGTGCGGAGTAGTAGCGGCCTGCATCCACAGGCCCCCTGCTGGACGAATCGGTCGGCCGTAGCCGGCCGGGCTGCAGAACTGCTGCGCCTCTTGGTGCCGGGCTGTGGAGAACTGCGGCCTGCTTCCGCGGGCCGCTTCAGCGGGTGAACCGGCCGCCCGCCTGCCTGTCGGGTTGAAGGAAGCCGTGGCACCAGAAGGTGCCCCGCAGGAGGACAGTGGCCCGCTGTGTGGGCTGCTCACGCTAGATAAGACCGGCCGGCTTTGGCCGTATGGGTCGGAGGGGCAGCCCCGCTCGGCGCCGCCGGTTTAGAAAACTTGGGGGGCTCGCCCCTCGCACCGCTCGACCAGCTGTCCGAGCCACAGGCCGGCCCATGCCCCACCGGGCTGGGCCACGCTCCCCCGGTCCCGGCCACATCCCACCAGGCTGGGCCGAACTCCCAGCCGGGTCGGACCCAGCAAACCAGGTTGGGGCGACCCGCCAGCCCACTGAGCATGACGGGCTGAGTCCGTTTCACTTAAATGTGAATAACATTAAGACCGCGTGTCTGATCGACGCTCCGTCTGCGGCACTGGGACTCTCTCGATGAAGCGGTAAATTTTCGATACTCTAAGTGAGTTTTTCATGACTTTGGAAAATGGCCGGGTTTGGAATGAGCATAATTCCAATTGGGCCCCTGGAACGGAAAATCCAATAACTCTTAGACCAAGCGTCCGATTGATGCGCTGTCTATTGATTTGGGTTTCTTTTGACGAGATAGAAATTTTGGATATATCAAATCAGAAATTTGTGATTGTTGATGTATCAAACATTGGCTCGAGGAGAGGACCCTCGCGGAATCGAGCATGTTGTGGGCAGGAACCCTAGAGCTAGCTGTGACTGCAATGACTACCGTACTGGAATCCTCCATGGGTTCGAAGATGACGAATACTGTACTGAAATCATCCATGGGTTCGAAAGCGATGAATACTATTCTTGTATCCTATGTGGGTCCTACAATTTTTACTTCTGTTCTTGTATCTTGAGTGGGTCTGATAGAGTAGCTGGTCTTGTATCCGATGTGGGTTCGACAACTTAGTCGGTCTAGTATTCTAAGTGGGTCTGACAGCTTAGATGAACTAGTGACTACATCTGATCATCTCTATCGGTTTACAAAATATGTATACCTGTGTGAGCTAGGTCATGACATTCAATCATTATCATCGATGTGATTGACTTCTTTCCTGTGTGGACTAGGTTGTGCTTGGGCTCGAGAGTTGGAGCTGAATTGTGATTGATTACTTAGGTATATGTATGGGAATATACCTAAGTAGAGTTGGTTGATACTTCGTGATCATATCTATCTTATGTGGTTTATCCATCGTGGATTCTAGGAGACCTTCAGGGGTCTCGGGGTCCCTACTGAGTATCGTATACTCACCTCTGCACGAGCTATGCACGCACTATGTTGTGTTGGATGCAGACGACGGACAACATTGATTGAGGTAGAGAGTTGTAAAGCTGGACGGTACCCAGAGGTTGACCACTTGGTGAGACGTACACGGAGCAGACAAACGGACTCGAGGTGCTGAGTAGACCATCTGCACCCACCCTTTAGGTGGGATTCCCAGAGGACGACTCAGTAGTTACTATTTTACTTTACTATAGTTGTACTATCTTTTCAGTTGTACTGTACACACTGTTGGGCTTGTATTTGTAGTCCTTTATTTTCAGCACTTAGTTTTGTATATATTTTTACGTAGTGCTTACTTCAGTTGCGTACTCTATTGTGTTTGTTTACTTTTATAAAGGAAATTCCTTCCCAGTATTGGTATTTACGCCTTTAGTGCTAGTCTCCAGCCCCTGGCCTATAGAAGGCGATCTTGTGGTAGTCACGGCATGGGCCCCAAGGACGGGTCGTGAGAAATTAGTATCAGAGGAGTTGGTTCTACCGCGAAACTCAGGACTCTGATCATTCTTTTCTGTGAGGAAATAGTGTTAAGAGTATTGAGTGTTTTTTTCAGTCTAGGGAGTCCGGTGTTGGTGCGGAAGCCGACGTATCCATACACCAGGACCCTGACCTCTGATTTCTGACACACTGCAAGAAAACACTGATTGCATGTTTGTTTCAAATGTTTTCTTTGTGATTAATTTGTATCAGCTCACGAGGTATACTATTTGACCATGTCACACCTGTTCCTTTTCAGGATGGACCCCCGAAGGAAGCCAACTAGGGTTCTGAGATACGTAAGTGATGGTAGCCCACCGAGAAATGAGGCCTCAATGAAGGGCCCCATCAGAGTGAAGGTACCAGCGGTACCACTACCCGCTGGGCCAAAGATACCACCAGCCCCAGCAGTAAAGAGTCCACGCCGCCTGAGTGCGTTACATGAGTTCCAGTGCTAAAGGCCTCCCAGTTTCCAAGGAGAGACGGACCCACAGGCATCTGAGGATTGGATGGAGGCTTTCGTGAGGGATTTCATATTGGTAGGGACGCTAGCCGAACTCATGGTGATCCTTGCTGCGAGACTCCTACATGTGGTAGCAAGCAGATGGTGGAGCCTGATGCTCGAGGTGCATGACGAGGCTTCTTTACTCTGGGAAGACTTCGAGAGTCTCTTCTAATCATAGTTTGTTCCAGCCACCCATCATGAGGTGCAGATATAGGAGTTACTGCATCTACATCAGGGTAGCATGTCGGTAGCTCAGTACTCAGCGAGGTTCACTAACCTCTAGCGCTACTCCACAGATTTAGTACGTGACCCATTCTTCAGGGCCTAGACCTTCGAGCAGGGGATCGGGTGAGAGATCAGAGCCTCGATGATCTCCCTCAACATTTCAACGCAGGCAGGGGTGTGGGAGAGAGACCTCCTAGTGGAGAGTTTTCTTTGCTGAGCAATCACCAGCAACGAGACCCACTTATAGTTGACACATAGAGGATTCTTCTACAGCCGGTAGTAGATATATGACACAGAGGTCCAAGCCGACCATGCCATCAGGTGGGCGACCCCAGGATACAGGTTCGGTTGTGCAGGGAACACGAGACAGAGCCAGCCATACGAGGAGTATGAAGGGCTTTACGTGCGGCGGGAAGGGTAACATGGCTCAAGACTTCCTGACCCGCCCTGCAGATGAGCAACAGACAGTGGAGGGACCTTCCAAGTAAGGGCAGAGGTTCGACCGTGGTGGTCCGCTGGGAGCGGGCGGATGTGGAGGAGGAGCTGGCCGAGAAGCAGGTGATAGACAACGTTTTGAGGACCTACCACCACCACCACCACTAGGAGGTCTGCCCCGACCGTAGGGAACGCATGGACAGGGGAGAGCACAACTTCAGGAAGCTGAATCATACAACCATGGAGCTCCAGAAGAATGTGTACAGGAGCGGGACTACTTCCATGCATAGAGGCCTTTGTTTATGATTCTTCTAGCTTATTTATTGTCATTGTTCGTGGTTTCTTTGTGTCTTTGTACTTTGGGATGCAGTAATAAAATACACTTGTCCTTGTGACGTTTGTTTTACTTCCATTTGTGTGGTTAATACTAAGTGGTTCTGGTTAAAATCATTGACTTGACCCTCACATTCGAGATTCCTACTGGAGGAGACCTAGTGACCACGCACTGATGCTGACAGTGTGACTCAACCCTTGGAGGCAAGAGTAGCTGTTGGATCTCTTGGTAGTAGCGTCGAGGCCTTACGACGTCATCCATGGCATGAATTAGAACTGTTCATGTTAGGATTGAATTTATTAGGCAATGGACATGGTTCATCCAGGGGATGAGACCAGATTTAATTTTTCAGCAATGGATAAATCTTTGCAGCTTTTGAAGAATGTTGGAGAAGAAGGGGAAAACATTCATGTAGTCAGAGAGATGCCAACAGAGATTTCCAGAACTGAGGTAGAGGTTGACTAATGCACTCATATTGAGGCTACCAGAGGAGGGCTTTGGGTACATAGTTTACTGTGATGCATCAGGGACCAAACTCGGGTGTGTCATAATGCAGGAGCGAGCACTGATCACGTATAGTTCACGGAAGTTGAGACAACATGACCAAAACTATGCTACCCATGACCTGGAGTTAGTAGTTGTGGTATTTGCCTTGAATATTTGGTGGCACTATATGATGGGCGAGCATTTTATTGTCTACTCTGACCACCAGAGTCTCAGGTAAATCTTCTCACAGAAGGTCCTGAACCTGATACAACGACAATTGCTCGAGTTCCTCCAGGACTATCACTTTGAGATATTCTATACTCCTAGGAAGGGGAATGTTGTAGAAAATTCTCTCTGCAGGAGATCAGGCATTCAACATCTCAGAGAGGCGACAGAGCAGCTAGCCGCATTGCAGATATCCTTTGTGGATAGAGATGGAGCAGCCTTTCTTTAGTCACTTACAGTTAGTCCTCTACTTCTTTAGCGAGTCAGAGAGGAACAGTGTGGGGACATTGACTGTGAGACGCGACGTGCTCAGATATCCATAGGGTAGGTGCCTGATGGATTCTTTGAAGGAGGGGAGCACTTCATCAACTTTAGGGGATGTATCATGGTGCTAGTTTCACTATAGGAGGAAGTGCTGAGGGATTTTCACACTTTCCCTCTAGCGGTACATTAAGGAGTGGCGAAGAAGTATCAGGAACTCAGACGATAACATTGGTGGCTAGGTATGAAGAAGGTTGTAGTAGAGTTTGTATCATGGTGCCTCACTTTTCAGCAAGTGAAGGAAGAGCATCAGGTTTCAACAGGCTTGGTTCAGCCCTTAGAGGTCCCAGAGTGAATGTTGGATGGGATATCTATGGATTTCGTGACGGGGCATCCACGTACATCCAGAGGACCTGACTCTATCTGGGTGATTGTAGACCAACTCACCAAGTCAGCCAACATCCTACCGATCAGAGAGTAGGTCTCAGTAGAGAGCTTGGGACGCCTCTACATTCAACAGATCATAAGACTTCCTAGTGTGCCATCAACTATCGTTTCTGATCGAGATGCTCGTTTCACATCCCGACTATGGAAGGGGTTACAGGAGGATTTTGGGACGTAGCTACGTCTGATCACCACCTTCCATCCTCATACGGATGGTCGGAATGAGATGACCATTCAGACACTATAGGATATGCTCCATGCATGTGTCCTTGACTTTGGTCGCAGCTGGGAAGATCATTTACCCTTTTTGGAGTTTGTGTACAACAACAGATACCACTCCAGCATCAGGATGGCACCATACGAGGAACTGTATAACCGACCTTGCAAATCACCTCTATGCTGGACTGGTCCTGGGGAGTCAGCACTTGTAGGAACAGAGATTGTTCAGGATACGATGAAGAAGGATTAGATCATCCAGGAGAGGATGAAGAGTGCAGAGAGTAGACAGAAGTCCTACGTTGATAGGATACAGACACCACTTGATTTTGAGTATGGAGACCATGTTTTCATACGGGTCTCACCTCGAAGAGGTTTACAGAGATTTGGCCGGGGTAGAAAGTTATCTCCACGTTTCATCGGACCTTTCCAGGTCCTCATCCGAGTAGGTGAGGTGGCTTACCTCCTGGCCCTTTTACCTTAGTTGCACCGGGTACATGATGTATTCCACGTATCTCAGCTGAGGAGATATGTGCACGACCCATCCAACATCATCGAACATGGTGAGCTAGACATCAATGAAGGGGCGACATTCACGGAGGCTCTGGTGGAGATCAAGGATCGATAGGATCTGGTCCTACGTGGATGATCGATTCCTCTAGTGCGCATTCACTGGCTGCACGAGAACCTCTAGGAGAGCACATGGGAGCGAGAGGCTCAAATGTGTGCTCAGTACCCCCATTTGTTTCCCTAGTGTGTGTTGTAGTTTTACAGGGACATAAATCTCTAAGGTGAGGGTAATTTAAAGACTTGTAAATTTCAGGGAATTTTTTTTTCTTAAATACTTTTGAATTTTACGAGTCCGTGGTTTCGGACGTCACCAGATTCCGAGTCCCGGTGTGCCCAGAATCAATTTCTGAAGTTTTTGTTCGGGTACGTTTAGTAAACGTACATGCTGGTTTTTCTATCTTTTGAACTGGTGCTTGGAATTGAAATATGAGGACACTGATGAACTTGAAATTCCGATATTTTCTTAAGGGGACCTTTACCACAGTTGTGTTTGGTCGAGAGTAGAAGATTTAATTTGGGGATTTGTAACAAAATAAAATAAAATTATAGTGTTACTTTAAGTGTACACAATTTTATATAACTAATTATTGATGGAGTTATTTCCTTCAAAAGGAAGTTGGAGGTGGGTCCCACACCTCACATAACATCCCATGAGAGGATAATGTGTGGTGGGGCCCACACGAGCTCCAAACCTTTCAACTACCCCTTAAAATCCCATGAAACCCCCCTTATTAACTCCTAACACTCTCCACCTCCACTCTTTGAATTTTAAACTTTTCACCTCCCTTCTCTCTTAATTATGCCAACCCATCTAATTAATACCTTCATTAATTAATTTGGAAGGATTTGAATCATTTTGAATTTCATGCAAATTCTATTTTCTTGATGGATCCTTTCTATTTTATTTGCGTTGACAAATATTCATTTGGGGAGACTCTGGAGAATTAGAAGAACGATGTTTCTCTCTCGATGAAGAACATGGTTCTTCAACAAAGAACATATCCGACGAAGAACACGAAGGACTTCTCCAATGACGATTCCTCCTCAAACGCACCCCGATATAAACGGAATTGACGTCACTTTTTCCGCGACGCCCGACCTCTGTGACGCCCATCTTGCACAGCTCGTTGAAGTGCACCGTTCTTGAAATCTAGGTAGGGGGAATTATGGAATATTTATTTATTTATACATGTGTAATATTCCTCTTATCTTGGAGTTGATTTTGGTTGGTGGTGATTTAGTTGTTATCAACTAATGCAGAGGGTGTGGGCTGAACAAACACGGCCCAACGACCCTCCGTTGAATCTTACTTATGTTGGTGCCAGAGGAATGAGGCCACTAGATGGAAGGAGTGGCGACGATCAGAGGCGGCGGTGGCAATGGAGACCGCATGCCGGCCGCTTGGAGGAAAACCGTGGCCCGCAACCGTGGGCCACTCGGGCTAAAAAAGCAGTCGGCCGTATCCGGCCGGGTTGGTGAACCGCGGCACCCGCAGGTGCCATGCGGAGGAGGAGTGGCCTGCATCCGTAGGACGCCTGCTGGATGAACTGACCTGTCGTACCCAGCCGAACTGGAGAACTGCGATGCCTCTTGGCGCCGCGCTGCGGAGAACTGTAGCCTGCTTCATCGGGCCACTTTGGCAGGCGAACCGGCCAGCTGCCTGCCAGCCGGGTTGAAGGAAGCCACGACACCCGAAGGTGCCGCGCGGGAGGAGATCATCCCACTGTGCTGGCCTCTTGCGCCGGTGAAGACCGGCCAGCTTCAGCCGGCCAGGCAGGAGGGGCGGCGCCGCTGGTTCAATAAACCGAGGGGTCGTGCCCCCACACCGCCCGACCAGCGGGCGGGGCCGCGCCTCGCCGAGCCGCGCCACTCCCTTCCGGGCTGGGCCGCGCTCCTCTGGGTCGGGCCGCATCCCACCGGTCCGGGCCAACCCCCCAGCTGGGTGGAACCCGCCGAACCAGGTCGGGCCGACCCGCCAGCACACTAAGCTTGATGGGCCAGGCCTATTTTACTTAAACATGAATAACATTAAGACCGCATATCCGATCAATGTGCCATCTGCGGCACTGGGTCCCACGCGACAGCATGGTCCTACTGCGATACTCTAAGTGAGTTTTGGACGACTTTGGAAAACTGCAGGGTTTGGAATGAGCGTAATTCCAACCGGGCCCCTAGAACGGAAAATCTCATAACTCTTATATCGGGCGTCGATTGACGCGTCGTCTGTCATGTTGGATTTCTTTTGATGAGACGGAACTTCTGGATACATCAACTCAGGATTTTGTGATAGTTGATGTATCGACCCTTGGCCCGAGGATCCAACCCTCCCGGAATCAAGCATGTTGTGTGAAGGAACCCTAGAGCTAGCTACGTCTACGATGACTACCGTACTAAAATCCACCGTGGTTTCGATGACGACGAATACTGTACTGGAATCCTCCATGGTTTCGATAGCGATGACTACTGTTCTTGTATCCTATGTGGATCCAGTAGTTTTGACTTCCACTCTTGTATCCTAATGGGTCCGACAGTGTAGCTGGTCTTGTATCCTATGAGGGTCCAACAGCTTAGCTGGTCTAGTACCCTTTGTGGGTCTGATAGCTTAGATGAATTAGTGACTACTTTTGATCATCTCTATCGCTTTACAAAAGATGTATACCTTTGTGAGATGATTCTTGACTTTGAATCATTATCATCGATGTGATTGACTTCTTTCCTATGTGGACTAGGTTGTTCTTGGGCTCAAGAGTTGGAGCCGAATTGTGATTGATGAATTTGGTATATGTATGGGCATATACCTAAGTAGAGTTGGTTGATACTTTGTAATCGTATCGTTCTTATGTGGTTTATCCTTCGTGGATTCTGGGAGACCTTCGGGGGTCTCAGGGTCCCTACTGAGTATCGTATACTCACCCCTGCATGGGTTATGCCTGCACTACGTTGTGTTGGATGCAGAAGATGGACAACACTGATCGAGGTAGAGACTTATAGAGCTGGACGGTACCTGGAGGTGGACCACTTGGCGAGATGTACACGGAGCAGACAGACAGACCCGAGGTGATGAGGAGACCATCGATACCCACCCTTCAGCTAGGATTCCTGGAGGATGTCTTAGTAGTTATTGTTTTACTTTACTGTAGTTTTACTAGCTTTTCAGTTGTACTGTACTTACTGTTGGGCTTGTATTTCCGGCCCTTTCCTTTTAGCACTTATTTTTGTATTCAGTTTTACGTAGTTCTCACTTCAGTTTCATACTCTTTTGTGTTTCTTTACTTTTATAAAGGCAATTCCTTCCCAGTATTGGGATTTATGCATTTGGTGCTAGTCGCCAGCCCCTGACCTATAGAAGGTGGACTTGGGGTAGTCACGACATGGGCCGCAAGGATGGGTTGTGACATAAAACCTATTATACATTTATTATAATTTAATAATTTTAGTTAATCCTAAGTTACCCTCGACCTCACTTATAAGAAGTGAATCTTTCTTTCAAAAATATTAATCACATTAAGCCTTATTATTCGGCCAACCACTACAAAATTCCATATTTCATGTCCCTTAACACATTCTTGTGATTCTGTCAAAAAAAAAATACCACTTTAAAGACCCTTAATGAGGTTTTAAAATAGATATTTAAAATAGGTATGATTCTTTCTTCTTCTCTTTCAAATTCTTTTTCACTTATAATTTATCCCTACCTATTACCCAATGATTCATGAAAACTATAGTATCATATATATACTATAATGGGGTTGTGTATATGGTATATTCTTCATAAAATATGTTATTTTCTTATTTTATTCTTAAATAATAAAATCAACGTCTGTGGTGTTTCAATTAACCGCCTTTGTAGATAATGCATTTTCATTTCACTTTACCACCATTATAAGAAGTTTCAAATCACATATAATTTTTTAAAATGAAATATATATATATATATATATATTTTATCAATTATGGATTATTATTTCTTTTTACAAGGAATTCCATAATAAACCGACCTTTGAGACCATGAGATGAACATACCCGAAACAATGGGGAAAACAAAATATTGTTAATAAACGGGTGGAGAATGGTATATGAAAATTATTTAGGGTATTATAAAAATTAGTTTACTTATTTAATAATTTAATAATACTTTCTAAACCATATTATAGGAGGTTTTAACAAATTTGATGGATGTTGTACCCGAGGTAAGGGATATCTTAACTCAATTTCCATTCATTGAGTTAAACATCAATGTCATTGGTTTGGTCTTTCCCAGAATATTTTTTATTGACCTATGATTGTTTTATTCCATATACCCACATTTTATTGTGTGGGTTTATGGTTTTTCTAAATAATTATTTCAATGATTTCTCATCAATATAATGATACGTTATTTGTAAGGGATTCTCTCTTTTACTTTTATTCAAGAATCCCCCCTATGTTGTGTCCTTATATTTTTAATTCCTAATGATGGGGTACATTTTCTCACCTCCCCATAGTACACTAATGGTGTATAAATGATGGTATACCCTTTTACCGCTCTTTAATCCCTCACAATAACTCCCTTTACCATGATGAAATGTTTGCAAGGGGTTTCTCATATCACATTCATTTCTATAAGATTTTCATTGTTTTCCACTTATATTTCTTAAAATTGGTGCATGTGTTCATCTATTTTTTATATAATATCATTATTATCTTTATATTCATGTAATTAAATGATTAATTTTATGGTTATTATTTTTTAGTCACATGATTCGACTGATCACACTGTGGTAAGGGACTTTGTCTTAATTTCAATTTCATTGTGACTTACTTTATATTGTGCACCTAATAATACTTATGTGGTGTAACTAATGCCCATTTGAGACCAATTTTCATTCCAAATTATATTAAATATCCATATTATTATATCATTGATATGTTTATTTTCTAATCCATATACCATTTTACATACGGTGTTTATTTGGAATGTTGTTTTAACTGTGGAAATATAGATGAATTCATGTCCTCTACTCTATTAGGATTTTGAGAAGGCTTATTTCTCTTATATTAAATAAATTTATAAAGAATTATTTGTACCTTTAGTGATGGTATGGTCCTGCAATATCCCCTTGATGCATCGACAGGTCTCATGAGACAATCAATTGGCGACAACCCCTTCGAGTTTGTTTCCAAAAATTAGACGGGTTTATACCCGAAAAACTAAACCGTTTTAATGGAATTATGGTATCATGTTCTAGATACATGACATATAATTAATAATCATTATATTTATTCATTTTCATTTATTACTATCCATGATGTTTTCACTATGAAGAAATCTATGGATAAAATTTCATTATCAGTTATTAATGACCTGAGTTTTTCATTTATTAACCATGCCATATTGACTATGGAAAGTTATTTATTATTTAGTTATTATTGATTCAAGATTATTCTATTTTTAACCTTTAATGAACGTTTGATCTCACCCATTTAATTTTTTATCTTCAGCAGTTTATGAAGATGCGATCAGTTGTTGATTTTCTATGGATGCAACGTTTTATTTTTTGTTATGTATTGTAGTTTTTTACCTTTCCAAATGTAATTTTAATTACATCTATGGATATAGTTTCTTCAAGTCTACTAAAATGATCATTCCTTAAAGATAAAATTCCTTATAACCATGCCAATGTAATTATTAATTCACTTACTAAGGTTTAGAGGGGCCAGGGTGTTAAAATTTCATTAGAATTTTGATGTTTACTTTTTAACCCTATTAAAAATAATACTCTTGGTGGATCCTATATCCCACCAATTGTGCACCAAAAAATGAATCCACTTTATCCCATCTTCTTCTTGGATTTATCTCCATGGATATTCTCTATCATTTGAGGTTGATTTTTCAATTTCAGCTTTATATGGTCTCTTCCTCATCCAGTGTCCTCTTTTTTATTTAATTCCCTAGAAATATCATAGAGACATAATGTTTCACTATATCATGGTTTCAATTTTTTTATTTGCTGTTTTAGGGTTTATCTTAGCCTTCTCCACAATTTTGGGATCTGTTATAGTGGATTGAAATTATCGTTAGTGAAATAGTTGTGACTAAAGATAGTTGGTCCATCGTATTGTTAATTAAATGTAGAAATACTATTTCTTAATAGTTTTAGAGTTTTTTTATGTTTTGAAATTAATATCATTTATAACTAGAACATTTTCTTAAATAAATGTTGTTTCTCATTAATGTTTACCAAATGTGAATGGAATTTCTCTTAGTTTTCAAATTATAAAATCTATTTTGGAAATACATGCATACCAAGTATTTGTATAAATGTTTGGTCAACACTATGCAATTTATTGTATAATTATTATGGATGTTTTGGATTCTAAACAAAAATAAAATAATAATTTTAAGAAATATGGGTGTGTTTAGTCTTTTTAAGGGGGTGTAAATAACTCTAGTATTTTTTTAATGAAAATCATATATTTTATTTTGAGAATGAATTTCATAACATTATTTCAAAAGGAGTATTTATAATGCCTAATTGGAACCTTCAATTTTTTTTCTATAGATGTAGTCAACAATTGAAATAACCCCTTGAACAATGAAAAATTAATGTTTATTGAGGAAATTAATATGGATAGTCACCGATGTAGGGGATTATGTATGCTTTATATAGGTTGTTAATGGTATTGAGGATTTTTATTATAAGGGCGTTAGGGGTGATGGTGTGTTTTTATTTTGATTTTTAATGTATATTTTTATATTATTACCATCAGAACGCACCTATATTTTCATATCATGGGGAACTTGTATTAGCTACATGAGATGTATAGGGAATCATTTTGTACTAGTTTTTGATCATGATATGGGTAGTGTCCTTGCTGTAGTCTTTTCACTTTGTATAGGATCTCCCCCCTCTCTTAGGCTAGGTTGTTCTTCATCAGATATTAGAGAATTTTTTATTCAATACTATTATTGTTTTATGATATATTTTCTATATTTTTCCTTGATTTTCCCCTAGTATACAAGGTTCCCAACATGTGATTTTTGTAAATTATTTATGATAAAATGGTTCCCATTGAATGAATTCTTAAAGTTTTAGTATAATAAATCATGTTGAATTTTTATAAATATAGATATAATTTTTTTCTTTACCTCATTTCATTATCAAAAAAAAATATTTTTTTAACGAGTGACCCACTATTATAATTCATTGAAAACAAAAAACCTACTTTATATATATATATATATATTCAAACATGTATGAAATGGTTGTATCATTAAAGGATGCTCAGGAGACATTGGAAGGATACATACTGGGAATTTTACACTCACAAGAATCATATTATAGGTTGAACACATATTCCTCTTGGATGAATATCTTTTTCATGTATTGTTGATGCATGTATGATGATGTAAGCAATTGGATATATCCTACTTGTGTCTGGAGATGGGTATAAATGGTTTGTCAATATTTATTTTTCCTATGGTAGTATTTATGTATCAAACACCATGACATCATTATACCACCGTGGATATTATTCACTTAATTTTTTATGTATTTTGTTTTAGTTAATTTTTATATTGTGAGAGATTTATTTCTCAAATTAAATTTTTGGTATTGTTTATATTTATTGATTCATACTTTGTGGTGTTACCTTCTATGGTTTGTGAGGGATAATTTTAGATTCTTGGTAGAATCAACTAATTATTTATTGATTCTTTAGGTGAATTCAATCCCATGATATTAATTTGATTCCCTAAGGATTTTCACTAACCAAAGGTGATATAGAAAACACCTTTGGTATATCATGGTAAAATGTCAATTTCTTGGATCAGGGGTATCCCAAATTTGTTTTAGGAAAAATTATTTCTGATCCTAAGTTCTCTAGGTGGATTAGGTTCTAGTGTCACTCTTTTTTTTTGTATTTCAATTGGGCGAGTGATGAGACAATCTTAATTCACGTGAAAGTTCATTAGAATCTTCTAAATCACCACCATTTAGGATGAAACATGAGTTTCTATGATTTTTTGGGATTCTTGTGTATTGAATTTGATTCTGGTTCTTAGGAATTTTATGGATTTTGGGTTATTATTTATGATTTTTATTTATTTCATTGAGAATATATAGGTTTATTTACATTTGTTTCTAAATTTGAATTTTGAAAGAAGCCTATTCTTTCATGGTTACAACATATGGTTTAGAAAACCATGCATAGTTTGTGTAGAACAATCAAGAAAACCTCCAGTGATTATCCAATTGATGGAACACATTTCGTAACTATACGACCAAACTATGTACAATTGTTATTTTTCTAAAATTTCTATTTTGGAACATTATAGATTTGAGTTTTTTACTCTATATTATTATTTGTTTGGAATTTATTATATTCATTATCCGGGATTAAAATGTTATGTTACCTAAATGGATTTTTATTTTCATAAAAAAACATTGGTTCTATCTTATGAAGGATCTAGAATTTATGATTTTTTTGAAATGATTTTGTATTTAATGATGAGTGTGTGGTTTTAAATTTTTATATTTGTAAATGGTGTATCTTGGATAAAAATTTATAAGGGTGTATAAGAGAAGATTTAGGTGAAATTATTTTGGGTGTTTTGAAAGGCTATTATTTTAAGATGTTTTAGAAGGTTGTGTGTAGGTAATTTAATAACTAGCTTTGATTGGGGTTGAATTTATTAATTATAAATGATTCTAAAGGGTATGCTAAATTATTTTTCTATGAATATTATAAAATTGGAATGTGTTTTTCTATTTCCATTGATGGGTGTTGGTGTATTGTGTCACTTAGTATTTCAGATTTATTCCTTTATTTGTAGTCATTTTAGTAAATACAATTTTCATTTATTTATTTTTTGATTTGGATTATGTTTATTGAAACTTTAGAAAATTCCACCACTGTTTCTTGATGGATTCTCACGAAGGAGTTATAGGTAGTTCACCGCATGTATATCCTCCAATTGATCATGTTTTACCAGAGTAAATCCTTTAATCTAGTCTGGTTATGGTATATTATGTCATTTCTATCCCAATTGAGCGTAGGGAATTAACCTGGTAGTTCTATAATCTTAACCCTCTTCATTTTATCAAAACACCAAACTTCAAGTTAGTGTACGATTGTTTTGGGGTTTTCAAGGTGAATCTTATTTAGTATGAGCTTCCCAATTCTCAAAATCTTATGTTTTAAAAATTTATGTTGAATTTTCTGAGTTGGAAGTGGTGTAACTCCGTTATCCATAAAACCATAGAAGTACCTCTCCTAGGATAGTTTCAAAGATCGATTCATTCATAAATACTCCCTTTATATTATGAAGATATAGAAGGACCAAAATTTATATGTCTTTTAGTAAGGTGATATGATAATGTAGGAATATTCATGTCATTTTAATGATCTAGTGTCATGTAATTTACACCTAGGATTAAATGATTCCCTAAAATAGTGGAATTTGGGTAGAGGTATTGCACCTATTTTATTATTGTTAGTGTATTTCATCAGCCTCAAAACCTATTAATCAGTGGAAATGTAGGTTGTAAAAGTAAAACATTGTTTTACTAGTGTAATAGAGGTGATTGATGTGATCTAAATTTATGGTGGGTAGTTGGGTGTCTGTTTCCTAGTGATGAAGAACATATTATAAAGAATTTAAATTGTAAAAAAACTCATTTAGTCATGAATTTATGATAAAAATATAATGAAAAAATTCCCATGGATTGGAAAATACCAATTACAATAGTAATAAATTAAAAATAATGAGCTCCACCTCAAAGACAAAATCATTTATCGGTGATGATTCCTTTCACATTGAGTTTGTTAGAGATAATTGATGAATAATAAATTTTTTGACTCCTTATATATATAAATTTACCTCTTCATCTCTCTCTCTCTCTCTATTAGTCAAGGGTTTATGGTGACTAACCATAGAGATCGATTTTAAGGGTTAATAAATATAGATCACTAGATTCAGTTGATATAAAAATTGGCTAATTAATTACTTCCACCAATGTCATTCCACCCTATAGGAACCTTGATATGAACAAGGATTACTGGGGTAAAACATTTATTATGGATGAAACTGTGATTTCAAATTTCTCATTTGAGGCTCTTTTTAGGAGGAAATTTTAACTCTTCATAATCATATGTGCACCGACTAAAAGTAATATTTTATTTTTAATATACCATTATAGTGGATATTTGATGTTTAAATTATATAAATAACTCCATAAAAAAATTTCAAATATTATATAAAATATTAAAAAAGTTTTTATAAACATTTTTGGATCACTACAACCACTCTACCTTTAGGTATTTTCATCCCATAAAGAACTACTTACACTAGAGGGTTATGGTACTGAACCTTCATTTGACTCTAATGTTACCAAAATCTCTCATAATCAACATCAAGCCCTGAAAACACATGAAATAGTAGTATTAAATAGTCTAAAAGATATTTAAACTACTAAATCATTATCTACACTATGTACTCTATGATTTCACAACATTCTTCGATGTACATCGTGCTCAAAATGATTATATATGACGGGTAATTATGTTAGGTTTTCATCAATGAAATATAAACTATTTATGTATTGTGTCTATATATGGGATAAATGATAGATTTTATGAAATTTCAACCACCATTAAAGGAGGATAAAATGAGCTAAAAAACCACATAGATAGATTTTGGGCCCGAAAAAACTTTTACAAACCATTTCATTTAAGGATAATTAATAACACATGATGTCCCTCCTAGAAAACCTAAGTCACTTTTCATTATCCTCTATATGAATTTTGATTGATATGATCTATCCTCAGTCAATATTATATTAGTTAAAACATATCCATATTAAACCACAAGAACTCCATCCCCATCAATGATGTTTTTCTTTACCTTGTAATACTCAAGGGTGACATAGAGGGGATCCTTTATAGTGATTTGAACCATTCAATGAAAATAGTAGAGTGTTAGTAATTTTGTAAAAAAAATATTTTAAGGGTATGTGATCCTCCTATATCTTAATGAAATAAAATAAGAAATATGATGTATTAACATCAAAAACATGAATGGTTTGTAGAGTATGTCTATCAGTATGATGGTGGAATGATGTACTCATCCACAAATACGTCATGAATGCCTACTACAAGCTCCCTAAAACTAGGATGTAAACCATTAATCTAAATAAGAAATTATTTTCAATGAAATCCAATGAAAATATATGATTCATAAAACATAATGTCATCCAAGTACTTCCATTGAATTCTTCCCTCAATATAAAAGAATATGGGATAAAATATTTAATCGGTTAACAATCCTTATAATAAATTTAGTCCCTTATGAAGAAAATAAAAAATACTATCTTAATGACCTTAAATATGCCACAATATCTCCACTATGTAATATTTAGGTGTTGGTCCAAACATGATTAGAACTATTGCTCTAACATCTCTATTTTTTAAGTGAGATAGAGTGAGGAAAAATAGAAAATAATATACATTGTATCGACCCATAAAACTAAGACTGCATATCCTTGTACATCTTTCTCACCCCTAGCCGCACTATAAATGTGAAAGTTTATAATTCCTTTAGAATCTCCTTGTATAGTGTGACTCGAACCACTTTCTTGCCTAATAAGTTAATGATGTTATCTCCTCTAAAAAATACACAAGGTGAATCACATATAGATATCTATTAGTGCATGGCCTCATAATTCATATATCCCAGCTGGATATATCTCAAGAGTTGATGAAACATAGGGACCAACTCCATAGATTAATGAGAACCCATATCTTCATCATCCACTATGGACACTTCAATTAGCACTAGACGATCCAACGCCTCCTCCACGAACTATGATAAAATATCATGATTAATATATCTTCCACCATGTTTTCCTTCTCTAGATTATAGATAATATCAATATCATAGTCTAATATGAACCCAAATGAATATCTCGTCATAATATTGTAGTCCCTCCAGGGGAAAATGTATATGTGGATCTTATTATCCACATATTCATTGAACTACTCATTCAAAAGGCTATGTACTTCAGATTATAAGGGAAAAAATACCACCGCTCGCTCGAAATAATGAGTTATGTAGTTTTACTCATGCAGTCTCAATTTTGGATTCCTATAAGACATAAATACGTGCCTCTACATCCACACATAATAAATCTCAAATCCAAATATGTTTTAGAACACCACATATGAGACTCCTTCCTTAGGAAACCTAAGAACCTGATCTACTTTTAACATTAACATCATCTCATTGAATGATCCATGGTATTGCTCTCATAAAAGGAAGGGATTCCCCTTTCAGGAAAGTTAAATTTTATGTTCTTTATTCCAAAAAATAAATCATCCACAAACATCCAGTTGTATCTCACTAACTAATAGAATCTCAATACCTCAAACTCACTCTTTTATTTTTTCTAAAAAATAACTATCTCAATCATCACTAGGTCCACAAATCCTTTTATTTATAAGATAAAATTAACCTAGATATAGACATATAGTATCCAAAAATGACACTTTGAGAGCTAATCAAAGAGTTTTTGTACTAATGTAAGTACTACACAATCCTCAAATGATTAACATGCTTTTCCTCTGATATGGAATAAACAATGTTTTTATTAATTAAGACACCCATTAACCAAGATATGATTGGATAAAATATATTTTCAATGTTTTCCATGAACATATCTGGTGCATCCATAATGACTATGGGAATCTCATGAAAATCATAATTCCTATAGAATCATATGAATTGTTTTTTAAGGATATAATCCTAATGAAATAGAAACTGGTGATATCTATAACTTATATCAATTAGTGAGAACCAAATATCTCATTTTAGATAGCTAAAGTTGTTAAATACCATAAAAATAGTCTATTTTTTTTAACTATCACCTGATTCATGAATTGATAGTCAACAAAAATCATCAAGATTGTATCTTCCTTTTTATCTAATAACAACAACATTAATTAGAAGGACACACTAGTTATGATGAAAACCTTCTCTATAACATCCTAAAACTACACCTTAATCTAATTGAGTTATTATGGGGAAATAAAATATGTTGTAGAATATATTAGAGTTGTATTGTGGAGAATATTGGTATTGAAAATTTATATCCCAAAAATGGTGAAATCATAAAACATCCCCAAAAAAGACAGCTATATACTAATAAATTAATTCTTGAATAAGATCCATTAAGGTGAGTGATATAGAATAATAAAAGATCTATAATTAATGAGTTATTATTTACATACATGAATTACTTTTTTAGAATGAAGGTCCTATATCATACCATGTAAATCCATAGATCAGCTCCAAAAACTATAATTATTTGATTGTAGATATCTATCGTGGAATGGAATGAGCATATCTAGTAATAACAAGGATAAAAATAACGGGACTAACCACACCCACTATGAGGTCACATGAAAACCTCTCTCTAGTAACCATAAGCTTTCATCAAGGGTAGAAGTGGGTGAACATGCGATTGAATCTAATATAAGTCTCTATCCGGTTAGTTGGGATATGGGAACTACTGATATTTATAGAACATGAACTAGGGATGAAAAAAATAAATTAATGGATCCTGATAGTATCTTTGATTATGGGTTATAGTGTTTAAAATATATATATAATACCATAATACTTATCAAGTGATTCTTGGTTATATCACTATATCACCTAAATCTACTCGCAACAATGGTTTCCAGCTCCTCAAACATACCATGGACTACCTGGTGGTGATGGTTATTTAAGTGGATCACTGATATTCTAATATCTGAATTCTCATATCGGAGAACTTGAATATTTTTGACATAGTTTCCTATTAATGGGACACAGTTTCTACCTTTGGTAGGTCCTTTATCATTTGAATGCCTCAAACATAGAGGTCTATCTATCTATAGATTTCTCTCTATTGTATGTCGCATCTCATAGTCACGAGTTTTTTATAGCATCCTTCATAGGCATAATAAATATTATATTCTCTAAAATTACATATTTTTTTATACTCTAGAGAGGTTGATTATAAGGATTTGGAATACACATTCACATATTTATTTCATTAGGATCATGATTCCTTCTATCTATTGACCGCGACTGATGAATTTTCTCCTAGATAGTTTTGAAATGAAATTTCTACTTATTTACCCTCTACCATGAAACACTACATAAAAATGTCTCTCTCAACTACCTTCAAATGTGTGGGGATACAGATGGGGAAAAATCCATTATAGTTTTTTTATAGATGATATACTAAAATATCCACCAATGAATGATTTCTTCTATAATTAAGTTAATATAGTATTTTTTTAGGCTTGTAAACCACTATACGTACTCTATGATAGAAATTATTCCTTGATATAAATAAAAAAACTCCTAAATACATAAAACCATAATTTTAGATTGTTTCTACTCAATATAAAAGAGTCTTTCGAACTGTATCTATGGCAGAGTCACCTCATTGTGCGTCCAGAAGTTCAAGGTCCACTAATGACATGTAGCATCATTGAGAAGGATGGATGATAACACCACCATCTGATTGGCAGGGTTACAAAAAAGGTGGAATGTCAGAGTCACTACGTCCTCTTTGTCCAATTTTTTCTAATTTTCTAACTCACAATGTTACTTGAGCAGTATTTATCATAAGAACTCATGAAGAATACCAGACCTCTATTGATTCTCATCATATCCAACTAAAATGGCCTTCTATGTTGTAGGTGGAGGAACACACATCTATTCTGTAGGTGGTTGGTATACTCACTACACTATGGATAGTGAATCCCCCACATACACCTAGTGGAATCTACTAATGATTCATTCCTTTTGTTTAAGCCTCGTCATTTAGATGGTCCATAATTGGAAGCCTAATGGGTGGAAGGGGCACACCATGAACACGTCTCAAGATCATTTCTAAATATATATATATATATATCATGAAGTTTCCAAGAAAAAACGTGGACACTAAGGTATATATGCATAGATGACTTATGAAGAAAAACAAAATCAATGATAAATAGCTATTTAATGAATGTAACATTTACAAGTTTCCCATAAATGATATGCTAGAGCTCTGAGTTAACAAATAGGTTATTCAAGTCTTGATGAATGGATAAGTTATGAACCATACTAACCTTAGGTGTCTAGCCTGAAATTTTAACATCATAACCCTTAATGCAATTTCCTTATGTTCTAAAAAAATATTCAAATTAAACCTATCTTAAAAATATATCATTAAGAGAGATTGTATATAATAACACCCATATATGACCTACCTCATCAAGATTCCATCTAGTTGGATAGTATGTTGATTGTAAAAACCCAATACAACCTCTAATATGCTAGTGGATGGTGACTAGAAATGAGTACAAATATCAAACATGATGCATGGCATTAACCTTATTCACCCACAAATAAATTCAAATATCAACACCAAATAATGAAATTTATAATATAAAAAATAACAAACAATAATATATAAACCATGTACTAAACCCAATTATTCCCAAATAAGTAACATGTACAAGAATCATTAAGTAGTATAAAAAATACATGACCAACAAACCCATTGGGAAACTATCCTAATGTAAATGAGTTGAAGGTATTTCCAAAATGAACTACCAATAATCATGATCATAATATGCTATTTTCACCTTTAGATACTACTATGATCTAACTAAATAGAAACTATTTCAATCAAGATCCCCCAAAAAATATATATTTAATACAATATATATGATATGTGTGGAGGAATTTCCCATGAATGGGTGAGTGAGATCATCCAAAAAAGGATTCAACTGGATAAAAATGTAATAAAAAAAATTTCTAGTTAGCTAAAAATTGTAAGAAGGAAACTAAGATATTATTTAAATATTGATAACCCGGAACATAAAATAAATTATCTATACACATAACCAACTTATTAAAGAATACACCATAGAAAGAAGCATGAAATATGAAAAAAATAATTCTCTATAACCCACATCACCTCATTAGGGTCCCTCACCTTTCTATGGTAAGTATCAATCATGGGAGTAACATACCAAGGTATAGGACCTATATCCCATTGAGTTGAACTTGTTAGATGATGGAGTACTTGACACATTGGATAAAGGACCCTCACCTAATTATTTTGGACAATACCAAACTCTTGGAAGAATATAAAGGACCCATATCCTATGACTATCTCTCCCCAAGGAGAGTTCTAAACTTCATGTACCCTATGATTTTCACACCTAATCCAATTATTTTTCCCTAAGGATCATGGAAAAGTAGTCTTCCCAAATCAATTCATATTGAATCTTAGATTCCATAGAGGGGTTCCTCGTCAGAATATACTTGGAAAAAATGATTAGTATTAACTACTAATATTTCAAATTCCATGTATCATGGATGAAAATATTAAAATATAAGCATTTTTTTAGTTTACCTATATGATATTTATAATGGATTACATTGTGTGTGGAAAACCTTGGGATACATAGAATGTAATGTGACAAAAAAATCCATAACGGTCTAGGATACATGGTGTGTGGGATCTCTCGTAAGGGGTGTAATAATAGATGATCAACTGGCTATGCACCCCATGTATATGTGGAATCAGGTAAATTCATGATGTGTATTCGGAATGTTCACCCAATGTGATATTTAACTTAGAATGAAAACCGTTCTACCACTTCCAAGGTGAAAAATGTTGTTTTATAGAAAAGTAAATATAACATGATCATGTATTTGAGATCTATATTTTTATACATTCTGTAATCACACAACTATAAACATTATTACCTATGATCATGCCCAAGTTACTACCAATGGCCTCAACCATCATTGATAGAACTAATAAATCATTTATAGCCATTATTTTCAAGATAAACACCGAAAAATGGGTTTAATGAATTTTTATATGCCTCAAATATCACAATGCTTCACGACTCTAAACCATCACATCCACTTTTACTGGAGGATCACCCCTCAAAACATATCATTTGGTCTTACATCTATCTTGGCTACTCAAATACTCAGATACTAATCATCCATCAATTTGAGAAATGGTCTATCAAACAATTGAACTTTGTGATGGATTGAGTATAATATATGAAGAACATAGAAACAAACCGTGAATGAAATCAATATATTGAATTTTTTGTGGCTGAATAAAATTATAAAGAACCTATCAATGAGGGAATATTTAGTAATGATTAATAATTCATGATGAGAAATTAAAATATACTTTAATGAAAATGGAATTTTTTAACAGGATAATAATTGTTGATGAAATAAATTAGGAATATACTTTCTTATAAATGAAATAACAACTAATATTGAAGGAAAATAAATAAAAAAACACCTACCATGAAGACCATCATCTTTTTTGGTGATGATTATATCCTCATCAAGTCCATTGAGAAAATATGATGACGAAATCAATCATCATCTCCTTAGATATATGGATTTTCCTCTCACTATCAATTTCTCTAGGTAGTGTTTATAAAGATTAACCCTATTGAGATATATTAAGGGTAAATAAATATGGAGAACTAGGTATCATAGTTATAATAAATAAATTAACCAATTTATTTCCCTAATGATAATTTTAACTTAGAAACCTTTGATGTGAATAACTAGTATGCTACCACTATATAAACCCCACAATATAAACACATATGAAATGTAAAATTTTACATCTAAAATATCATTAGGTAGTAAATTAAAATTAACTACATAAAAAAATTATGGACAAAAAATAATATATTATTTTTAATATACAATTATCGAGGGTACACAATGATAATATTTAAGAAACATCTCATTGAAAATCCATAGAAATAATATTTAATATATAAAATGGATAAATTTAAAGGCTACTTCATTAAAATATAGTTTTTTAATAAAAAAATATATTTCTAAAAAATGTTTTAAGGGAAAAAATTCATTAAAGATTACCTAATTGAGCAGTACATCTTAATTATAGATACGGAAAACATTTTCTCAATGTATTATTAGAAATACATTTTAAGGATTCATTTATCAATACATTTTCTTTTAAATAATCTATAAAATAAAAGATGTATTTTTTATATTTTAATTTTAAAAAACTTACTTAATTTTTAATATATATCTAACCCAATTTTCTTATTTTATGTTCAATCTCTTTGGAGGGAATTTTTTATCCCTTTTTTTCACTATATTATCAAAAAAAGTAGAAAAATTAATATCAATTAACAACTTAAAAAAATACATATATTTTTTAATAAAAAAACCATCATCAATATTTCATTTATGTGATAACTTATTGAAGTTTAGATATCCTTTTTTAAAATTTAATATTTTCCCAAAATTTTATTTTAACTCATTCAAAATAATTAACTCTATATACATATCAGTAGAATCTTCATTTCAATTATATTATCAATTAATTGAAAATATTTTTCCATAAAAATTGAAAATAAAAATATTCACATCACGTTTAATTGATTTATCAACCTTCAATCAGTTTTAATTGATTTATTAATATTCTAAATCAGGTAAAAAGTTTATCCTTTTTATGGTAAAAAAGTTTCATTCAAACCCCCTTCATAGAATGATAAACTTATAGAATTTTTATAGTTTTCTTCTTCGATAGATTCTATATAGTATCTTTATAATCATTATCAAATTGTTTTTTCATAGGTAATTTAGCTAAAATGTGTAAAATATAACAATAATTGAAACACAAAAATGGTAATTTATTTGTTGATAAACCTTTAACCTATGAAAATTCATCATGATATATGATATAAAATTAACAAACGTCTCATAAATATAAAAAAATTCTAAATATGAATTCCCCCTATATTTTACCTCCAATTTACATTTCAAATACTTGATAGTTTGAAATTTTATTTCCTACCCCATTTATTTTTTATTAATCACAATAATTTATTCATGTATATCATATTCTATTGTGAAATATGAAAATTCATCCAGGTTATGATCTTCAATAATAAATAAATTTTCATTAAATATGTTTATATAAATTCATCACATCATTTTGAAAGCTATTGAGCCTTCTATTATCTATTAAAAAAATATGATAAATTACAAAAAATTACATACCATAATAAGAAACTCATCAACCATTTTATGTCTTGTTTTATAATTTTTTCTTGATTTTGTCTCACTAAATTTGCATCATTAATTCATTGATATTCTTATCAACATTTAAATTTTCTCAAGTTTATCCAAAATTCAATTTTTTTCACGATTCTTATACATATGGTAAAATAATTTTCATAAAATGGGGCTAAATATTATTTTCAAACTCATCAATCATATTTTTAATTAATCTAATCTTGAATAGATATTAGAGAAAATTAAATATTTTGTATATAACAATCAATGACTATATGATGAATATCCAAACATAAGGATGACTGGTAAGGAATTATATTATCACACCATTAATTGAAATCCTTATAATAAAATATATAATCACCTAATATATTTAATATATTTGTCTGATTTATTGACAAAACTAAATTTTCTATCACAAAAAATTCATTGAATTTAAATAATTACCAAATTTAAATTTAAAAAACAATATTTTAAACTTCAAATGTCACATAGAATATGTTATTATACTAATTAGGGGTAAAATTTTAAGACTCCAATACATTTTGTGGTTGTAAATAATTTGAGACACTTTTCAAATTCATTATTTATATAAAATACATAATCCAACCGTCAATTATAATTTTTTTTAAAAACATGAAGAAATAAATTTTACACTATCAATATAAAGTGAATGGAAAGAAAAATATCTCAATAATCAACCTGAGAGATATAAAAGTTTCATCATTTAATATTAATGACTAAATTTTTTTAGTTCATGTATAATTACTTTGTTATGAAATCTAATATATGAATGAAAGTAAAAAATCACGAGAAAGGTTTATCCTGGAGTATTTTTTAATGCAAAAATCATGAATTTTAAATTTCTTCCCAAAAATAAAAATTTAAAATATTTTGAATTTTTTAAATATATAAATGCTATTAAAAAATCAATAACTATATACACTACTACAATAGTCACCTTTAGCGGCCGCCAAAAGAGGTCGCTAATGGTCTTCAGCGGCGGCCTTGCGACCGCTTTTGGCGGTCGTTGTTGCTCCGTCGATAAATACCAATAGCGACCGCCAATGGCAGCTGCTAAAGGTCATTTTAACAATATCATATTTCATCTGTGCGGGAAACAAGGTGGGAACGCGGGGACAACTGCGGTGGATGTGAGGAAGGACTAAAGCTATGGCCTCTGGCCATAGTGGATCTACAGTGGCCGGAGGGAGGGGTGAGTGCAATGTTGAGTGTTTAGGTTGGCAGGTGGGGAGGGGTAACATATGGGTTTAGCGTCGAGGGGAAATGGGAGGCGTCGAGGGGTGGTGAAGGGGGTGGCCGAGGGTGGTAGGGGTGGCGGTGGGGGCGAGACCGATGCTGCTGCGGTTTGAGGACGACAACAGCATCAGGCGGCGGGTTGCAGCGGTGAAAATGAGGAAGACAACAGCGGGGGTGGGAAAAATCCTGCAAAATTCATTTTAGTTTTAGCGACTGCCATTGGCGGTCGCTAATATTATCAACAGCGACCGCCTGTGGTGGTCTCCCATGTCCAGAGGCGTGATAACCTGATTTTCTAGTAGTGATAATATCCCTTACAAGTGAGGACAGTTGTGAGTATAATACATGTTACACTCAGTTTTTCAAGTTCTGTATTATGACGGAGTTCATTGGGAATCTTGTTCTTTTTCTTTGGTTCTGGGTGTGATGGGGGTTAAATTTTGAATTGTTCATTTTGTATAGTTTTTATCCTGTGTTTGATCCTTGGTTCGTGTTGCGAGAAAGTTTCATGGTGGAGAGTCTGTGACACGGTGTCATTGTTTTTGGTTTAAATCATTAAAGGATTATTGGTTGGGATTCCATATTGTTTGGGGCGTCATATACGGGTTTTTGAACAATTTTTGGGGTTGTATAGTTTTATCATGTTTTTCCTAGACCATGAAAGATAAATTCGAAAATTTGAAATTTTTTTGAGTAGTATTCTCACAGTTTATAAAACCATGCGACCCATTATAGGCTGAATAACATTTAATTTAAAAGTAAAATTTGAGTGATTATACCTCCCATTTGAATCCATACCAATTAGGTATTGACCAATGGGATCCCCCCTCATTCTCCTTCATTTGGGTCACTTTTTGGGTGATTTATCACAGAAGGTTAGTGATTATTCATGTTTTCTTCATCAAATCATTCCATTTCCTCTTCTAATCTCTTCCCTATTCCTTCTCCTCTTATTCCTTCTTGGTTTTCTGTTATCCCATGGTCATGTGGAACTATGGTTTGTTTTTTCCCTTGTTTATGTTAGGAGCTTTTTCTTTTATGCTTCATCTTGGCAGATCTAGGGTTGTGGAACCCTTATTGAGCATTTTTGGTGGTGTGTTGTCATTGCACCATGGATCCGAGGTAGGTTTTCCCATAAACATTCCCTTTTAATTTAAGAAACACTTATCTCATGATATTTTCACCATATATTCATTCTTAATATTTTTTTAAACCTTTTGGTTAGTTTTTTGGAGTGTGAATGATGTTTTAAGCCTTATTTTATGATAATTAGACTTGTTTTTCTAAATCAGCGCACACCATGTGTTCGATGGAATGCCCGATTGGATTTTGGTAATATATTATAGTATGTAGAGTGTGGTTTGGTTTTTTGAATAAATATGCATCATACAGAATGAGGATTTGGTGTTTCTTGAAAGGGTATCAAATGGGTTTAAGCTAAATGAAATGTGTATTTTTTTTTTGAAATCAGTTTGACATGTGATGATGAATTGTGGCCCGGTTGGCATTTTCATAGAAAATGGTTTTGGTTTTAAAGTTTTATGGAAATGTTTTAAAGGAGTCTTATAAATGTATTTATATGTAAATGGTGTGTTTGAATCCTTATTTGAAATACATATTTCATTTTTTATAAAGGTTGGGTTTGAGGAATGTTTACAGGCCTGTTTGGCCACTTTGCGAAATGATAAAAAATGTATATTATAAAAACCTTTATTGGATGTTTTTATTGCCTTTTCTACATGTAATGGATGATATTTACATGTTGTGGAATCCTTGGGATCCATTATCTGGGTTCCTAAGTTGGAACCCTTTGTGATCTATTTATTTTTAGGGCACGTGATTAATCCTTGGGGAGACTCGAGGTGAGGCCTGTTTTGAATTATTATTTCTATATATATACCTTGTGATTAGATTATCGATTGTCATTAGTTGGATCACCCCCATTATATACATAAGACATATGAACCAAGTATATTGGGGGAATTTTCAAATAATGATTGCTACCTTGGTAGGTCGCGGTACTGACCAGGGACACATAGTTGGTGGATATACTATTTTCATTTCTATGGTATTTTCCCTCGATCTATCCTTAGAATGGGTGGATGTGCATATATATTGTTTTGATTTCATTATATGTGGAATGATACTATAGATTGGGTATTAGGTATTGGGGTGTTCTAGATTATTCTTTATCTCATAGGTTCACCTATGTCTGCTAGCTTTCAGTTAATTGAAATGATGATTAGGATACTTGAATGATTATTTCCATTTCCCTTGATGGGTAATTACCGCAATTCCTTCTTGTGTAGTGGTTTATTGAGAAGTGATGTGTTTTTTTAAAAATGTTTTATGAGAATTATTTTAAAATAAAATAGTTTTTTACCCTCTTTTTACAAGTTTAAAATAAAATAATTACTTTCCCACTAGAAATAGTTTTTGTATTTATAATGGATTTAAACTGGTTTTTCAAATTAATAAGGGTAATGAGTAGTAATTTTTTATTATGTAAAACATGTAGAAAATCATAGTTTGGTTTAATTTAAATCAAACTTGAGATTCATGTTAATTTTATTTTAAAGGAAGTTCTTTGGGAAATAGAATATCTGGTTGGCCTATTGAGTTTTAATACTTACGCCTACAGTTTTCTTCTATTTTTATCCCTTGTGAATGTTGAGATTGAGTTCGATTTTCCTTGTGTGAAGTTTACACAACGTGTTGGAGAGTGACCTATACGGTCACATGGAGATAGTATGGTCTTCTGGTGTGGTTGGTTTATTTGTATAGTTTTTGTACCATTTAGTTTCATGTATAAGATGATAAGTTCAGATTATATACATATATTGAACTGCTTGTGTATCTTTTTTCTGTTTAGTTTCATGTTTATTTATTTGGAAATATCTTTCCATATTTTCACTATGTTGATGCTCGACACTAGTTCCCAGCCCATGGTGATTTGGAATGCCCTTCGGGCCATGTGATGGGTCGGATCGGTTGACAGGTTCAGGGTTGACCCGGGTTGGTTCATGAAAAAATAGTATCAGAGGAGGTCGCCTCTTAGAGGACCTTCCTTTTCAGTGGGACCTTTGTTATTTTTGGATGTCAAGGTAGATGGAGTAGGATTTTTAGGACTCTAAAGGTTGGTGTGGGAATAGCTTCATGAACTCTTACTCATTCTGATCCTCAAGTTTCTATGGGAAGTCCAGTTTTATTAGTTTCATTGGTATTTAGGGATTGTTTGGTGATTGGGATACGATAAGGGGAGTCGGTCCAATGGCCTCCCTGATCTCTCAGGTTCTATCAAGCCATGTGGGGCTAGGGGAATGGTCATATGAGGCTATCTATGTTGGTGGTGTGTTTGGCATATGGCCGCCAACCATATGTTCATGTAACACACAGAAACTAGTTCCCTCTTGTGGGTCTCCTTGAATCTTCTTGAGTTCTGGAAAATTGTATTTAAAATCCTTGAGCGAGAATTTAGGAAATGGGATTTCATGAAATGGTTGGATTTTGAAAAGTGTAAACTATTTCTTTATAATTTACATTAATAATGTTTTTAGAAATTTGGTTCTTTGTAAAAAAAATCTTTTAATAAAGCAGACTATGAAATGAGGAAATGGTGAATTATTGAAAATGGAAAATGGTTTTCTAAAAGTAGATTTTTGATTTGAATTTTTTTTGAAGGAAACAGGAATGATATTTGATCAAATGGTATTGATGAAATGGGATTTGAAGAATTTTTGGAAAACGTTTCAAATTAAATGGAAATTATATTTGATTGAAATATTTGGGATTTCATTTTCAAATATGATTAAATGGTTTGTTGTGTGGAATCTAAAAAATGAATTTTTAACTTGGTGGTTATTGAGCCTTTGGAAGGTTCATGATTTTTGAAAAGGGTTAAATGAATTGGTTTGGGAGATGTTGTTGTTTAGTTTTATCCTTTGGTGTTCTCATGGGTGCTCACAAGTGTGGGGTTTTGTGGAAATTTGGATGATGCCTGGTATGGAAGGGTGGATGGATTCTCGTGGTGGAATGAAGATACAAATATTAGTGAGACTCGATGGAACACTATTGGTGAATGTGAAAAAATACACCAAGTTTTATTTTAGTTCTAAAGTGTTTTAATCTGGAAATTGTGGTGTTTTTATAAGATAATGGTTTTGTGGCATGTTTTTCTTTATCTTAGATGTGTTTTTTATTTGGTATTCTCTTCCACATAAACTATAATTGATACTCCTACTGTATCTTGAATTGAGATTATATTGGTTTCTCGGTCTTCAAGAGGTATCTTAGAGGACTTTTAGAAATGTTTTTTTGAAGTTTTTGAGCCAGTTTCTCTTTGAGTTGGTGTTTTTTCTATATGAAGTTTCGGGTTCATGAGATGGTTTTGATAGAGCTCATGGTTTCCTTATTGCCTTGTGTTCACCTGCATAGATATGTTATGGATGTTGTGGTATGGATACATATTGTTCTCTATTGTAAATCATTCCATTTGATCAACCTAAGGATTTCTTTTGTGAGTTTCGAAAGTTAAATCCACCTGCTTGAAGCATGACCTTGCCCGTTTGTTGGAATAGAGAGATTTTTGGGAGAAATCTAAAATGATTTCCTATTATAATTCTCTTGGGTATAGAAGTTGTGATCGGTGATGTTTGATGTGTTCAGTATTGTTCCATGTTCATTCTGATCCTAGATCGGAGTGAGTGATAATGGTGTTGTATATCTTTGAGTTTCAGGATGTGTAAAAGGAGTTGTTAAAAGATGTGAGGTTATAGTATGTCTTGATCATCTCTCTCTTCATGGGGTGTCAATTAGAAGATCATGACACCAAAAGGGGTTTTGTATAAGAATTAGCAGTTCCTGACTGCGAGGCAGTCGATGCTTCATTCATTAAAGCTACGCCCATAGTTCCCAATGTGAAGCAGCTGTGTAGTTAGGAATCCCATGTGTTTAAAAAGTTTGGAGAAGTTCATGCATTTACCGAATCACTAAGGTTGTCCTAGTGTTTTTATTGGATTCTATTCTTTTTTGAGGGTCTAGTGTAGGATAGTAGATGGATGTGGTTTCTGCTGTCCAATCATTGGACCCCTACCTTTCCATCCGTGTTTGGTGAGGGTTTTGGGCCCATGTAGGATGTTTTGTGCATGTTCTTGTCCTCTATGTTCAAGATTTGGAAGTTTAAATTCCCCCTGTTGTGCTCTTCTCGGCTTTGGTTAAAGGGTTGTTGTGGTAGGGTTTAAGTTGGCATGTGTGGGAAAGTCCCAGTTCTGGTTCATGTTGAATTCTCGTATAGTTGTTCCTAGTTAGTTATTAATGGTTGGCAGACCCAATGAAGGTCTCGTTGTGTTTTATCTTAAGGTGTTAGAGGATTATAGTTTAATTTTAATGGTGGAGATTCTATCTGAGCCTCCCCATTGCTGGTGATCTGTTTCGGGTATGGTTACAGTTTAATCTGGTTGATGTCGTTTCATTAAAAGCTGTTAATTTCTCAATTTCCCCTTCGGTTTTGGTGAGCATTTAGATTCTTGGGAGAAGGCCCAATGGTGGTGTTTCTAGATTGGTTGAGGATGTGGTGGCCTGATCCTTCCATTGATTATTAGGAAGTGGTTGTGAGTTCTTTTTTTACAAAGAGGCTTATGATTTGTTTTTATTGAGTGAAATGTTCATGGTTTAGTAGGTTAGATTATGTTGATGTGGAATCATTAGGCATTGTGAAATCATCTAGAATGTGCTAGGGATTTCCGGGGGTGGAAATAATTAATGGTTGGGAGAATTTTCACACCTGGGTTTTCATGTTTTGGGTTATGAACTGATTCGTTGGGAATATCAGTCTATTTCTTGGGTTTCAAGTATGAAAGGGGGTTGAATTTTGAAGTGTTAATTTGCATAGTTTTTTCCCATGTTTGGAACTTAGTTCATGTAGGGGAAAAGTTTCATGGTGAAGAGTTTATGAAAATTACGATGTCAATATTTTGTGTTTAAATCTTTCAAGTATTATTACGTGGGATTCCCTAGTGTTTGGTGTGACATTTGAGGGTTTCAGATAATTTTTTTGGTATCATGGTTTGAGCATTTTTTTCTGAAACTGTGAAACTTAAACTTGCAATGTTGCAGATTTTTACAGTATCATTCGCACGATTTACAAAACCATGATGCAAAACCATGCAACCCCTTATGGGTTGAATAACTTTTAATTTAAAAATTCAATTTGACTGATTCCACCTCCCATTTGAAGCCCTACCTATTGGTTATCAACAAGAAGGAATACCCCCTTTTTATCCATTGTTTTAGGCCACTTTTTGGTGATTTATCACCAAATGTTAGCAATTCTTCATGTTTTCTTCTTTAAGTACTTTATTTTCCTCTTATCCTCTCTTCCCTCTTCCTTCTCCTCTCATTCATTCTCAGTTTTATCTTCTCCCATGGTCATGTCAACCAAGGGATTGGTTTTCCCCATTTTTATGTTGGATGTTTTGTTCTTTTAGGGTTCATATTGGTAGATCTTGGGTTGTGGAACCCACGTGGAGCATTTTCGGTGGTGCGTTGTCATTGCACCATGGATCCAAAGTAGTTTTTACCATGAACATTCCATTTTAATTTAAGGAATATTGATTTCATGATTTTTTCACAATATATTCATGTTTAATATTTATTTTCAACTTTTTGGTTAGTTTTATAGTTTGCAAAGGATGTTTTAAGCCTTGTTTTATGATAATTAGACTTGTTTTGATAAATTAGTGCCCAAAAAGGTTTCTATGGAATTCCTGATTTGATTTTTAAATAGATTATGGTATTTAGAGTGTGGTTTGGTTTGGTTAATAAATATGTATCATATGGAATGAGAATTTGGGGTTTCTTGAAAGGGTTTCAAATGGTTTTAAGCTAAAAGAAGTGTGTATTTGGTTTTTGAAATTGCTTTGACATGTGATGATGAATTGTGGCCTGGTGGGCATTTTCATAAAAATTTGTTTTGGTTAGAAACTCGGATGGAAATTTATTGAAGGAGTTTTTTAAATGTATATATATGGAAATGGTGTGTTTGACACCTATTTAGAATGATGGATTGAATTGTTGAAAAAGGTTGGTCTTGATGAATGAATAAGGGACTGTTTGGCCACTTTGTAAATATGATGAAAATTTTTTAATATAAAAACCTTCGTTGGTTGTTTCTCAATCCTTTTCTACATGTAATAGATGTGACGTCCTTGTTATGGAATCCTCAAGATCCATTATCAGGGTTCCTCTGTTCGAACCCTTTGTGATCTATTTATTTTTAAGGCATGAGATTAATCCTTGGGGAGACATGGGGTGAGGCATGTTGTGAATTATTTTTATTATATACATACCTTCTGATTGGATTCTCAAATGGAATCAGTTGGGTAACCCCCATTATATAAATGATACATAAGAACCTATTATATTGAGAGAATTCTCTAAGAATTACTGCTGCACTGGTAGGTCACAGTACTGACCAGTGGACCATAGTAGGCGGATATACTGGATTCATTGCTATGGTATTTTCCCTTAGTCAGTTATGAGAAAGGGTGGTTGTGTGTATAGAACGTTTTCATTTAATCATTTGTGGAATGCTTCTATATATGGGGTATCCGGTGTTAGTGTCTTCTATATTATTCTTGATCTCCTGGGTTAACCTATTTCTATTAGCATTCAACTACTTTCAATAATGATTGGTATACTTGTATGATTATTTCCATTTCCCTTATTGTGTAATTATAGTAGTGTGTTCTTGTATAGTGTTTTCTTGGAAGGTGATGTGTTGGATTCAAAATGTTTTATGATTTCATTATAATAAAATAGTGTGTTACCTTATTTTGTGCAAGTTGAACATATAAACGTCAATTTCTCCCCTGAAAATGTTTTGGTATCACTATTGGATTAAACACAATTTTTTAAATGAATAAGGGCAATGATTTGTAATTTACTTGTAAGTAAAATATGTAGAAAATCATACTTTTATATACTGTAGTTCAAAATTGTGATTAATTTTTATTTTATTTTAGAGGATGTTCATTGGGAAATTGAATATTGGGTTGGAATAATAAGTTTTAATACTCATGAATATAGTTTTCTTCTATTTTTAGCCCTTGTTCTGGTTCATCTTGAGTTCGATCACCTTGGGCGACAGTTTCTTGTTATGTTGGTGAGTGACGTGTAGGGTCACATGGATATAGTGTGGTTGTTCGGTGCAGTTGTATTATTTATACAGTTATTATACCATTCGTTTTCATGTATAATTTTTTCAGTTTAGTTTATATATATCTATATATTTGACTTCCTCCGCATCATTTTTCTATTTAGTTTATTGTTTATTTTTTGTTTGAAATTGTTCCCTCTTTGTACTCTGTTGATGCCCAACACTAGTTTCCAGCCCATGGGGATCGGGAACGCCCTTCCTGCCATGGCAAAGATCAGCTCAAGTGATTGGTTTAGGGTTGTCCTGGGTTGGTCCATGAAAATACATAGAATATTTTTAAAAAATATAAATACAAATAATATTATTCCAATTTTTTGAAAAATTAATTATACTTCATTCCATAAAATAATCCAAATTTATTGTGTACTGTCATTATAAAATTTATCAATTCAAATAAAACTTTTATATCCTTATGGAATAAATGGATACTCTTAAAATATATATTTTAACATTGATGTCCTTAAACACTTCATTCTAAACCGTTAACCCTCATGTTATGTAATCACACATCAAGAGATGAATGAGTAAGACATATGTAAAAAATTAAAAATTATATTATATTCCATTGAGTCCCTCCATTCTATGTTCTTTCTATAATATCTATACAAGAAAGTATACACCCTTATAAAAATACTCTTAGACTAACAACTTCGATATTCAAATTCTATATTAATCAAATAGTACGAACAACCAGCAATAAATTTATCGTTTTTTCAATGTACATTATTATGGAATTTCATCATACATTAATGATTCATACGAATGTCGATGGTCTAATCTATATTCACCCATGTGATAAAAATAAATAATCATAATTAGGAATCATGAAATCTTATATCTTAAATATTTATAAAAAAACATATTATGGAATACTATCAGAAATTAACATATATAAAAAATAAAAAATATATTAAAAAAATATATTCTCAGTATTAGGAAAAAACTATTTTAAAACACCAAAACATAAATAGATGATAGAATATTATATTTATACAACATTATAAACAAATTCTATGATTTGATTCCACAAAAAATTCTATGGTTTGATATAACATATCCTTTTATTTTTCTAGATTCTTCTATTAGCTTTGAGCCTTCATTTTAAATCTATTCTATTATTCTTCTATCCATTTCAATAAAAAATATCTCCATCATTTATAAAACCCGTTTTAGTAATTGTTAGAAAATGAACAAAATCATTAAAGACCATACAAAGAAGAATAAATATAAATTAATATCTATTATTCAATTTCATAAAATTATTTGAAACAGTTTATCATGTTTCCATTTGTTATAAAAATAATCATACATGTCTAAAAAATATTGACACATGGTGGATCATGGATTAAATAATCTTTATATTATAGTTTCTTTTAAACCCATGATTCATAAATCCTCCTTATGACTTCCAATCAAATTATATGAAATATTATACTTGGACTACTATTATTAACATAATTATTAGAGAATAAATTTCATTCATTAACATTAAGAATACACGTTTTAAATGATTTTATAAAATAAGGGGGATGATAAACATCTATAATTTGCACATTAAGCCTGTAATTGATACTTTACCCTCATTATAATTATTTAATATCTTATAATCAATTTTAATCATTACAGTGATCCACCACTATACTAAATGATATTTTTTATACATTTTCTAACAAACTAGGGTAACATTTATATAAAAAGAAATATATAACCACTAAATTATTTTATTTCACCTTTATACCCTTAATTTTACAATCTCTCACATTATCAAAAAATAATAATTTTTTTATTTTATTTCATCTCCTATCTTTGAAAATATTATGAAATATGAATAATCTAATGGGTTTTATAATATATATCTCATGTTTAATGAGATAAAGGATGAAGACCAACAATCAACCATAACATTATCCATCATGAAGTTATTTTAAGATAACAACAATCACTTGTTCCAAAAAAATGTAATGTTGTATTAAGAATAATTACATCATATTATCCAATAAAAATATATACTTTATATATGTTATTTAATCAATAATTTTTAATTTTATTCTTTTTAATGACCACTATCCTAGTTTATCGGATCTATTGTCTATGGTATTACATTGGAATATGATAGAAGGAATTGCATCCTGAAGGACCAATTTTTATTACCATAGAAAACTAGATATATACTTTACTATTTAATTATATTTGAAAAAAAAAATTACAACATAATTTCTAATTTGATAATATCACTATTCCAACATGGATATACTTGTTTATCATTTGTAGAACACTTCCAAGATTGCGTTAAAAAATAATGGTGAGATCAGATGCTTAGTAAGAGTGATGTAAATTGGAATATGTCATCATTAAATAACCTTAATCATCATTTCATGGTAAATAACTGAAAAACTTGTCATTTAAACAAATTAACTTTCATGAATAGATAAGGATTAATCAATATGGGAAGGTATGTATTTGAAAAAAAATTCTTTTTAATCAATAAATTTACCATCCTAAGTAGATAAAGAATAATCAATATGGAAATTAAAATAATTGAACAGGAATTCCATTTAAATAACATGAATATCATGGAATAATAAGTATTAAGTGATATGTAAAGTTAAATAACTGAAAAAATATTCCATTTTATAAATAAAATAGGAATGAAATGAGTCTGAAGATAATAACATTAGAAAAATAGTATGGATAATCACAACTAAATTCTTTATGAAGGAAATACTTAATTACTAGATTCCATGGTCTCTAGAATCATGATACCTCTACCATCAAGACCTTTCAAAAAAAATAAAAAACATGTAGAAACCCATATAATGCTAGCTTTATGATTCCCCTCATGAGACTATTTATGAATTTATAGAAAATATAAATTCATTCCCCACACATAACTGTATTTTTAATTCATTCAAAAAATATCAAATAATAAATTTAATTCATGAACAATGTGCCTTATAATTAAATATCCATATTGAGTAAAGAATAAAAATTTATCATTATTTCCATAGATAAAAAATAACTTTCAATGTAGACCATGATATATATAAATCATATATGACATAAGAAATAAACATATACATGATTAATAATATGGATATTTAGATGAAATTTAATTCCCAACAATAATAGGAAAGTTTATATTTCAAGGAAAAGTTATTTACATCAAAAATGAATCAAGAAAGTGAATTTTAAAACATTCCTTAGTCAAAATGATCATATAAAATTGATATAATGAATATTTATGGAATCAGTAAAATATATCCCTAGTGGGACATAAGTAAAATAAAGGGTTACTGTCATTGATGTTTATAAATACCATAAAAATCATATTAATAACATTATTGAGGAGAATATCCTTTTTTACATTGAAAATCATTTTAAAAAAAGTAAAAATTAACAAAATATTTTGAAAATAATTTTATATGATAAGAACATTTCAAACTTATAAAGGATTTATTGAATCATTTATTGGTCATGATGGAGGGAAATTTCGTAGTTTCTATACACATTAAAACAAAAATTCAATTCACAATTTTGGTAAAATCAAAATGGTCCATGACTAGAAAATGACATGATGGTTAGTTTTAAAAAATTATAAAAAATTGATAATGGGTAAAAATTTATTTAATAAATTATTTAGATAATTTTTTAATAAATTAAAACCTTTATAGAAATAGGATTTGAAATGGAAATTATTTTCGAACAAAGAGAGAAATTAATTATGATTTTCTTAAAAACATTTTATCAAAACATTCAAGCAATGATCAGCGGTAAAAATGGTAATATTAGATGAAAATTTCATGAATAAACGTTTTTGGAATAAAATGGAAGGGTTTAATTATAAAATGATCAAATAAATTCCATCAATGGAAATTGAAGCATAAAGAATCCTCTTAGAAATGAGGTTGTGACATAAACCCTGAAAAAGAGCGTAACATTAAAGTGAGAATTAATAAATTAATCTATTATACATATAAAATGTAAATCCATATAAATTTTTTTTAAATAAAACAAAAGATAATTATAAGTAATCACATTCTTATTATTAGAAAATCAAATACAACGAATATGTAATATAACCCGATGGAAGAAAATTGAGTTATGATGTTATTTACCACTTTGTAATTTTCTAGTCAAATCCTATAGAATGAAAAAATGAATATTGAAACTTAAAAATCCATTAATTATTATTTAAAAATGATATTACATGCTAATTGGGTAGTATATACACCATATAATATAAATTCGGTGCATAACAATACAATATGCCTCAATGAAGGAAAATTGAGACTAAGTCCCTTACCCCACAATTCCTTTTAGTTGAACATGATTTGACCTAATGTCTAATGGTTTTAATCATGTTATTAATTTATAAGAAAACCATATTCATATGTACAATTTCATATATTATCCTGTTATAAAATCTTATCTCCAATTTTCTATTGATATTTCTTTATTACTATTTCTCCGGTTGATATCTCCCTTGTTTTCTCATGCATGTTTTAACGTGATTTTTAAAGTTCATAAGAATATTATTTATTTTCATAATATTAAAAATTATATTAATTTTATAAACATATTTTTTTTATATTTATGTTATAATAATTATTTAAATTTGAATATTTAGAATTTATCTCATTGATTCATATAGAGGGTAGGTTGTACGCACGCATGAGTAATGTTATCATTTCATTAACGAGTGACAGAATCAAGAATAAGGTTATATATTGATTTTAAAAAATATATATATAGTCATATATATCACATATATTCATTAAAATTTTCATCATTACATTACATGTAATTTTTAAGTGAATAATGAATCACATCCTTTTGAGGTGCGATAGTCTTCCATACACACGAGCGACATTATCATATTTTAAAATGAATTGAAATTAAGAAGTTTTATCTAATATTATAATTAAAAAAATTATAATAATATCATAAACATAATATAAATGTTTCAAATACATCATTATATTTATTCTTGAAAGGTAGTGATGGAAAATAAATTATATCGGTTCATGAGATGGTAGTTCGCCGAACAAACGATCGATAGTTTCATTTACCATTTGATTATAGAGGATATGGATATAGGTCATTCACAAAAACAATAAAATATATGTAGAAGGAAAATAATTTTGTTATTATATAATCATGTTTAAATAATATTTTAATTAGGCGAAAGGAGAAACAAAATAAAAACGCTTGTTTAAAAATGTCACCTCTTCTTCGGACAACTTCTTTAGGTTTAAAACAATATACTTCCTAGGATAACTTTATGATCAAACCAAGGGATCTAAAATTTTGGGATTGGAAAAATTATGTTATTTTTTAATTTATTTTCCAAAAAAATGGATTTGGATGTGTCAATAGTTAATGATTAGGGGTGGCCTTTTTTAAGTGGGGGAGATGATAAACATAGAATTTTTGAAAAGATTCAATTACACCCACAAATATATAATTACACAAGAATATAAAATGTTATATTATTGACAATTATAGGTGATAAGGTCTATATATGGCAATGAAATTGGTGTTTTATAAGTTATTAAGTCTTTTTAACACTTACAATTTTAGCATAACCCCCGATAAATAAATTTTTACCTCAATCATGGTAATTAATTTTTAGTTATTTTACTATTCACAATAGTCAAAAAATAATTTTAAACCATTATATAATATAAATTAGTATGATTAAAAAATTGAAATCCATTTTTCTAAATTTAATTCAGATAATTGGTAGAATAAATTTTAAAATTATAATCACGGAAGCGATGAGAATGCGGGTTTCGAAATAGAAAAATTATCATTAGTATAGATTGTCTTAATATAAAAAATAAATATTAAATAGATTAAAATGAAATAAATGAGTTAAATTTTAATACAATTGAAGTATTTTTTCATTAAAACTAATTTTAAATACAATTTATCCATGTAAAATATTTAAAGAAAAGAAGTATTCAATAGAAATTAGTATTTTCCATTATGCATCGAAAAATGAAACATGTCATAAAAATAACAAATATTCATCGTATGATAAATTTTATATTAATATTCAAAAAATGATGTTTATTTTTTCAAATAACATTTATTTTTATACAAGTGTTAAATATTATTTTTAAACCATGTGTGAAAAGCGGTACTAAACTAAATTTAAAAAAAAAATCAGAAAACATTTCTTTTTCATTGAAATGATTTTTAATTTTTTTATAGTGAATATATGACCAATGGATTTTTTAAAAAATTTTAACCAATATAATTTTCATAATTTAGATATTCTTATTCATACTCACCAACTTAACATCTACGTTACACCTATCACATTTTAAATAATAATATTTTAATAAGCATTGTGTTTCCTTTAAAATGGTGTTGCGTGGATCAAAATCTATTGAAAAGATTGAATTTAATATAAATGAATTATTTTTTAAAGTATTAGGGTGTTATATTCTCTTCTATTCTAGGGTATTTGTGTAATATACTCTATTGAACAAGGTGTTCATCTTTTTAAAATCTTTAGCTGTTTCATTTGATCATTAAATGAATCATGTCCTAGAAATTTAATCTTGATCTCACAAATTAAGGGTTTGACATTTAAAAATATCATTGTTCTAAACCCACATAATAAGATAATAAAACACCCACTTAATAATAAAGAAGCGGATGTGAAAATTTCATATGGAATTATATATAACTAGGTATCCAAATATGATGACGTTGGTGAAATGTGATGATTTGTACATGGAATGAATGTTTAAAAAATTGTGGAGATATGTAAGGATCAATGTTCATTATAAAGTGAATGGTCGATTTAATGTTAAGAATCTCATAACAGTAAATATGTGATGAGTTAAACGACTATTGATTCATCTGATATGAAGGTAATATGATATCACTTTTCTTTCAATATCCTTTTCATAAATTTGTGGAATTATTTTATTATCTAAGAATATATGGAAATTACCTAATTGAAATCCTTTAAATAAAATTCCATGAATTTTTTATGCCTGAAGTAATAAAATTAAATTTTAATATATTATAATAAACATAAAAGAATAATAATCTATTCAGATTGTCTTTAAATATTTACAAAAAAATGAAATGTTTTAAAAAATGTAAGATTATAACAATAAAATTTAAACATTTATATGAATAAATAAAAAAATTTTTTTTTCTAAATCTCCAACATAAGATCAACATAAATCATTCCGAAAAAATAAACCTACATTCCAATTATCCTTAGTTATGGTTGTGGCTAAGTGGTATGACCACCCATTAATTCTTCATATGGTCTAGGGTAAAAATTCTATATGGCCCCAATTTTTGGATTCAATGTGGTATATTTCATAAATAGATTATTGTTGCAGGTAGTCTCGACAAAGGGCATTAGTGCAGGGGAAGATAGTCTCTATAATAGTTGAGGTCGGTGGACCATGAGAGTTGGAAAATAGTAGTAGACCACAGTCCACATTGCATGATCCTTGTCTAAGGTGGTTGATATAGCATCGTCTACACATGTCAGAATTGGTAATGGGATGAAATTAAATGATGATGGGTGTTCGTGGGCTGTGGTGGAGTAGGGTTGAGGCAAACAAGGGTCATCGACACATGTCGACATTGATAGTGGGGTGTGACTCGATGACAAAGGGTGTTAGACAACACGAGCTGTAGTGGACCAGTGTGCATGGAAATCATCCGACCTTGTGGTAATAGCTGATGTAAGTGGCTATTGGTAGTCAAGAAAAGAGATGGAGGGGAAGGTTGCGGGTGGTGTATTCTACTATGCACATGTGTCTTGACAAGAGAAAATGGTATTGGGATAATGATCTTTTTGTAATGTGGTTTAATGACCATTAGACCTTCAATGGTCATGTAATTTTATTCCTCTACCCATAATAAGAAGAGTGTGCTTTATATTCATTAAAAATTGGGGACTTCCCCCTATATGCTAATATATATATACATTCGAATTATCCTCAATATTATCAAAATTAGATAATGTTTTTACTATAAAGGTGATATCATACATTTTCAGCATACATACCCTAAAATTTCATAGCATTATTCTTAAAAAACCAATGTGTTAAAACTAATGGTTATATATTACTCAACCAAATAAAAAATCTCCTAAAATATCACAAATTATCAAAAAATAAAAACTATTTTATCCAATAATAATTTTACCAAAATATACTTACTATTAGACTATAAAACTATTTATGTAAAATAATCAATATTAACTAGTACATCATGTAGACCAATGGTAGTAAAAACATCATATTCGCCATTCTGTTTCGTGTTCAAGCCCTATTTCCTTTATGGATTTTATAGGTTTCCACCTAGACTGTGGGTTGTCCTTTTTTTAAATCCATATTAATTTAATTATTATATCATTACCAAAGTGTAATAACCCACAATTTCCATAACATAAAATTCAATATAATCCCAAAATGTTACGATTATCATTAAACATTAAAGAAAATCAATGGCATTCTTCTTCAAATAACTTTTTCATATACTAAACTAATATGTTGTATTCCCATAAATGTTTTCCAAAAATATCTTCAATCATGTTATATTCCTACCTAATGTTTTTCTTCAAATGTTTTATTTATGGATGTGAACTTACGAACAACCTTAATCACATAAACCCATGATGATATCAACAAAATTTAGTTAATAAACACATATATTCTTCTAAAATTTAACACGTCTGTAGCAGTTTTATTATTCTTATAACCAAAATACCATTTGTAAAATTTCCTCTATAATTTAATTCATAAATCCCAATACTTATAAACACCAAAAAAAATTTATTTCAACATAGATCCATCCATGGCTTAAGGGATAACCATTATAAGAGGAAATAGACTTGGTTAATTCATAGGTTCACTACATTTATAACAATGAACTATAAATGGATCCTTATGATGAAATTTATTTCCATCCATCATACTCTTCATTTATTTATTGTAAATTCATTGATTTATGAATTTATTTTTCACACATAAGACGTTTTCCCATTCCTTTGAGACACATTCCAGGGTGTCTCCTTCCACATTTCTAACATGAAGGAAAAAAATATTTTTCCAACTATTTTCTTCGCCACTCTAGATCGTAGAGAACTCTATACTTCTATTCTGTGGTGATTATGTGAGTTTCTTATTATATAAGTTTTTATTAATATTTTTGTATAATCAATCAGTAATAGTCATGATATCATTCACTCTAGTCATTATACCATTTGGATTCACATTATCACCATTTTGTCCTTCATATTTAATTTTAACATGATTCTTTTGGGTTACAACTATTGAATACAACCAAGAGGAATAGCATGAGAAAAAAATCATAGGGTAACACCACATAATCATTTAACTTTTTTCTAAATCATGACACCATATTTTCAATTGAAGAAACTATATCATTAAAATATTTAAAAATCCATCAAGATTGTTTTTAATGAAAATTGGAATTATCCAATGCATATCTCCCATAAGTTTCATGATTGGTGTGGAGTAAGTCCCATTTTTTTTTACAAGGTAATGATAAATTCAATCATGATATACCCTTTTGGGAGTTTTTGCACCTAGTTATATCTCTTCCAGAACCAAATCCAATTGTAGTATCCAGATAGGTATGTATTTCATAGAAAAAATACATAATATCTACCTTACCACAATTGTAGATATTAATATATACATATCATAATTGTATTTCATAAGGTTATGTTCAATAATACAATTTTATCCTAAATCTAATTCCCATTGTTTCTATTAAACATCATCTAATAAAAACCGTAACTCCCTGACCCAAGTAGCTCATTACTGGTGTTTTCTTTATTACATTAGCTTAAGATAGTAGGAATTGTATCCTAAATGATTTTATAGTTTGGAATTCTTGGTAAAATAGTTACAAACATGTGTATTTAGTTACATTTGAGTACAAAAATTAAAATATAATTGTTTTGAGATTATAATTATACACTCTAGTTGTAGAATCCTACCCTGAGTGCCATTGAATTGGGCCGCAAGATGATGGGCCACATGACCTAAGAGAATCTCCCTAAATTCCAAAGGATTCCAACTAGAAGTGAGGTTCCTAGGTGTTCCCCTAGAGAGAAAATTCCCTCATATTATTAGGTATAACACAACAGTAAGCAATATAAATTAAATTGAGGAATCAATAAGAATTAAAGACAGTAGCACAAGTAAACAAAATAAGTAGTACAATATAAAAGAACAATTTTTGGAGGAATAATAATAATTGATATAGAAATGATGCCAATGTCTTGATTCTATAAAAAAATAAGAGTATATGGGAACATGGGAACAAGAATATACTGCATGCCATCAGAAACTATAAAATCCCAGAAACTACAACTTAGAATATTGAGAATAGGCTCGGTCCTCTACCCCAATGCTCCATCATAAAAATTAAAACAACCAAGCATCATAAGTAACCCTCTTCCCTTTATACATACCTATTATCATTAAGTATACTCATGAACTAAACGAGACCCGAGAAATATGTGAGATATAAATCTCAGTAGTCTCGCACCCACGATGTCTAGAATATAACATTTCATTTTGTAAATAGATAATAGTGTTATTGTTAAAATAAAGACATAGACATAATAAATAAACATGTAAAGATAGGTCTGGGTTCCTAAGGGAACACTCGTCCCATACCACCTGATTCAGACAAAGTAGGAAACCTGAATATAGTAATTGTGTAGGGTAGAATATATATATATATATATATATATATATATATATATATATATCTGTGTGTGAGTGTTTGTGTGTGTACATTAACCATGTATGTAAAGGACCAGACCTCTCTGGTCCATTACTTTGTGAAAATATTGTGTTTGAGGTTTTTATGGAGGTCAATGTGACTTATCCCCAACACTTTGCCAATTTTTCCATTTCTGTGAACAGTTCCATCGGTGAACAGTTCCAACAGTAGAGATTTGTGAACATTACAATGGTGAACTTATGTGAACAATGTCATCGGTGACCATCAGTGAATTGTTCCAATGGTAGACAGTTATGAACAGTGCAATGATGACCTTATGTGAACAGTGCCATCAGTTACCATCATTGAACAGTTCCAACAGTATATAGTTGTGAACAGTGCAATGGAGACCTTATGTGAATAGTGCCATTGGTGACCATCAATGAACAGTTCCAATGGTAGACAGTTGTGAATAGTGAAATGGTGACCATATGTGAATTGTGTCATTGGTGACCATCAGTGAATAGTTCCAATGGTAGACAGTTGTGAACAGTGCAACGGTGACCTTATGTGAAAAGTGTCATCGGTCACCTTAGGTGAATAGTGAAACGGTAACCTTCGGTGAACAGTGTCATCGGTAACCTTCTGTGAACAATGAAATGGTAACCTTAGGTGAACAGTGTCATCAGTAGCCTTAGGTGAACAGTGAAACGGTAACCTTATTTGAAAAGTTCCATCGGTATGCTTATTTGAATAGTGCAACGGTGAGGTCCAACGGTAGCCTCTTTCCTTTGCTGAATTTCAAGTTCATGAATAGTGTTTCCAGAATGGTGAGGTTCCAACAGTAGCCTCTTTCCTTTTCCAAATTTCAAGTTCATGAACAGTGTTTCAAGAAAAGTGAGGTTCCATCGGTAAACTCTATTTCCTTCGCCAAATTTTGAGTTCATGAAGAGTGTTTCTTGAACTGTGAGGTTCCATCGGTAACCTCTATTTCCTTTTCCAAATTTTGAGTTTGTGTATAGTGTTTCCAGAATAGTAGGGTGTACAGTGATTTAAGAACGGTAGGGCATACAGTGTTTCCAGAATCATACAGTTTCACCCCTTTGACATTTCCTTTGACTTAAAATGCATTTAAAGCCTCATTTTAAGGACTGTAAGTCCAATTCAAAGGCCATAACTCCTATATTAATATTTCCTAAGGCTTGGGTTGTTTTTAATTGGTCAAACTTGGTGGTTTAATGTGATCCTCTTTTAATGGAAAATCCAGTGTATCTTAAACCGTTGCTTCGATAAAACATCTAAAGGGACGAGATATCTTCCTCCCTAATTCCTCCTCCTTATTCTCAGTTGTGAGACATTCAAACCTTTAATTCCACCCTGTAGGAGTTATGAAATCAAGATTTCCTCCTAGGATTGGTTTCACTCTGTTTTGATACAACCAAGCAATATCGATCAATCTTAGATATAAGGTATGATCTATCGTCATTCTTTTGGGTTCATATCCTTATGTTTCTCCTTTCCCTTTTTATGGAATGGTATCTCAATGTTCCTAATGGTCTTTTATTGGGTGTTGACGGGTGTGGTGGTGTCTCTTCATCCTCGAGTGGATACAATTTTCACTGGGAGAGTATATCATAACCCATTGTGTGGCTAGTTCTTGTATAAAGGATGTCAAGAACCATTTGAGGTAGGGGATTTGTTTCTTCTCTTTTATTTTTCATGCAACTATGTAGTTAGCACGTTTTATCCCACTGGATGACAATGGAATTGACATAATAAATATTTGAACTGGATAAATAAATTGACATCCATCATATGTTATTGCCTTTTGTTTTGCAAGATACTTTGATATCTATGATTTTTGTGTTTATCATTTCATTCTTGATGGAAATTGGTAAAGAACATAAAGCCAGAATTAAATGATAATTGTTTGGGCAAAGATAAATAGGCATGTAAATGAATCTGGTTCATCTTTTTATAATTTTATGGTAATCAAATTGGTGCAGTGAGCATGTTTTATTAATTGCGATGGCTACTGTTTAGGTTTCTAGAAGTTGGAACCTACAAATAATAAATCAGTTAATCCAAGATGGATTAAAGAATTGGTTGTTTGATAAAAGATTATTCCCTGTAGGGTTATGAGTTACCTCATTGCTTGTTTAAGGGCCAAGAGCCTAATTTATATGATGTTTGTTTTCTTTCTATTTGTGTTGTAATTGAACCTGGATGGATGTTGTGATATGCGGGGGTAGGGAGGCCTATTTTTTGTGGAAGCAGTTGACTCCTAGAGTGGCGAGATGCATCAGTTTATGCATGTTGGTGTAAGGGAGGACACCAGAGATGATAGAACAGGTTGGATGTGAATTTTTGGATACATGATGATTCTTTTATTGGTTATCTGCTTTACTTTCCCCACTACTCAAGGTAGCTGGCCTTGCCTACCCTTCTTCTGAAAGGAGCTAAGACGCGTGGGGTATGCCACATGCTTTCTGTGTTTAACTTCTCAAGGGAGGGTGGGTCTACACTCTTTCTATAGGCGGAAAAGACTCGACGGGTAGTTATCTACTCACCGTGTTGATCCCACTTGTGTTTATTAGCATAGAATGTTTTTCTAGAATTCCTGGGAATATGGGAATGTAATGGTGTAAGTAAATAATTGAATAAATGATGTTAACCCATGGAATTGGAGCTTTTTGGAAAGAAATGTTGAGGTTACAATCTTAATGGGACAATGGACTTTGGGTGTGATGCTAATGAAATGTAATGTGTAATTGTTAATGGCTAATTAATGCCAAAATAATTAATTAACGTAAAGTCGAAATGATAAAAAGGGAATGAAGTAAGGAAATAAATCTCATTAAATGGTTGTCTGCTTATAGGATACCTAGTCTTAGAAGTGGCAGCCTGGAGTCTGAGAGACGTTAGCTGCAGCAGAGTCTAAGACTAGGTTATGCCCCTAGTGTTGTTGTGGGATATAATATATTCTGTACTTTCTGTGTTTCTTTATGCTAATCCACCATGTCAGAAAGGGCAACTGACACCCCATGGATTTTGAGCTCTGGGGGGTGTTTTCCCCATCATTCTGGTGGGAGGACGGATGGCTGACTACCCCCTTTGGCCCCGCTCTCTTCTCTTGGTAGTTATTTGTGCTGGTAGACATAGTGGTTAGTTTTCCACATATATGTGTGTAGTGGGATTTAATGGATTGTGGTTATTCAAACACATATATTCTGGATATAGTTTCCTATGGAATACTATACTTGTAACGTGTATAGGCTGTGATGGATTGAGGATCCTTACTCAGTGTATGGGTTGTAATGGCTTAAGGTATAATGACTGAGGTATGATAACCATTATGCGTGCTGTCGTGGCTCCCAGAAACTACTCGGTTACTTTGGTGTGTGGACGTGGTGGTTTTGTTGCATGAGGTGCATGTTGTGGTGCTTCGCCTAGGTGTCATTGAGAAAGCCTTTTTGGAGAGAGATTCTTTGGACGTGCGACGTTGGGGCAATGCGGCAAACCAGTGGGGAAATAGTAGCAGGGTACCCTTGATATTATTTATTATATTATATACTCGTGTATGCATTACTTGGTGAGAGTATCCATTGTGAGGCTGGGAACTTAGTATACCTGTTTAGGTGATGATTCAGTTTCACTTGTCGTTCACTGTGCTTTCACATTATTTCTTTACTTATTACGAGAGGCTTCAGGGAGGATCCTACTGAGTATACTGTTATAATCACCCTTTTTCTAAATAAATTGTTTTCCATTACACTTAAAGCAGGTTGGAGATCAATCTAGTTTCTACTAGATTGGGGGTTCAGGATCTATTCGGACTTATGGTTACTTTTATTTTTTACTTTCTTTTGGGTACTTGTAGTTTTCCCCCTTCAGTTATAGTTGTTTTTCATGACATTACATATGTGTACTTGGGATTTCATTTTATTATTTCTATATGATTTGGAGTTGGTTGGTGTCTATATTATCTCTCTCTTCTGCATGTGTTCTTTGTGGTTTCAGGATGTCCTACTGAGTATTTTTATACTCACCCATGCATGGGCTTTGCCTCTATGTGTCATGTCTTGTTCAAACACGTTACCTCTTGAAAGAGTCTAGGGTGGACCAAGACCGGATGGAGACTTTTGAGATTCAAACTAACTGTGGTGTTCCTATGGCTTCAGACAGTAGTCCCAGTACCTTGCCTTTATGTTAGATCAGGTAGGGTTTTCTACAAATGAGTTTGAGGAACTTGTTTTTAGGATTTCTTTTTGGTGGGATTGTATTATGTCCCAATTTAATTTGAAGTATATTCACTTTTGTACTCTGGTTGTAGGATACAGTGGTTTGTATTCATTTTTTACTTAGTGTTTTTACATTTCATCATTTTTGTATTGGAGATGTGTGCATGCGTACATGTACTTTAGTCTAATGCATCCCATTTGTGTGATATTCATACTCAGTTATAGTCACCATCCCCTGGCCTATTGTAGGTGTTCTTGAGGTAGTCACGAAACGGGCCCCTTTGGGATGGGTTGTGACATGTGTGGACTACCACGTCCACATAAAGACGTGAAATGTTTTTCATTTAATTATTACACGGATGGTAATAAGGATGTATTTTATTATTATAAATGATATATATAACATAAAAATCATTCTTTAAAGGTGAATTAATATTAATTTTCCTTTCTTTCCATCCATTGAAAAAATCGAAGCAACATTCATGCGTACATATGACCTACCATATCCATGAATGGTGTAATCCATTTTCCATCTATAACATTTATATATTAGTCTAAATACATATATAATGAATTCATATGATATTTATATAATATTTATCATTATTTAGATGATAAAAATGATGAAATTAAAAGGACCAAAATTAATGAACGAAATCATACATGAAAATGAAGCAATTATCACCCAAAATTGTGATCTTAACAAATAGTACTTAAAATATAGTTGACAATATACTATAATTAAATCATATGTGGAATGAAATATATGTTTATGGTTATATCCTTCATTTACAGTATACCTATATTTATTATAGAGTTAGTTTGGAAACATAATAAAGAAGTCAAACCTATGTTAAGGGCTTCCTATCTCACTTTTACCTCTGTGAGAGACATGCATTATTTACAACTTATTCATTTGTGTGGTTTATATAATACCCCTTTTGATATGTTACGTGATGAATATTTTTTTATTCATGTTATCTAAATTTTCATTTGATGTTATTAAATTTATGGGGAATATGATTTAAAAGTTACCAATGTGGTAGGATTTATTTCACAATCACATCATTATTCATAAATGTTTAAGTTTATGGAACCTTTGGGGGAAATATTTGGTATTTATATCTTAAATTTTTTTTTTCTACTCTATATATTCGTGATATATTTAATGTACTAATATCATTTTTACACTCTTTCATACTTAAAATGACTGATAAAATGTCTTTTTAACAAAAGTAGACATTAGTTATCTCTTTGGTAGAAAACACCTTTTCATCAAAATCCATATTTTCTGGAAAATTTTCAAATTTTTTAACTTTTTAAAAAATATATATTAATGAATTTTTTCCCACATTGAATTTTAAATTTTGTTGAAATTATTCAATATTTCATTTTCAAAACAATTCTTATTTGTTTATTATCAAAAATGTGAAAGGATTGTTTGTTTTAATGTGTACAACATGAATAGAATTTTCCTCCTCTATAACAAATCAATGTTTTATATATTATTATATAACATTCAGATTATATTTTCAAATAAATCTATTTTCAAAATATTTTATAAAATTTTATTTTTAAAATGTGATTTTTAAAGTTTTATGGTTATTTTCATCATGAATTTTTTGATGTATATTTTCAGATAATTTCCATTAATCAATGAAAATGACCCTTATTCAGATTTGGATCTACTAGAGATTTGTTTCATTAATATCATCCTTATTATATCTCTAGATGTTTTATGATCATTTTGACTTGGGGTGTAAACATTTGTTTCCATTCACCATTTTACATTAGGTGGTTTATAACTAAGATTACATGATTATGGTATTTATTAATATTTCATATCTTAATTATTCAATTTGAAAGTTTATGTTGATTATATTTCAACCCTATCTTATAAGAAATTAATTGGGATTATTATGTGATATATGGTTCCCAATTATAGATATTGTATTGACACAAAAAAAAGTCTCATGATTCAAATTAGTTTGTTAAATTGAATTGGTTTCTTCCTACTGATTTAAACTATCTTGGGAAAAGTGTTGATAGTATGTTTCAGATGTCTAGCATAATCAAATCCCTCATTATTAGATATGTCATTTATTTCCATGTGATTATTCTATTAGTTAGAATATCCATATATAATTTTCAATATAATTTTTTTATTTTATGTATTTATTTTATGATTTTTTATTTCTTTTATATTACGGCCAATTTTTTGATTAAATAGTATGTTTTTTTGGTTTTTTACATTTCCATATTGAATATTATTATTTATTCATGATATATTCTAATGTAAACTTACCCTTACTAACCATATTCTATAACCCCATTATTATGATTTTTGTAACTAGGATACCATGAAGTGTTTTTTGATTGATATACAGGTCTGTACTCTGAGGAATAAATGTTCTATGAAAGAAAATTATTTTTGTATTTTATCTTTTGAATTGTAATTTGAATTTCATGTATGTATTTTGTTTACCAGGAGTACTAAACTATTTGGTTATTCTAGATTTGATTCCATGTATCATATGATAATGTAATAAAGCAACCACCGATGCTGGGACACTAGGTTCAGGGTCTTTATATTTGGTTTCAGAGGATGTTTAGTTGAAACCTTGTGAACTAGATTAATGAAAACATAGATTAGGTAATATGACCCTATTAATTACATTAGGAATATTTCTAAGTGTATGATAAAATCATAATGTTTATGTAAGGCATATACTCTGTGTATTTCCAAAAAATAAAACCTTGTATTGATAATACAAGTGGGTGTGGTTTTGAAACCAATGTACCTAGGGGTAATGACTCCAAAAAAAGCATGTTGGGCTTGCCTCGAGCATTAACTGATACAGGAAAATGGGGCATACAACGTACCTCTATTAATAATACTAGGGGTCATTTCAAATTTTTTATTCAAAAATTTATGAATGATTTAAAAGTATTTTATTATTTGAAATTTTTTCCAAAGAAAAAATGTTTACGATTATGATATTATCCATGCATAAATTTATCAATTTATGCGACTCACTAGTTTTGGGATTATAAATCATATTTTATGATCTAATATAGTGTATTCCATTATTTATAAATGACTCATATTGTAAGGAATGGAAATCATATCAATGAACATGCCCCGTATAGTAATTTCCATCTAGGAAATTTAATAAAGATGGAGCTGGGGATGCATATGGAACTGTCAAAATTATAATGATAATGGGGTAGATGACTCAGATGATGATAAATAAGCTTACCCATATGGAGGATCCTATTGATCCACATTGTGGGGAAATAATGGTATACCTCTTCAATCAGAATCAATGTCCATCATTTATTAGGACAATAAATACATTTTTGTTGAGTAATGTATAAGTTCATTAGATTAGATAATTATCACTCTAGGAAATGATGAATAGGATAAATTTGTGTTTTTATTTTATCATAACTTACGATACGTGGATTAATTATGCTCATTGATTATAAACACCAATTATAATGAATAAATAACAAACATGGAATGAAAGGATTTTAAGGTACACTTCTCAGAAATGTATTTTCCTCACGAGGAATGTGTGGATATTAAGAAAACAATTCCAAAGTCTAAGATAATTAGAAGTTGAAAATGTATCTATATATGAATCCAATTTACATGGTTATCAAGGAATTATAATGATTACTTTAATAATTCTTTGATGGTTTAAAGGTAACCCATCAAAGGGAATTATTCTCCCATAAATTCCCATCATATTTATACATAATCTAACGTGCTATCAAGACAATGATATAATTATATATGTTTTATGGATTATAAGAGAAGTTAGAGAAGAAGAGGATGAAAGAAAAAAATATGAATAGAATAAGGGAATATAGTATTTTCTCACATGTGATAATTATGGAAAGAAACACAATGGTACATTCTTAAATGGAGTATGAGTTTTCAATAATTATATAGAGAAAAACCACCATGATCATGATTGAAATGATAAGAAATTAGTTTTTCATTATCAATTATTCAACTATATAGATATAGGGAACTATGAAAATGAATATCCCAAACATCAAGGGAATATACCCTAGAATAATCCAAGGGATCATGATCTAGATAATGCAATTGATACAATTGAATAGGAATGTTTGAAGTTATTATATTTAGATTCATGATATATTTTGTTGAATTATTTTATCAATGATATTCTCAAAATCTATAAGTTTCGTACTGCATTTGTGTTTCTATCTAAAGTCACATGTTTAATGGTACGAATGGAATTAATTAAATGGGAAGTTATTTTAAAAAAAATCATGTTTGAGGGAATATAACTGTTTATATGTGCTCATGTTTGGATAATAATGATAAAGAGATGTTTAATAGATAGTATTGGTGACTTAGGAATTGGTTATAGGTTTAATTCTTTATGACATCTTTCCTTGAGTTTACTACAAGTATTGATTCATGGAATATATTGGATAACATGATATTTTATTTTTGGTAGCATTTTTTGATTTCAATATAAGTTTATTCTATTAAAGGTATTAACATATTTATAATGTGACATTAAGAGCCACATTATATTATCTCGGGAATATATTTTTTATTTGGTGACCTAACTTCTAAATTTTGGGACATTAAATTTGGACAAACATATTTATGAAATATATTTTATTGAATTTATGGAGTTATTATTATGGTATTATAAACTTATGTATTATACTATATAACTCATGCCATCCTTTTGGTTTTTGGAAAATGTTTAGAGATATGAGGAATGTAATTTCATGCTATTATTGATTTAATGATTTGTTAAATTTTAATTTCTGTGATTCAGGCATAAAAATTAATATTGGATATTAATTTCATGGAGTATGATAATAATTAATAATTTATTGATTAATAGCCAAATGATGAATGTGTTCCTATAAAATAGGCATATATCAAGTACGTATATTTTCTTTTGTTCTCAGTCTAGATGGTAAATACATGTCTTAACTCCATGAAAAGGATCATTAAATGAAAATGTTATCCTAGAATACTCATTTACAATGAATGAAATGGTCCCTTAACTCACTATAAATTTGTGTCCTTCGGGTCATTAAATTTTATAAATCATTCTCTTTTAGGGATTAATGATCTCTATCAGTCTCCATAATTAATTATGTTTTTATTATATGTCCATATCTTCATATTCCAGCAATGTTATCATGTTTGGAAACCTAGCATTTGTTATTATAGATTACCTTCATACATACTTTCCTCTATTATTGAGAGGATTATTTCTTAAACCTTTTTATGATTGGGGTTTCAAGAAGGGAATTTTCAAACTATAAAACCCATAACTATTGAGATTAAGATTTAATTTATAGGAGAAAATATATTTATGTGGGTAGAATGTAACACCCCTATATTTAAAAAGTGGATCATTATGTTCGATAGAATGTATAAAATTAAAAAAAATCATAGAATATTTTATAATTCCCTAGACATGAGAATATATATATTTTTAAATAAATTCAATCTCTTTGATAACTTTTGATTCATGTAACATCAAGTTTAAATGAAGCACATTACTCTATTAAAATATTATTTATACATGATCATTATTAACATGATGTTAAATTAAAGTGGATGAATAAGATTTACTAAATTATGTATAATATATGATTTAAAAAATTTCATTGGTTATCTATTTGGTATAAATAAAAATAAGAATAATTTGAATATAAGTGAAATATTCTCTAAAAACCCTTTTTTTTTAAAAAAAACTGGTTCATCCCTTCTTTCACACTTATGATAAAAATAATTTTTTATGAAATAATTTTTTAGAGAATTAATTTTATAAAATTAAATTAATTTTTTATAGATGAATTATAAAAAAAAATATGGATGAATTTGAGGTAATTGATGAAACTTTTCATTTTTCAATGAACTGGGAAGAGTAAAAATTGTTATTGTAAAATTTCATTCCGTTTAAATTAGTTACAAAGAAAAATTATATTTTAAATTTTTTAGGTTATATTCTTTCATTTATTTAAAAATTTTACTAATTTACTCCATTTCAATCAAATTCATATTTAATTGTTTCATTAAAACATTATATAATTATAAGAATTATCTATTTGGAAAACCAATCTTTCATCAGGCATGCAGTGTAAATTTAAATTGAATTCTTCCACTTATATGAATTGAATCTGATAAAATTTATTCCAAATTTAGAATTATAATAATTTATATTTTCAATAAAGAAAAAAAAAATTGACAATAATGAATAGTGAAAATAGTAAAAATTAATTTCCGCAGTTACGATAAAAATGATTTTTGCTGGGATATTGGGGGTTACACTAAGAAGATATGGGTTCAAATGACCTTCCAATTTTTTAAAATCCCATTTTATGGCAATATTTAATCCTCATAACATCTATGCTTTTTGAGTAAACAGTTTTGGATTCTTGTTCCATGAGAAATACATGATTATATCATTATCATTTTTAATAAAAGGACACCCCATATACTCCACTCTCCACACTTCCAAAACACTTTGGTTTAGAAAATACCTACTAGACTACATTAAATCCTTAATTTCAAACATCCTAGAGTCATTATTTCAATTATTAATCCCTCCCAATAAGGATTTAGGTATAAAACTAAAGAGGATATCCAAAGAAGAGGTAATATTATAAAACATTTTCTATTTTCTATTTCTTAATACACCTCATTAAATCCTTATTCAACTATTCTAATATAATAAAAACTATATATTTTATTTATTGAGTTGTTATTATGTTCATTAAATAACCTAGATCAATTTCATGTTCCATCAGATGGTAAACGAAATCATTGATCTTGTGTACGACAAACTTCAACCCCACGAACTAATGTGATTTTTATTCCATCACCACCTCGCAAGGCTAGATATAGTGATGGGTTAACATATTTATATGATAAATCTGAAATTATTATACTTCAAGAAATATTATATTATATATAACATCTTACATTACATTCATTGGGGGATACGATAGAATCTCTCAATTGTAAAGTGGACTGCCTCCTCATGAAGCAATTTGATTCATTTTTCAGTTACACTTTACATAAAAGGTAGTAAGGTACAGGTTAGTAAATATTTTTTATATTTATTATATCAAAATACATCTGGAAATAGAATATTACATCTAACTTCATACCTTGAAATATGTTGGAAAACAATAATGTCACCCATTTTATGTGTGGACTACTACCTCCACATAATAATGTGCAAACAAATTTCAATTTATTTTTACATAGATGGTAATAATTTTAGATTTTATGAATATAAATGTTATATATTATAGTGTAATAAATATTTTATGTCTAAATTTTATAGATTATTATAAATACATATATAATTAATTTTTATGATATTTATATCATGTTAAACATTCTCAAGATGATGTAATAATAGAAAAATGAAAAGGAACAAAATTACCAAACTAAAACATGCACATAACAAATTAATTATCAACCAAAATAGTGACTTTAAATTATTTTTGTTAATAAATGGGTGATAAAATAATATAATTAAATCATATGTCGAATGATAGATATCAGTATTGTTATTTCATATGTTTATAAGAAACCTATATTTATTATATAGAAGTTTGGACACATAAGAAGGAAGTCAAACCTAAGGTAGAGGTTTCATATATCACTTTAACCTCCACGAGACATATATAATATCCACTACATATTCCATTATGAATTTTATATAATTCCCTTTTTGATATTTTATATTATGAATATATTTTTATTCATAAAATTTAATGATTACTTTTATGTAATTTCTTTCATTGGGATTATGATTGAGAAGTTTCCAAAGTGGCAAGGGTTCATTTTACAATCTCATCATTATTAGATATTATTTATGTTTAATACTCCATCATGGGAATTATATGATATTTATATCTTAAAATAAATCTATTTTCTTCCCCTATGATTATTCATGAACTTTTTAAAGTAATCATAAAATTTTTCCACTCTTTTGTGCATAAAATGTTCCTGAAAATGATTTTATAAAAATAATAATTTATTTCTCTCTTCAGTTGAAATAACTATTTCATAAAAATATATGTTCTCTAAACAAGTTCTTAAAAAAAACTTATCCTTTTTTAAATTATTTAAAAAATAAAAATTTTCCCTTTTTTTATTTTAACAAAATATTTTGAAATAACTCATCATTTCTTTTTCAAAATTTATTTCTATGATTATTTTCAAATTAATGTAGTTTAAAAATGTATTTAGGAACATTTTTATTTAAAAGGGTATTTTGAAACTGTAATGGTTATTTTTCTTAAGAATTTTTTAAGTATCTTTTCATCAAATTTCTATTAATCAATCAGTACAACTATTATTCAACTTATTCCCCACTTGAGATATTATTTATTGATATCATCCTTAATAATTCTACGAACATTTTATGATTAGTTTGAATTGGAATGTATAAATTTATTACAAATCACCATTTTAAACTGGATAGTTTATGAGTATGTTTATTTTATTTTTGTAGGTATTAACATTTTTTATGTTAGTTTTTAAATAAAAATTTTGGTGTTCATTATGTTTCAACCCTATCATAAGAGCGACGAATTATAATTAGTAATTTTGGGGTGGGGATTGGTAATAGATAACCCCTCAATGCATCAAAAAATCCCATGAGACAAATTAGTGGTCCAAATTAGATGGGTTTAAACCAAAATAGATAAACAATCTATTCAAATATCTTGATATAATATTTTGTATTTCTGACATTATTAATTCCCTCATTATGAGACCAAATATTTATTTCTACGTGATTATTCGATTAGATATTATATCCATGAATATGATTCAAGATCATTTTATTATTCATATAGATTTATTTGATCATTATTTATTCCGGTCATATTATTCTTAGTTTAGTGATTAAATGGAATGAGTTTTAGTTATTTACCTTTCCATCTATATTATGATAATTTATTCATGATAGCTTCCTTTATATGGTTACTCATACTACACATCTGAGCTCAACACATTCTTATGATTTATTTTCCCTAGGATACTAGAACATGTTTTGTTATTTATTTGCAGGGAAACACTATAGTGAATAATGAATTTCTCAATGAAAACACATTTTGTATTTTATGTTTTCAATTGTAATGTAAATTTAAATTATGTATATTGTTTACCAGTTCTTATAAACTTTTTGGTACATTATGATGTGATTCCATGTATTTTATGAAAATATAGTAAAGTGACCATAAACTTCGTGCTACAGGGGTTGGGGTATCCAGAATTATTTTTATGTCCATATAATGTGTCTTTCAAGAGTTTAACATAGTCTATGATTCCATTAAGGGCTACTCAACACTTTTCATCTATAAAAAATCAAATGAGGATTAGGTTTCTGTTTTATTCCATAAAAATGAAAAATATATATATTCAGGTTTAATGTCTCTAAATAATATAAAAGGTTATAAATACATTTCATGACATCCTAGAATATTTAAAGGTGATGTTTTAGTTTAATATTTTCTAAGAAAATGGAATTATATGTGTAACATCCCCAAATGATAAAGGGTTAAATGACTAAATGATATGACTCATGTAAACAAGGTGCACCTTCCTTTTCGGGAGCCTACCTGGTTAGAACTCCACAGTTAAGCGTGCTTGGCCTGAAGTAGTGATCAGGATGGGTGACCTTCTGGGAAGTTTCCCAGGGTGTGTGTGAGTGAGGACAAAGCGCACTGGAAAGGTCAAGTGTTGGCCTGTGGGGACTATCATTAGTCAGATGACCCGTTCGGGCATGTGTGTGGACCCCTAGGGTGGGCCCCACGTGTCTGCGGGGAAACTGGTGGTACCTGGTGGGCCAGGACCCGACGACCATGTTAAGGCGGTGTGGTTGTGCTGTCACCGGGACTCGGTTGTCACATTTGGTATCAGAGGAGGAACCCAGCCTTAAGTGCGGTGCCACTGCCTGGGTTGTGATTAGGGCCCACAACGAGGGCGTTGTGCTCTAAAGGGGGGGGGGTGATTGTAACATCCCCAAATGATAAAGGGTTAAATGACTAAATGATATGACTCATGTCAACAAGGTGCATCTTCCTTTTCGGGAGCCTGTCTGATTAGAACTCATGTCTGTGGGGCAACCAGGGGTGCTTGGTTGGCCATGACCCGATGGCCATGTTAAGGCGGGGTGGATGTGCTGTCACCGGGACCCGGTTGTCACATTTGGTATCAGAGGAGGAACCCAGCCTTAAGTGCATGGTGCACTGCCTGGGTTGTGATGTAGGGCCCACAACGAGGGCGTTGTGCTCTAAAGGGGGGTGATTGTAACATCCCCAAATGATAAAGGGTTAAATGACTAAATGATATGACTCATGTCAACAAGGTGCACCTTCCTTTTCGGGAGCCTGTCTGATTAGAACTCATGTCTGCGGGGCAACCAGGGGTGCTTGGTGGGCCAGGACCCGATGGCCATGTTAAGGCGGGGTGGCTGTGCTGTCACCGGGACCCGGTTGTGACATTTGGTATCAGAGGAGGAACCCAGCCTTAAGTGCATGGTGCACTGCCTGGGTTGAGATGTAGGGCCCACAACGAGGGTGTTGTGCTCTAAAGGGGGGGGGGGGTGATTGTAACATCCCCAAATGATAAAGGGTTAAATGACTAAATGATATGGCTCATGTCAACAAGGTGCATCTTCCTTTTCAGGAGCCTGTCTGGTTAGAACTCCACAGTTAAGCGTGCTTGGCCTGGAGTAGTGATCAGGATGGGTGACCTCCTGGGAAGTTCCTCAGGGTGTGTGTGAGTGAGGACAAAGCACACTGGAAAGGACATGTGTTGACCTGTGGGGACTATCAGATGACCCGTTGGGGCACGTGGGTAGACCCTAGGGTGGGCCCCACGTGTCTGCGGGGCAACTGGTGGTACCTGGTGGGCCAGGACCCGACGACCATGTTAAGGCGGGGTGGTTGTGCTGACACTGGGACCTGATTGTCACATTTGGTATCAGAGGAGGAACCCAGCCTTAAGTGCGGTGCCACTGCCTGGGTTGTGATATAGGGCCCACAACGAGGGCGTTGTGCTCTAAAGGGGGGGTGATTGTAACATCCCCAAATGATAAAGGGTTAAATGACTAAATGATATGACTCATGTCAACAAGGTGCACCTTCCTTTTCGAGAGCCTGTCTGATTAGAACTCCACAGTTAAGCGTGCTTGGCTAAGAGTAGTGATCAGGATGGGTGACCTTCTGGGAAGTCTCACAGGGTGTGTGTGAGTGAGGACAAAGCACACTGGAAAGGACATGTGTTGGCCTGTGGGGACTATCATTAGTCAGATGACCCCTTCGGGCATGTGGGTGGACCCTGGGGTGGGCCCCACATGTCTGTGGGGAAACCGGGGGTGCTTGGTGGGGCAGGACCCGACGACCATGTTAAGGCGGGGTGGCTGTGCTGTCACCGGGACCCGGTTGTGACATTTGGTATCAGAGGAGGATCCCAGCCTTAAGTGCACGGTGCACTACCTAGGTTGAGATGTAGGGCCCACAACGAGGGCGTTGTGCTCTAAAGGGGGGGGGGGGGGGTTGTAACATCCCCAAATGATAAAGGTATAAATGACTAAATGATATGACTCATGTGAACAAGGTGCACCTTCCTTTTCGGGAGCTTTTCTGGTTAGAACTCCACAGTTAAGCGTGCTTGGCCTGGAGTAGTGATCAGGATGGGTGACCTCCAGGGAAGTTCCTCAGGGTGTGTGTGAGTGGGGACAAAGCACACTGGAAAGGACATGTGTTGGCCTGTGGGGACTATCATTAGTCAGATGACCCGTTCGGGCACATGGGTGGACCCTAGGGTGGGCCCCACGTGTCTGCGGGGCAACTGGTGGTACCTGGTGGGCCAGGACCCAACGACCATGTTAAGGCGGGGTGGCTGTGCTGTAACTGGGACCCGGTTGTCACAATATGTTAATGTTTAATGTTATCCACACACATGATATAAAAAATTGATTAAAAATTTGACTAGAATTTATTATCAACAATGAAGATGAAATAGTATCCTAGAGTTTTGCGACTTTGAGGAATTTATATAGGTTATATTTGTGTTAAAGTTTATCAAGAAAGTTAAATAATTATACTTTAATTTCATGCTATCCAAGAAATCTTCATGGATTACACATGAGTCTGATATTTTCTATGACTATGAAATTGTATGATTATGTATGATGCCTCCATGGAGGCTTATCGAATTATGATATAGTTTAATCATCTAAGAATAAAGAAGGGAATTTTTTTAAAATTATCTATGATGAAAAAAGGGTAATATGGACTTTTTTTCAACTATGGAGAGTTAATAAAGAAAGGGATTTTTTTAAAAAAGATACAATGTTTTTTTATTTTCATCGTTGAATTTGTAATATTTTTTTGTAGTTTTAGGTCATCGAAGATGGATTCGGGGTTTTTGGAAGGGTTGGGTGAGTGAATTTTTTTGGGATTTAACCTATAGAATAATTTATTTGTATCAGATTTCAGGTAATCAAAAAAATAATAGTTTAGAGAAATATTTTAATTACATGTGATAAACGTTTGAAATTAATCATTTATAAATTTTTATTTTTGATTTTATTGTGAGAATGAAGCCATAACATGAAGTTTAAATCCATTCAAGTAATGTGTGGAAGCCATCCTTAATAATGTGGTTTACTATATAATGAAGTGTAAGGTTGTCTAATTTAATAATTAACATCATGTGGGTAAGGTTTAATTATATTTTGTTTATGGGAATGATTTAAGGACTTGTACCATGTGGTTTTATTTCATAAGATGAATACAGATTGATATAGTTTAAGGTTGTATAGGCTATATCAAATGAGCTATAGTTAAAGACTATAAAACTATGGAAATATTTTTTTATAGTTTATATTCATTTTACTAAGACCATATGTATAACATATAGATTGGTAATGTCACATAATGAGTTCATATTTCCTATAACAATTCTATAATACTACGGAAAAAAATGAATTGGGGTAGGGTTGGAAGTTCTTCTAAAACATAGTACAATTTTTTTAGATACCCAAAAGGTGGAAACAAGTCAAAGAAATATCAAACTTATACCGGAATAAAACAAAATGATGAATTTATAGAATAATTAGGTGGGAGTGTGGTACTATTCCAAGAAACCATCCCAAGGTTCACCGTGATCCATGTGACATGAAACAAAAGGATTATTGGTAAGATATAAATTGATTGAAATATGAATGGGACTTATATAAAAGCTTCACGTTGTTTTTTAAATAATAAGTGGAATTATATGGTTGGATATTGACAAGATGAGTATTTACCATATTATAATATGAGATTATTCCTTTGTATCCCAAATCTTGGGATCCTTTTGATGAACATGCGGTGGGTAGATTTCATTCATGAATGAAACATAGAATTCGACATAATCTAGTATATATAAATATGTATAAAATGAAACTAATAGATGGGGGAATGAAAAATGGGAACATACATTTCTAATATAACATGTATGAATGCATAGATTGTGGGACACACAGTCGAGAAAACCATTGATACATATACTTATGTACACAAATATAATTTCAGTAAATGAATTCAAGTTGAGATAATGGAATCTTTTCATGATAATTTGTTTAATGAGACTTGGGTATCACAAACATGCATGGGAACCATGTACAAGTAATAATATATCAAAGGTAATGAAGTGAGTTTATCTTTAATGTAACTTTCTTGATCTTTAGATACTTTTATTTTCCAACACATAAATATTAGTGTTTAAACTTATGTGAGGAAGTAATAAGATTAAGTCCCTTATTTTTTACTTAAAAAGGGATAACTATAAAAATGTTACATCATATCTAGTTCAGGTTATTCACCCATGGGTGTTGTGTATGTAACAACCCATACATTTATAGATTAAATTCTCGTTTTTTATGAATAAATATATTGTTAGTTAATATAGTTATAGAAAAAACATAAAAAACAATGGTTATTTTATACCCTAATAAAATAAAACCTTCGAAATTTAAATGAAAATTAGGCATCAAAACCATTCATAATATAGTCATTGTACAATTACCATTATTATTAGTATATAATAAGGGTTGTGATAAAGTATGATTGACATTGAAGGAAGAATTCAGGACCTCTAGCTATAGGATTATAACCAATGAATCCCATTTATTAGAACTTCTAATCGAGATGGATTCATTGGGAATTTTCATTGACCAAACCCAGCGTAATGTTTTTCAACTGAATGTTGAACAAATCATTTATTGGAGAAGTTAAAACTTTCGGAGATCATGACCCAAACCCTGCATCTTGAACCAACCCAAGAAAGAACCACCATTGAACACATTACCCATAGAGAATATGAAAGTGTAATAAGGGGTTATAAATTTAGAACATAGTAGTATGATTTTGTATGTTTTCTTTCTTATAAAATAATCATCATATTTAACCAATTTGTTTTACTTTATAAAAGAGTATATAATGGTATTAATAATAATTTTTATTAGATAAGAAGAAATAAAAGTTATAATTTTGGAAAAAAATATAGTCTCAATTAAAATAACCTTTTGATATATATATATAAGATTTTTTAAAATAAATTTTATTTTGAAAAAATAATCTTCTTAAATTATATATATTTAAATATAAACGATACTATAATATAATTAACCCCAATGTAATTTTTATAAGTTTCAGAAAGTTGATAGTTCCATAACAAATATTGTTATATAAATAATGGTTTTATTAAAAAGTGGAAATTATCATATTTAAAAAGAAATTTAAATAAAATAATGATTATTTTTGAAGTCAGCGGGGTGAAATTATCTAACGGTTATTTTCTTAATAGTTTTCTCAGATAGTTAAATTGTTTGGAAAAAATTAAATAATGTATAAATATACAGTTTGTATTATGACATCATAATAGCCTAAAGGTGATGTAATAAAATATATTAAGGGAATCTATTACTAAATATAGGTTTACCCGTTAAGATAATGTGTTTTTGATGTTATTTAATTAATTTTAATATCCTTTAATGAATCATCTAATTCCTATCTTATATTTTAAGGATTTAAAATCAATTATTTATGAACATGATTACCTTCAACATCACTAATGGAATTATTTTATTTTTTTAGTTCTTGGCCGATAAAATATATAATACCACTCTTATTTGGAAGAAACAATAGGTAGAAAATAGGGTAAGGTTACTGTTTTTTGGTTATTTTATCACATAGAGTCCAAAACCTTTGTTCAAAAGTTAATAAATAATTCACCACTCTTTCGATATAACTACTAACCCAACCACACACTCATCCCCACTAAAATCCATCTTATCATTAATTTTATCTCATTAAACCTCTCTAAATCCCACCAAATGTGTTTTTATACTCATAAGAACATCCTCCCAAGATTTTAGAAGCAAACATTCAAGGAAAGGGATGTCTCTCTCTATCTTCTTTTCCATTCAATAACCCTTGTATTTATCCATTTGAAGCCCAATTGTTTTAATTTTTATTCCTTTTTTAATATCCCACTAATTTCAAATTTATTTCGTAAGAATATGATATTATTTATCCTCTCTCATTATATCCTTTACCTAAGATGTTACTATGCCGAAAAAAGGGATTCTGTAATTCTCCCTATTATTCAAGAACATTGTATCATGCCATTTTATTTCAAATTTTTTATGTTGGAAAGTTATTTTAAACATCCCATTTATTATCATTATTATAACCATGTAAATAGATTCCACCCTTCAGTCTCATTAAACCCTTCTATGAATCTTTATGTACACCTGTTATGCTGCGGAAATTATCCTCCCATTTTTCCATGTCAAGCATTTGTATACTAAATACTCATCTAAATTTCCACTCAAGGGTATTCACTAAGATAAAAATATCCATAATTTAATGGGTAAATACATATATTTAACTCACACACCTTAATCATGGTATTAAAATTCATTGAATGGAGTTCTTATGTTGCAGGACCTATATGGAACACTAATGCATGTACATGATTGAAAGTGGTGGATGGGAAAAATATTATATAGCCCTCGAACGAACTGTGTAATATTTTTATCTCATGAGATACCATTTATGGTGAATGAGATGTTATCATGAGAACATTATGTTATGATGTACCGATGGTTAGCCATGAAATAGACATATGATGTCATGTTTTATGTTGTTTTATTCATATGTTTCCATGATGTTATAATACTATATCATGATTCAATTATCATTCTAATAATCATAATCATTTTTAATTCAACTTGATATGTCTATTGGCTAAAATTTGTTACATTAATCCTGTTATTCATTGATTATTCGCTTGCTAGGAATTATAGCTCACTGTTTTTTATGTTTGTCCCCAGGTGGTCCCGTGTAGTATTTGAATATTGATGGATATAAGGGAATTTTTTGGAGTTTTTATATACTATTTTTGTACCCATGATTCATGATATTATTCTATGTATCAAATTAGCAACACACACTATACCTCATGTCCTTTTGTGATTATATTAAGTGTATATTTATGTAAAAAATCGTGAATTAATGTGTATTAAATATATGGTTTGTCATTGTAAATATTTGAGTAAGGTCAAGTTATTTTGCAATGATTGGGATTATAGAAACATAGTAAAATATTTAGGGATTATAATAAACATAAGAAAGAATACCTAAATTATTGTGAAGTACAGAATTTTTTGATTCCAAAAAAAATTAACTTTTTCAATAATAAAAGTGGATGTTGCTCCAGAAAAATCATATCATGGGTTAAACACCCCAAAAAAATGGTACATTGGGTACTAACATGATCTTGACCTATTAAGAAACAAAGAGGATTTTATACACACCTATATTGACACCCATGGGGGATATTATCTTGTAAATCCACAAGATATTTACCATCCATTATGAAGTGGATAAGAAATGAAAATAAATTTTTATGTTTTGGAATAGACCATAGATAATTTTTAATGAAATGCAGAAATTCATATGTCAATGAATTTATATCTTTTATGATTTATCCCATAAATTGTTATAATTTCCCTTTTATGTGTTAAAAAATTTTAAAATTATCATTCCAAATTCAATTTTTCATAAATTAAATGAATAAAACTGGAATAAAATAATGAAATATAGGATTATCATCCATTATTGAAAATAAAATGTCCTTATTGAGTATAGTTTTATACATTATTCCATATCAAAAAATATTACTAGAACTATTAAAACAACACCACAAAACCTGGTAGTGGGGATATGAGTGAAAATTAAAGATGAGAAAATTATTGCATCCCAATTATATAACTTGTCTCTTATCAATATTTGTGGTATGTGTTTCCACACAAACCTTATGATTCAACCTTTATATAAATTAGATAATAATTATTTCATGTATTGGATTTATTTATATATATCTAATATAAATTTTTGAGATATAGAAATAAACCTCTATATTGGAAATTTACCATTGATTATATGCAAGTTATATGAGGAGGATAAATCTCCTTTGGAATCATCATATCAATAATAAATATTATTAAATTAGAGAAAATAGTATCCAGATCAAATGATTTATACTGAGGAAGAGATCAACCTTGATGAAATTCCCTTTGTAAAGGTATAATAATTTTTTTCCAAAAATAATTTATAGGTCTTTAACTGAACTGAGTGGTTGAGTTTTCATTCAAGATCATAGTTGGAGATTTTCCAATACCATAGATTCCATACTGAATGGATAATGTTGACCTTTAAGTTTTTAAGAAGAAACTGAAATAGCATATGGATAAAGGGTTTATTAAACCATGGTATTTTTCATGGGGTCCACTGGTCCTTTTTTCATGATGAAGGATGGGTCAATGAGCCTCTACATTGGTTATTGTGATCTTTAAAATATCACAATTAATAACCAGTTTCATTTGTCATGGATTGGTGACATGTTCAATCAAATACATGGATTCCAATACTTCTCTAAGAGGTATCTTCATTCAGGATATTATTATGTAAAGGTGAAGAAGGAATATATAACCATGAATGATTTTTATACAAGTTATGTGCACTATGATTTCATAGTGATTCTATTTGGACTCAATAATGCAGCAACTATCTTCCAGGACTTAATGAATAAATTCTTTCTAAATTTCCACAAAATTTTTATTATAGTCTAAAAAGATGATATTCTTATATACTCTTAACTCATGTAGAAACATGATGATCATTTAAATTCTATGCTAAAGACATTTTTAAAGGAACATTTATATGAAAATTTCAAAAATTCAAGATTTTGAATGTGTAAGTAACATTTTTGGGGCATGTTATCACCGAAAAATTAATATTTGTGGATACATAAAAAATAGTTGCAATTTAAAGATGTCTTAGTCCAACATATATGAAGAAGATCCATAGTTTCCTTATGCTATATGGGAACCATACTCTATTTTTTAGAAACCTCTCATTATTTTCAATCCTACTAATTAGGATAACTTTGAAAGGTGTGGTGTTTTTTATAGATTGAAGAATATGTGGAGAGATTTAGAGAGTTAAATAATAATCTAATAATTTCACCTATTCTCACATTATCCACCATTGGGTACTGAATTTTGATCTATAATGATGTTTCTAGAAAGGAATTGGGTTGTGTAATAATCCAATAAGATAAGGTGATAGACAGTGACTCTAAGGAATTTAATATTCATGAGAAAAACTACCAATCACATAATTTGTAATTGGATGTAGTGGTCTTTGCAATGACTATTTGGTGAAATTATCTCTATGGGGTAAAGTGTGACATAAATTCACATGGATAAAAAAATATTCAATAATATATTCACACAAAATGATCTCAATATGAACCAACAATGTTTGATAAAGATGATTAACGATAATGATTTTTCAATCCATTACCATCCTAGAAAGGTGAAAAAAGTGGTGTATCCTCTGAGGAGAGATTATCATGTAACCCTATACATGATTTTTATTTATAGGGATACAATCAACATCTAAATTCAAAGGACTAATATAGGAATAATAAAATGAAATTTATCCTATAATTCACAAATAACTTCTCATCCATCCTTTCTTGAGAGGATCATGTATAACCAAATTGATGATGTGGAGCTATAGAAAAAGGTAGAAAATATTTTGGAGTTGATATTTTCTAAATATTGAGTTATACGGTTTGGATCCCAGATATGTGTCTCATCAAAAAATAGAAAATATGGAACTGTTCGATGATGAACATATCTCATCCTTCTATATTCATATACGGATCACTAAAGTGTATAAGGATCTGAAGAATGACATATGGTGGGAAGGAAAGATGATGGAGATTGATTTTTTTTATTTTTTTCCTGATATGAAAATTTTTCTATAATAAAAAATATAAGTATAAGGGGATAATAAAACCATTTAAAACAACTGTATAGAAATGGGAAATCCTATGTATGGATTTCATCATACCACTCCCCCATGAAATTGAATGGAAATAACATCATTTGTGTGGTAGTATATATCCTTAAAAAATCATCATATTTCATTTCTATTAAAGAATATTTATCTCTTGAATAACTATCAATTATATTTATAAGAGATATGGAAAGGATACATGAATTTATAATTTCTATTATATCTAATCAACAACTGAGGTTTACCTCAAGTTTTAGGAGAATCCTTTAGCGGGAATTGGATATAGATATGAGCTTCAATACTAATTATCATGCTCAAACTGATGGAAAATATCAGATAAGTATTAAATCCCAGAAGAATATTATGAGAACATGTTCAATGGATTTCCAAGGATGTTGTGATATATATATATTCCTCTATTGGATTTATCATATAACAATAGTTTCCATTCTAGCATTCATATGGCACCATTCAAGGATCTGTATGGGAAGAGGTTTCAGACTCAAAAAAATTAGAATAATGTAAGAGAGTGAAATCTTATTGGGCTTAATATTATCTAATAGATAATAGATTAGGTTTATTCATTTCAATTATATATGAAATAAATATAAGGTCAATATGAAATCTATTCATACAATCACTGATTAGACTTGGAGTTTGAGGCCAGAGATAAGGTGTTGCTTTTTTTATCCCCATGGAAGAAAGTCATCAAGTTTTTGAAGAAGGGAAAGATTAGTTCATGATACATTGGCCCTAAGAGATACTTGATCACATTGGACATGTGTCCTATTAAAGGAATATCCCACCTATCATATCCAATGTATATGATGTGTTTCACATATCCATCTTGAGAAGGTACATACTCAACCCCACAGATGAACTGAACCCATAGGTGGTACTGTTAGAGAAGAATATTTCATATGAGGAGAATTCAATGAATACATTATATTAAAGAGATAATGTTCTATGATATTCGATAACTCACCTAGTAAAAGTGTCATGGAGGAACCACATGTTTTAGGAAAGAACGTGTGAACCAGAAGAGGTGATAGAATAAAATTACCCACATATGTTCTATATTATAAAAAGTAAGTTCAAGGGAGAAATTTCTGATGGGAGTAATAATTTAACAAAGGAATATTTTATAAATAAAATTCCATTTTTGAATGAATAAACTTCTTATTTAGTATAATATTTATAGAAAACACATACACTACTTAGGTTATTTTATACCATTTAAAAATATAGCCTTTCATATTTAAATGACCATTAAACATCATAATAATTGATGATATATCTATTATATATTAATAATTAAGATTAATATCTATTACTATTTATGATAAAGTCTAATTGGCATAGATGAAAGAAGAGATAACCTTAACTTATAGGATTGTGAAAATAAATCCTATTTATGATAAACTCCAATGGAGATGGAATCGCTAGCATTTCTTCTTGAAAAATACAATGTTAAAATTTAACAACTAAAGCTTAAGGGAAACCATTTATAAGAGAAGTTCAATTTTATAAAGATCATGAACCAAACCATGTCTGTAGAACCACCAAATGAATGTACCACCATTACACACCTTACCCTTAGGGAATATGCTAGTGAAAAAAGGGGAAATGCATCTAGAAACTAGTATTATGAATATTCATGTTTTATTTCTATTAAAATAATGAATATATTTATCACCTTTCTTATTATTTTTTATATTTTTATATAATGAGGTTAATAAAAATTGTATATTGATATGAAGAAATAGAAATTTTAATTTTATTGAATATATAGTTTCAGTTTAAAAAATCATTTGATAAATTCAAGATCATTTGGAATTAATTTTCTATTAATAAAATATTATTTTCCAAATAAATAAATTTAAATATAATTGATAATTTAATTTAATGTTGTCTAATGTAATTTTTATAAGGGTCAAAAATTTGTTAGTGTCCTAAAAATTAGAAATTTTATGTAAATATGGATTTTTATTTATAAGTGATAATTATAATATTTATAACACTATTTTTATAAAATAAATATTAACTATGAAACCATCTCATTAAAATTATCCAATCATTTGTTTCCTATAGTTTTATAAGACAGTCGATTTTTTGGGTAAAAAATAAATATGATATTAATATATGTCCTATATTATGACATCATAATATCCGAAAGGTGATAAAGTTAATCCATGAAAAAATACAGGTTTCCACTTTAAAGTAATTGTTTAATTTTTTTGATTAATTTTATAATACATCACTACTCTAGAACCTCTACTATATTTTATGGTTTTAAAATCAATTCTTTAATGAAATAACTTAGTTTCACAACACCAATGGTATTATGTTCATATATTCATTTATTATTGTCATGACCCATCCCCTGGGACCCGTGCCATGACTACCCCAAGCCCGCCTTCCATAGGCCATGGGCTGGGGACTATCACTGAAAGTGTATTCCCAAAAACGTGGAAGGCATTTCCTTTATCACCTGTAAACTCATGTAACCAAGAAAAAAACAAGATACAAACACGATTGAACTGAATAGTAAAAAGAGTGTGTACAGTAAGAAAAAGGGGCTAGAATACAAGCCCAACTGGAAAGTACAAGAAAACTGAGAAGTACAAGTAAACTGGAACAAATCCTGTAAACACCCGCCTATGATCCAACCTGAAGGGTAGGTACATATCTCGTATGGTCGTCTCTATGGAATGCCTCGTCTAAGGTCCACCCTGAGATTCCTCCAGTCCTGGTACCCTATTCCTTAGTCAGCGTTGTTCGTCGTCTGCACGAAACACAACAAGGTGCGGGCATAACCCGTGAATGGGTGAGTATAACGATACTCAGTAGGGACGCCGAGACCCTCAAAGGTCTCACAAAATCTAAAAAGGATAAACCACAAAGCATAAAATCAACTTACAACCCTTGATAGGTATATTCCCATACATTTACCAATGTTATCAAGTATACCCATCTCATTCATGAGGAAACAAACGTTCCAACTTGAATCCTAAAGCTCAACTGTCCCATAAAGGAAAGAATACAACGAAGGTAACACCAAAAATGTAAGTACCTCAAAGTTAAGTCCACACAGAAGAATACCACAAAGATTTCACGATGAAGGTAAGTACCACAATGGTAACACCACAAAGGTAAGTACCACATATGTAATGACACACAGAAGAATTCCAAAAAGGTGTCACCATGAAGGTAAGTACAAAAAAGGCATGCCACAAAGAAGGAATAACACAAAGGTAATGACTCAGCTCAAACCAAGTATAACATAGGTACAGTAGTAAAGGTGATTAGATGTAACTACTGAATCATCTTACTATGTTAAGAGGTAGACCCACGTAGGATCCAAAATCATCAGACCCACGTAGGATCCTAATTCATTAGACCCATGTAGTATCCTAGTATAGAAGACCCACGTAGGATCCTAGAGTAGTACCACGTGGATTACCTAGAGCAGATCCATGTGGAACTCTCAAACATAGACCCACATATGATCCCAAAGCATAGACCCACATATGATCCATTACTCAAGTTGTAGCCAGCAACAGGGTTCCCAAACTAAGCTCGCTTGATTCTGGGAGGGTCCGCTCCTGAATCCACTGGTCGATACTCCAAATACCATGAGGTCCCAATAAGAAGTATCCCAATGGACCGCCACATAATAGGGGTCTCAATGCAATAGACGGTGCATCAATCGGTCACTCGGTCTGTATGTTATTGGCCTTTTAGTCCCGGGGCCTGGTTGGATTCTTGCTCCATCAAGCCTGGTCGTACCCCAACATTATCCAAGACCCAAGGGGGTTATATCAAAAGGACCATATCGATCAATGGTTTCACGTTCCATAGAAGATTCTTCAAATGGGCACATGTAGCTCAAGATATGGTCGAAATAGCGAATAGGGTCGAAACTGGTCCGAGTCTGGTCCGATCCAGTCCGACCCGGCCTGGGCCGACCCCAGAAGGTTTGGGTTGGCCCGACCCGATGGGTATGGCCCAGAATAATGACGCGACCCGGCCCGCGGTGTGGCCAAGCCCACTGGGTGGCCCGACCCAATGTGTCTGACTCATCCCACTACATGACCCGACCTACGGTGCGGCCCGCGATGGGCGGTCCGCGCAGTGCCCCATCTAGACGATTTGCTAGCTTCCTCCGTGCAGTGCAGTCGCGCACCGTGCCATCACCGACGGCCGTCTCTTCCGGCCCCCCTCCCCTCGTTGTCGCGACCTTGGGCCGTGGATCGTGCACTCCCATCGGCTGCTGGTGCCACCTCCCCTTTGTCACCGTAGCCTCGTGTTGAAACTCCTACACGCCCGGAAGACGCCACCGCCGCCTCCTCTTCGTGCGGCCGGTCATGCACTGGCCGCACTAGTGCAGAAAACGTTTTTTACATCACCATTTTTTACGTCGGTTATATAAAACCGACGTCATAATATGTAAAACGAGGTTTTTTACGTCGGTTATTTCTTAACCGACGTAAAAACCTGTGTTCGGTACACATTTAACGTCGGTTATTTTTATAACCGACGTTATTAATCGCGCGGCTTCGTTTTTTACGTCGGTTATTTTTATAACCGACGTAACAAACGCGGTTTTCGAAGGCCCTTTGACGTCGGTTATTGAATAACCGACGTAACAAACGCGGTTTTTGAAGGCTTTTTTACGTCGGTTATAAAATAACCGACGTAAAAAAAGAATTCGCAGATGTTTTTGACGTCGGTTATTCCATAACCGACGTAAAAAATGAATCGGAGGAAGGTTTTTACGTCGGTTATTGAAATAACCGACGTTATAAATGTTTTTAAAACAATTATCACGTCGGTTATTGAATAACCGACGTGATAACTCATTTAAAAATTTACCCAGACCCGTGGATTGTCATTCGCGAGTTTACCTTCGACAGTCGCGACTCGTCTCTCTCGCGCGTAAACCCGAATCGGCTCGTCCATTTCGTTGGTTTAGATTCGTTTTGCGATCATCGTTTCTCATATTTAATCTCCTCGGATCAATCATCTAAACTCGCAGCACTCAGGTAATCCTCCCACTCGTTCGTTTTTTTTCGCGGATAGTAAATATATATGTGTTGTGATTTTTTTGTTGAAACTAGCTAAGATTCTTCGATTGCGAACCCTTTTAACTCGTTTTGGCACCATAATCTTATTTATCATCCCTAGATCTATTTGTTCGACTTGCAATATTGAGTAATTTTATGATTTCACTAATTTTTCATCGTTTTCTATAAATCCCCGAGAGGGTTGGGGCGTGTCCATTTGGATGGGTTGCCCTTTTACAGTTGTTACTACTTTATTCACACACAACCATGGCATAGGTGCATGGATTTGGGGTCGGGGGTGTCCAGGGGGGTTTACAAGGGGGTGGGTGGGTGTGGGGGGCTGTCCAAGGGTGTGGGTGGGTGTTGGGGGGTGTCCAGGGGGGTGTCCAAGGGGGTAGGGGGTGGGGGGTGGTGTCCAGGATGGGTGGGGGGGCTGTCCAGAGGGTTGGGGGGTGTCCAGGGGGGTGTCCAAGCAGGTCGGGGGTGGGGGGTTGTGTCCAGGAGGGGTGGGGGTGCTTTCTAGAGGGGTCGGGGGCTGTCCAGAGGGGTCGGGGGGTGTCCAGGGTGGTGTCCAAGGGGATGGGTGGGTGTGGGGGGCTGTCCAAGGGGGTGGCGGCCTGTCCAGAGGGGTCGGTGGGGTGTCCAGGGGGGTGTCCAAGGGGGTGGATGGGTGTGGGGGGCTGTCCACGTGGGTGGCGGCCTCTCCAGAGGGTATTTGGGGTTGTCCGGGTGGGTGGGGGGGCTGTCCAGAGGGTTGGGGGATGTCCAGGGGGGTGTCCAAGGGGGTAGGGGGTGGGGGGTGGTGTCCAGGAGGGGCGGGGGGCTGTCCAGAGGGGTCGGGGGTGTCCAGGGGGGTTTACAAGGGGGTGGGTGGGTGTGGGGGGCTGTCCAAGGGCGTGGGTGGGTGTTGGGGGGTGTCCAGGGGGGTGTCCAAGGGGGTAGGGGGTGGGTGGTGGTGTTTAGGAGGGGTGGGGGGGCTGTCCAGAGGGTTGGGGGGTGTCCAGGGGGGTGTCCAAGCAGGTCGGGGGTGGGGGGTTGTGTCCAGGAGGGGTGGGGGGCTGTCCAGAGGGGTCGGGGGGTGTCCAGGGGGGTTTACACATCGATTTGTTTTATATTTCAAAATTGTTATATTCAAATTATGATTTTTTTCATATAAACATATATTTGTCTTATCTAAAAAATATATATATTTTTTCTATTTGTTATAGGTAATAATGAGTCGAAGTTGGATTACGGCACATCGAATGAGCAATGAATATGAGGAAGGTGTTGATGCCTTTTTGGAATTTGCTAAACGAAATGTTCCAAGTAGTGACATTTTTTTCTGTCCATGCCTGAAATGTCTGAATATGAAGAAGTTGAAAAGTAGAGAGATAAAAGATCATCTAATTTGTCATGGTTTCAATCCGAGTTACAACCCTTGGATTTGGCATGGCGAAACTGGACAGAATGTCACTGATGATAATGAATCGCAAGATGGTAACTCCGATGGAATTGAAGAAATGATTCGCGATATTGTAGCAGAACAAATTGAGATAGAACCGAGAGTTGCACGTCTATATGGTGATGCCGAAAAACCATTATATCCTGGTTGTACAGATTTTACGGTTTTGTCGGCGGTGTTAAGATTGATTAACCTGAAGGCGAAACATGGATGGAGTGACAGAAGTTTTACAGAGCTGCTACAATTGATGAAAGACATTCTTCCAAAAGATAACGATCTTCCAGATTCACATTATAAGGCCAAAAAAATATTATGCCCGATGGGATTGGGATACAGGAAAATACATGCATGTCCGAATGACTGCATTATATATAGGAAGGAATATGAATTTCTGAAAGAGTGTCCCAAATGTGGGACATCACGGTATAAGGTGAAAGAAAAATCACAAGCTGATGTAGAGATTACAAAGCTCCCTTCAAAGGTATTTTGGTATCTTTCTATAATTCCTCGTTTCAAACGTTTATTTGCTAATTCACATGATGCAAAAAGGTTAAGATGGCATGCTGATGAGCGGGTATGTGATGGAAAAATACGTCATCCAGCTGATTGTCAACAATGGAAGAAAATTGATGCCCAGTACCCTACATTTGGAAATGAAATTAGAAATCTGAGACTAGGCTTGTGCACAGATGGAATGAATCCATACCGAACCCTCAGTAGCACACATAGTTCATGGCCTGTTTTATTGGTAATTTACAACCTCTCTCCTGAAGTTTGTATGAAGCGCAAATATGTCATGTTGAGTATCATGATCTCTGGTCCAAAGCAACCCGGCAATGATATTGATGTATACTTGTCACCGCTGATTGATGATTTGAAACTTTTATGGGCTGATGGTATTAGGGTGTATGATTCTTATAAAATGGAATATTTTCAACTGCATGCAGTGCTTCTATTCACTATAAATGAATTCCCAGCATATGGAAATTTGTCTGGATACAGTGTTAAAGGGCATAAAGCATGTCCAATTTGCGAACAACAGACGTCATATTGTCAATTGCATCATGGGAGGAAAACAGTGTACATGGGTCATCGAAAGTTTTTGCCTATGGATCACCCTTATAGAAGACTAAAAAAGGCATTCAATGGCTCACAAGAATTTGATACTGCTCCTCAACCTTTATCCCCAGAATTGTATTTTGAGAGGGTGAAAAACCTTGATGTGACATTGGGAAAGACACAGAAATCTGGTAATGATAGACATATTTGGAAGAAAAGGTCAATATTTTTTGAGCTACCATATTGGAGGTATCATGAAGTCAAACATAATATTGATGTCATGCACGTGGAGAAGAATATCTGTGATTCTTTGATCGGAAAATTGCTAGATATTAAAGGAAAGACAAAAGATGGGTTGAATGCAAGGTTAGACCTACTGTCAATGGGAATACGTTTGGAGTTAGCTCCCACTCCTAAAGGAAGACGAACATTTCTTCCCCCGGCTTGTCATACATTATCGAAGAGGGAGAAAAGTAGCTTCTGTCAGTGTCTTCATGATATCAAAGTGCCTCAAGGTTATTCTTCAAATGTAAAAAATTTTGTCTCATTGAAAGACTTGAAGTTGATAGGTATGAAATCACATGATTGTCTTGTCATGATGCAACAAATTCTACCAGTTGCACTGCGTGGAATATTGCCCATCCGTGTCAGAAAGACTATAATGAGGTTGTGTTATTTTTTCAATTCAATTTGCAACAAGGCGATTGATGTGAATGCTTTGAACATTTTGGAAAAGGATGCAATTATTATACTTTGTCATTTGGAAATGTATTTTCCTCCAACTTTTTTTGATATGATGGTGCATTTACTGATTCATCTGGTTCGAGAAATAAGGCTTTGTGGACCTGTATATCTTCGTTGGATGTATCCTTTTGAAAGGTATATGAAAATATTAAAGGGATATGTTAAAAATCCATATCGACCTGAAGCCTCCATTATTGAAAAGTATATTTCTGAGGAGGTAGCAGAGTTTTGTACGAGTTACTTGGCTACGGCGCAACATATAGGTTTGCCTCCATCTCGCCATGAACGGGTTAATAATGAGGGAAAGGGGATTCGTGGCTTGAAAGTCAAATCACTGTCAGCTGAACATATGAAGAAGTTAGAATCATACATCTTGAATAACATAGCTGATGTTCAACCGTATATCACATTGCATATTAATGAGTTGAAACAATGTCATCCAAAGAAGAAAGAAATGTGGATTTTGAATGAGCACAACAAAACTTTTTTGCCATGGTTTAAAAAGACCTTTCTTGGTAGATCAGATGTATCAGAGACATTAAAATGGATAGTGGGTGGTCCATCTTTAAATGTGATAACATGGTCCGCTTATGACATTAATGGCTATACATTTCATACGAAAGCTCAAGACAACAGAAGTGCAGTTCAGAATAGTGGTGTATTGGTGTTTGCAGAAGCAATGCATTTTTCGAGTGCTAAGGACAGAAACCCAATTTCGGCATCAAGTGCATATTATGGAGTGATTGAAGACATATGGGAGGATGATTACTTTAAAATTAAAGTTCCCGTTTTTAACTGTAAATGGTTTATCGGTAACAACAGTGTCAGACACGATGAATTTGGAATGACACTTGTTAATCTGAATAGATTGGAAGACACAGCTGATTCTTTTATAATGGAAACACATGCCAAACAAATTTTCTATGTAGTAGATCAATCAGATATGCAGTGGGCTGTTGTTTTACAAGGGAAAAACCAATATGTTGGTGAGGATGAATTTGATGAAGATGCTGATTTATGTGAGATCCCTACTTCCATGGAAAGATTAACAGAACATAATGATGAGTATGTTGAAGACATGGTTTGTGCCATAAGGAACGATCACGACGAAGGAATTTGGGAAAACAATCCAACTGTACATTCCTAAAATTACAGGTAACACAAGTTTATTTCTTGTTTACATTTAGTTTTTTCATATAATGTTAGATACTGTAAATTTTTTACTTATTAAAATATGTATCAAACCAAAACGATAAAACAATAAAAACCGTAAAGAAGAGAAGTCCTGGGCGCACCGGCAACCGGTCCTCTCTGTCTGAACCACCGGCCGGCCGCTGGCTCACCACCGGCCGGCCGGTGGACCAGACAGAGCCTTCCTCTCTGTCTGGATCACCAGCGGCCGGCCGGTGTTGAGCCAGCGGCCGGCCGGTGGTTCAGACAGAGAGGAAGGCTCTCTGTCTGGTCCACCGGCCGGCCGGTGCTGAGCCAGCGGCCGGCCGGTGGTCCAGACAGAGACCGAGCCTCTCTGTCTGGATCACCAGCGGCCGGCCGGTGTTGAGCCAGCGGCCGGCCGGTGGTTCAGACAGAGAGGAAGGCTCTCTGTCTGGTCCACCGGCCGGCCGCTGGATCACCACCGGCCGCCCGGTGGACCAGACAGAGAGCCTTCCTCTCTGTCTGGATCACCAGCGGCCGGCCGGTGAGGAGCCAGCGGCCGGCCGGTGGTTTAGACAGAGAGGAAGGATCTCTGTCTGGTCCACCGGCCGACCGGTGGTGATCCAGCGGCCGGCCGGTGATCCAGACAGAGGAAGGCTGTCTGGTCCACCGGCCGGCCGGTGGTGAGCCAGCGGCCGGCCGGTGGCATCAGTGATTCCACTTTTCAGCTTTCTTATGCCAACTCCTTGGCAACATTTTGCCTGTGTTTACCATGTTTATCATTGTTTAACATGCTTACCATATTACCGATGTTTACTATTATGTAATTTAGTACACTTTTCTATTTGTGAACTAATGTTTGTTTTTTTGATTTGAAGGAAAATGACAGATCAATCAGTTGATCAGCCACATGATTCTGGAGATGAGCATATTGGTCATACATCTGGGGAGGAACATTCACATGCTCCTATTACGAAAAAGAGTTCAAAGGTTGGTAAGCGTGGGTGCACACGTTTACCAAAATTATCACTTGCCCGTACGAAGGAGGAGAGGATAGTCGTGGAGTTTGATGAGGATGATCTTCCTAGAGGTCCAAATGCTAAAGATTTTAAGGGTTTTGTAGCAACTCAGGCTAAGAGCAATGTAAGCATTCTCTATGATGATTGGAGAAGTGTGGATAAGGCGATAATTTCTCAGCTGTGGGAGACCATCTTGGTAAGATCTTTTGCTATTGTTTGACTGTTCTTTAAATGTTTCTAGTATATATAATATTTTTAACCTCTTTTTTATCAGATGACATTTGATATTCCTGACACTGGAGGAGTCAGGAAGAAATGCTTATCGTTGGCTGCTAGGAGATAGAGGGATTTCAAATCTACCCTCTCATCTGATTTCATTTATGGTCATAGGAGTCGTGAGAATCCATGTCGTATATATCCTTTTATAGATGAAGACACATGGAGAGAATTTTTTGAAAGTAGAAGAAAAGAATCATTTTTGGTAAGGGAAATGTAAACTTTTATAAGCTTTCTTATATAAATGATCTTATTATTGTTTTGTTAATGATTACTTATTCTTAATTTACAGCAAACAAGGAAAGCTCATCAAGAGATCCAATCTAAAAATGTATACCCTCATAGTTTATCTCGGGGAGGGTATGCATTATTGGAAGAACAAATGATGGCAGAAAAATTTCAACAACTAAGAGCTGAGTCTTCAAGCTCTGGAGAGGTGGCCCCTCCATCCCCTCCATCTAGACATGAGAAATGGAAAAGAGCTCGGAAGGGCAAAAAAGGACAATATCTTTCGGAAGAATCGAGACTCGTAGTTGAGAGGATTGTAAGATATCTATTTTATTTATTTAAGTTTACTATTTTCATCATATATTTCCAATCATTATAGAAAAGTTCAATTACTTATTACAGGAGTCTCTTGAGGAGCAGAGTTCACAGGGGACATTTACACCATCTGGGAGGGAAGATATTTTATCTGTGGCATTGGGAAAGCCCGAACATCCTGGCCGTGTAAGAGGATATCCGGCAGGTGTATCGGTAAGAAAAGTGTTGCCACGTTCCTCAACTTCTAACGTTGAAGGAGTTTATAAAAAAAAATAGAATCGTTGGAGGCTGAAGTCCATAATATTAATGCGACAATGGAGGACAAGATTAGAGCATCGGTGCAGTTAATGTTTGCAGACTTGCAAAGACAATTTCAGGGTGCAGCTCCCACTCCACCTCTCCCAGTAGCTCCCACTCCCCCACCTCAGCCTGCGGACCCCATTTTTGATCCTCCTCCTCCGCCGCAGCTACCTACTTATTGTGAGTTGTATGTTGATGATCCTCAACATCATATAGTTGCATATGGGATGGTATATTGTATAGGAGATACAGTTCATCATCAACAGTTAGAGGTAGAGAATCAGAGGGTCACTGTACAGGATATTATAGATAGATCAGCTCGGATACCATTACCTACAGATGAGGTGACGACAGTTGGACATAGTATCGGCCATTTTTTACTTTGGCCATCCAGACTTCTTCGACTCATTACCATAGAGGTATGGATGTTATATCTTTTATTTTATATTTTTATTAATGTTTTATCATTTGAAAACTAATATATTTTTCAATTTATTTTTACAGGAATACTTCAAAGGTAAAGAAATACTGTATAGACAACAACAAAGACAGATAGCTATGACATCAGATGCAGATACTAGCAGTCTTGACAAATTTTCAAGATATTCAAATTTGTTGGCGGATCATTATGACTTTACAATGGAAGCTCATGTCTGTGGACGTGAACTATGTGTGGGGATTATGAAAACTGATATCATGGAGTTTGTCACTAGAGATAAGTTGGGCATCAACGTGGTGCAAATTTTTATCATGTAAGTCTTAACTCCTTTTCCTTGCGTTATATTTATTAAAAATGTATACTTATGTCTGCTTTGTATTAGGTATATGTATAAAATTTGTGAGAGGAATGAGCTGACAGATGTATATGGATTCGTGGACCCACAATTGATTTCCCCTGAAGCATGTGCATTGGATGAGGAACAAAGAATTCTTTATATTGCTGATAGATTTGAAAAGAATGTAATCACACAGTGTTGGATGATGCCTTTTTGTGAGAGGTATGAAACACATCCCTCTCAAAGAGTTAATTATCTTTTAACATAAAAAACCACTAACGTTAAATTTCCTTTTCTCAGGGATCATTGGATGTTAGGGGTTTTTTGCCCTAGGGAGAAAACACTTTATTGGATATGCTCTCTCCATGATGATGTGCGAGAAAGTTTTAAGAATATATTGGAAACGTAAGTTTCAATTTCACAATAGTTTTATATATTATAATGAATTTTAAATTTACCCCATTCGTATTATTTTCTAACAGGGCATGGGTCCACTTTCGAAAAAGCGCAAAGAAAAGGAATTACAAGATCAAATATGTACATGCGAAGGTAAATATCCATTTATAATTTGTACATTTTGATTTATTACATAAAAATAATATATTGAATTTACACTCATTCAAACAGAAATGTCATGAGCAACAAGGCATCATCGAATGCGGATATTACATGTTAAGATTTATGTATGAAATAATAACAACTGGGACAGTTCTGAGTTTTGACCTGGTAAGATTTCCTTTTTCTAATAATATTTCAATTTGATTTATTCATTATACACGTTGACTACTATCCTTTTCCTTTGTAGCTTTTTGATGACCCTCAACCCTTTACTGCTGAAGATATCAAACACTTACAAGTGGAGTGGTCAAATTATTTTACAGGTTTGATTGACTTTTAGTTGTTTGTAATGTAAAATGTAATTTTGAATATTGTCAATGTAATTGTGTATTTTGTAGTCGTTTAGGTTGGATTTAGTTTTTTTTTTGAAGTTGACATTGTAAGTTTTGAATGTTATATAAGTGAATGTTTAATTTTTCTCTACTTCTTGTTTTGGTCTACTGTTGATGGTTTTTCTGGTCTGGATTTTGGTATGGGGGGAGAGGTTCCAAGGGGGTGGGTGGGTGTTTGGGGGGTGTCCAAGGGATATGGGAGGGGTGTCCAAGGTGTGTTTGGGGCTGTCCTAGGGGTCGGGGGGGTGTAAATGAGGGTGGGGGGTGTCCAAGGGGCGGGGGGTGTCCAAGGGATATGGGAGGGGTGTCCAAGGTGTGTTTGGGGCTGTCCAAGGAGTCGGTTGGGTGTAAATGAGGGTGGGGGGCTGTCCAAGGGGTGGGGGGGTGTCCAAGTGGTGGGGGGGTGTCCAAGGGATATAAGAGGGGTGTCCAAGGGGTGTTTGGTGCTGTCCAAGGGGATGGGGGGGTTTCCAAGGGGTAGGGGGGGTTTCCAAGGGGTCGGGGGGGTGTCCAGGGGGTGGGGGGCTGTCCAAGGGGTGGGGGTGTCCAAGGGGTGGGGGGGGTGTCCAAGCGATATGGGAGGGGTGTCCAAGGGGTGTTTGGGGCTGTCCTAGTGTTCGGGGGGTGTAAATGAGGGTGGGGGGGGCTGTCGAAGGGGTGGGGGGGTGTCCAAGGGGCAGGTTGGGTGTAAATGAGGGGGGGGGGTGTCCAAGGGGTCTGGGAGGGCTGTCAAGGTGTGGGGGGGTGTCCAATGGGTGTTTGAGGATGTACTAGGGGTCTTGGGGGTGTAAATGAGGGTGGGGGGGTGTCCAAGGGGTGGAGGTTGTCCAAGGGATATGGGAGGGGTGTCCAAGGGTTGTGGTGGGGGAGGGCTGGCCAGGTTGTTAGGTGGGTATAGATGAGGGTGGGGTTCAGTTGGGGCTTGGGGGAGGGCTGGCATGGCTATTTTTGTTTGGTTTCTGGTTGCTTTTTGGTGAGAGCAGTGCAATTATTTAAAATAATAATAATTTCTTTCACGTCGGTTATAAAAATAACCGACGTGGTAAATAAATCGGTAGGGGTTTATCACGTCGGTTTTTTCTAGAACCGACGTGATAAACCGTTCCCGGGGATTTTATCACGTCGGTTCTTAATATAACCGACGTGATAAAAGGCCTGGGAATCGATTTACCACGTCGGTTATTCAATAACCGACGTGCTAAAACGTTTCCCAGGCCTTTTTATCACGTCGGTTTCCTAAATAACCGACGTTATAATAGGCCAGGGGAAGGGTTTATCACGTCGGTTATGACATAACCGACGTGATAAACGATATCCCAGGCGTTTTATCACGTCGGTTTAGGTAATAACCGACGTGGTAAAGCCCCCCGCGCATATTTATCACGTCGGTTATTATATGAACCGACGTGATAACCACCGTGATGTTAGGGATATTACGTCGGTTTTAAATAACTGACGTAAAAAACGTTATTTATAACGTCGTCCGTATTAACGTCGCCTAAAAACCGACGTAAATAATAAAAAATAACCGACGTAAAAAACGTTTTCTGCACTAGTGCCGTTGTGTCTACTCCACCGCGGTCACTGGGCCGCGACCCTCCACCAATGGTGCGGTAACACCACCGCCATCTCCGTGACCGGTGGGTGTGCCGGTCACCGCTCCCGATCCCTACCGGCACCTGTCGCCGGCACCGGTCGCTGTCCTCCTCCATCATGAAGAACACATCATAATCCATATAGGTTGCAGAGTGGTTGGGCAATGTTTGTTTGGCCCGCACCCTCCTCCTAAGAGAGGTAGCAAGTGGATCATTGGAAAAAGATTCAATGTAAAATAAATTAATGGAGAATAATCTAAAAACACACCCCAACCTTGATGGTTCCGAAGGAGGAGGTGCAAGGAAGAAGATGAATTCCTTGAAGAATGTCGGCGTTCATTGCTTCCTCATGGCACTTCTGATCTGGGCTTGGGGTCGGTTCTTCATTTTTTGTTGGAGAATTATATTTTTTGGGAGGTTTTCTTCATTGGAGAGAATGATCCTCCAAAATCTATCCCCTACAACTCCTCTACCATTTCAACAATTCCCCCCCACAAATAAGTAAGGATCCAACATAAATTAAAATAGGTTTATAAAATTAATTTACATTGTCACAAAAATTAAATATCTAAAATAATTAATTGGTGAGTTGGAAGAATTAATTATTGGAAGTTGGGAGGTTTTCCCCACATTAAGAGGGGTTCGGCTAGTCATCACCATTTAATTCAAATTGGAGGTTTCAAAGTCATGTGGGCCCCACTTCCATAATTCAAAAAGATAGGTTTTAAAATAAAATAAATGTTTCCCTTTATATTATTTTTATTTCCATGAAAAACACAAAAACTAACATTCACTCTCAACCCACTGCAGTCAAGGTGAAGGTCTCCTTAAGCGAATACTGGTGCTGTGAGTTCAACGGTGTCCTCAGATTTCAATTCCGAGCACCAGTTCAAAAGTTACAAAAACCTAATCACGTGTTTACTGAACGTACCTAAAAAAAGTTCATAATTTCATTTCGGGCACACCGGGCCCCGGAATCACGTGCCATCAATTTTCACAGACTCGTAATATTCCCATATAATTAAAAAAATTACATTGAAAAATCCGGGTCTTTACATTCTCCTCTCCTCAGGGCTTTGCATCCCCGTAAGCCACAACTCAAACTAAGGAATCAAGTGGGGGTACTGAGCGTGTATCTGAGCCTCCCACTTCTATGTGCTCTTCTGGAGGTTCCCATGCTGCCAATGCACACACACTAGAGGTATAGACCACCCATTAAGGACCCACTCCTCCCAATTCTCATTCTCTACTGGAACCTTCGTAAACATCACCCAGCCGTCGATGTACACCTTGTTGTGGTCGATGATGTGAGAAGGGTCCTGAATGTATATCCTTAGCTGGGATATTTGGAAGAAGTCATGATCCCATTGCAGTTGAGGTGGAAGAGCTAGGTGGTAAGACACCTCCCCAACTCTGCTGAGGATCTGAAAGGGTCCAATGAACCTCAAATATAACTTTTCTCCACATCCAAATCTCCACAAACCTCGTTGGAGTGAGACCTGTAGAAAGATGTTGTCACCATACTCAACCTTCAGAGGTCTTCATATCCTATCAACATAAGACTTCTTCCTGCTCTGTGGAGTCTTCATCCACTCCTGGATGATCTGCACCTTCTCTGTGGTAGCTCATACCATCTCTGGTCCCAGGAGTGTTGATTCCCATGGATCAGTCCAGCACAAAGCTGATCTGAAAGGTCTGTCGTACAACGCCTCGAAAGGTTCCATCCCAATCATGGAGTGATAGATGTTGTTGTATGCAATCTCACCTAAGGGAAAGTGTTCCTCCCAGCTGCAACCGAAGTCAAGGACACAAGCACGCATCATGTCTTCGAGGGTCTGAATGGTTCGCTCAGTCTGGCCATCCATCAGAGGATGGAAGGCGGTTCTCAAACGAAACTGCATCCTGAAAGACTCTGATAACCCCTTCCATAGCCATTAAGTGAAACATGAATCACGATCGGAGACAATCGTCAAGGGTACACCATGTAGCTGCACAATCTCTTATAAATAGAGGTGTCAAAAGCTCTCTACTGAACCCTGCTCTCTGATTGGTAGGAAGTTGGCCAACTTGGGGAGGCGGTGGATGATCACCCAAATAGGATCATGACCCCTGGATTTACGTGGAAGTACTATCAGAAAGTCCATGGATATTACATCCAACATCCACTTTGGGACCTCTAAAGGATGAACTAAGCCCTCTAGTACCTGATTCTCCACCTTCAGTTGCTGACAAGTGAGGCACCAAGAGACAAACTCTGCTACTGCTTTCTTCATTCCCTACCACCAGTGCTGTCTTCAGAGGTCCTGGTACATCTTTTCCACTCCTGGATGCACCTATAGAGGGGACATGTGGAGCTACCTCAACAATTCCTCCCGAAGCGACACATGTACCATCATACATCTTCTGAAGAGGATGACATTCTCCCCACCATTAGAAAATCCATCAGGTGCCTACCCTGTGGATATCTGAACACGTCGAGCCTCGCAGTTAGTGTCCCTATACTATGCCTCCCTGACTCACTGAAGTAGTGGGGGAGTGACTGTAAGAGACTAAAGAAAAGCTACTCCATCTCATTCCACAAAGGATATCTGCAAAGCAGCTAGCTGCTACGTCGCCTCACCTAGTAGTTGTCTACCAGATCTCTTGCTAAGTGCATCTGGTACAATGTTACCCTTCCCTAGAGTACAGACTATCACGAATTCATAGTCTTGGAAGAACTCATGCCAACGTCGCTGCCTCAGGTTCTGGTAATTTTGAGAGAATATATACCTGAGACTCTTGTGATTATAGTACACTGTAAAACATCCACCCATCAAGTAATTTTGACACATCTTCATGGTGAAGACCACTGCTGGTAACTCCAGGTCATGGGTAGCATATTTCTGATCATGCTATCTTTGCTGTTGAGAACCATATGCGATAACTGCTCACTACTACATCAGGACACATTCGAGCTCAGTCCCTAATGCGTCACAGTAGACTACGTTCCCAACACCCTCCTCCATAAGCCTTACGATGGGGAACTAGTTAGTCTCTACCTAAGCTCCTAAAAACTACCCTAGAATTTCTCCGACCACACGAAGTGTTTCCCCTTCATCATCAACGCGGATAAAAGTGCTGCAACTCTGGAGAAATATGCACAAACCTCTGGTAGTATCCAGTTAATCCTAGGAAATTCTGTACCTCTGACACACTCTTGGGCGGATCCCAAGAAATTACCGCCTCAATCTTCATTGGATCTACCTCAACTCTAGCCTCCGAGATGACATGTCCCAAAAAGTGAACCGCTCAAATCTTGAACATGCACTTTGAGAGATTACCATAAAGCTGGTGCTCTCATTTTGAGTCTAGAACTATCAGCAAATGATAGGCATGCTCCTCCTCGGTTGCCAAGTAGATCAGATTGTCGTCGATGGAGACTACAACAATGCGATCAAGGTATAAATGAATGATCTTGTTCATGAGTCCCATGAACACTGCTGGAGCGTTGGTCATGCCGAATGGTATAACTAAGAACTTGTAATGGTCGTACCGACATCTAAAAGTAGTCTTCTACACATCCTTGTCTTGTACTCTGAGCTAGTGATAGCCTGATCTGAGGTGTATCTTTGAGAACCAATGTGCTCTCTTCAGCTGATCAATGAGGCTGTCAATCCTCAGATGTGGGTACTTTTTCTTCATGGTCACCTGGTTCAGGCACCGATAGTCAACAAAAAGTCTTAATCTACCATCCGCCTTCTTAGTGAACTAAATCGGGGCTGCCCAAGGATAAACACTGGAACATATGAACCCCTTCCCCTGTAAGTCCTCCAAATATACCCATATCTCACAATGCTCCGTGGGAGCCATCCAATACGTTGGAGTAGATATTGGTGTCATACCGGGGAAAAAATCAATGTAATAGACCACCTCTCTACATGGAGGTAGACCCGGAACATCATCAGGGAAGACATCCACATACTGGTCCACCACTACAGGATAGCTCAGACTCTCCACATCAACCGCTACGAGGGTAAGGCTAGCCAACTGATGAGTGATCGACTGCACCCTCCTCTGGGTAAGTCCGTCCTGTGCTGCAAAGGCTCACTTCTCACCGGTGAAGGAAAAACTAGTCCCATCAGTGTAGAAACACTGCACTTTGCGCCAATACAGTCAATCTGAGCATGAACTATAGATAATCAGTCAATACCTTAGATGACGTTGTAAGGCCTCGACACCGCTACTAGGAGATCCCAGCCGAATCTCTCACCTCCTAGAGTAATCTCTCACTACTGGCACCAGTGTGTAATCATTGAACCCTCTCCCGTAAGAGTCTCTAGATAGAAGGATCGAGCCAACAGCTCCGTCGGATATCTGATCTTCGAACGAGGGTCGTGGAAATAAAATAATGAATGGAAACTATGTCTATAAGTACTGCATCTAAGGTGTAGTAGACACATATCTTTCCTCATATGATTTATGAAGCTCCATGGTTGTAGGACTCAGTTTCCTGGAGCTGAGCTCGCCCCTATCCACCTGCTCCCTATGGTTGGAGTGTACCACCTGGTGGTGGTGGTGGTAATATCTCGAATCGTCGCCCATCGCCAACTGCACAACCAACTCCTCTTCCACGTCCACCATCCCCCAAAGGACCTCCTCTTTCAAACCTCTATCTCTGCCTGGGCGGTCCTTTGACAGTCTTATGATCATCCGTACGGCGGGTCAGGAAGTCACGAGACATGTGACCCTACCCTCCGCATACGTAACACTTCCTGCTCCTTGCATGACTAGCTCTATCTCCTGTGCCCCACACAACCGACCCTGAATCCTACAGTCGTCCACCTGTAGGTCTGGTCCTCTTGGACCTCTGTGAAATCTATCTTTTGCCAGCTGTAGAAGACTCTGCTACGTGATTCCCGGTGGTGGTTCTTGCTACTGGCGACTGCTCAGCAAGAAAACTCTCCACTAAGAGGGCTCGCTCTAACAGCCCCTCCTCCGTCGGGATGCTGAGAGAAATCATCGAAGCCCTGATATTCCACATGAGTCCTTTATCGAAGGTCGAGGCCCTAACGAATGGGTCTCTCACCATATCAGTGGAGTAGTGTGAGAGGTTAGTGAAACTCACTGAGTACTGATCCACAATCATAATGCCCTACTGGAGATGTAGAAGCTCCTAAATTCACGCTGCGTGAAGAGTCGCTGGGACAAACTCTACCCGAAACAAGCTCTCAATGTCTGCCCAGAGAAGTGTCACCTCGTCGTGAACCTAGATCATCAAGTTTCACCGTGTTCCTACTGCATCCTATAGAATAATGGAGGCAAGGATAACTATGAGATTAGCTGGTGTCCCTACTAGTCAGAAGACTCTCACCACGGTCTCCAGCCAATCCTCACCTGCCTATGGGTCCGTCTCACCCCTGAACTTGGGTGGCCTCTAGTGATGGAACTCATGCAACGCGCTCAAGCGGCGTGCACCCTCTGCTACTGGGGATGGTGGCATCAATGCCCAAATGGGTAATGGTACCGCTGGTGCCTCCGCTGGTGCTTCTACTGATAAAGGGCCCTGTACCGAGGCCACATCGCTCGATAGGCTATCAGCGCTTACTCTACCCGGAACCCTAGCTGGCTGTCTGTGTGGAGGCATCCTAAAAAGGAACATGTGTGTAACGGTCAATAAGTTATACCTACTGAGATGAATCAACGAGAACACGAATAAAACTTTTCAAAACACACACGCAATCAGTGTTTTCATGTACTGAGTCAGAAATCATAAGTCAAGGTCATGGTGTATGGATATGTAGGTCGCCACAACAACACTGGATTCCCTAAACTGATAACCACACTCATAAAACATTACAATATTTCCTTTAAAAGTCCATAGTCCAATTTTCTACAGTAGAACCGACTCCTATGATACCAATTTGTCAAGAACCGTCCCCCAGATCCCTTTCCCTGACTACCCCAAGCCCACCTTCCATAGGCCAGGGGCTGGCGACTAGCACCAAAGGTGTATTCCATAAAACTGGGAAGGCATTGCCTTTATAATTTGTAAACTCACGCAACCAAGCACACAATAATATTCAAAAAAAAGTAAATTGAACAGTAAAAGGAGTGTGTACAGTAAGAAAAAGGGTCCAGAATACAATCCCAACTGGAAAGTACAAGAAAACTGAAAAGTACAAGTAAAATGAATCATCTCCTATGAACACCCTCCAAGGATCCTACGTGAAGGGTAGTTTCAGATCTCATATGGTTGTCTCTACGGAATGCCTCGTCTAAGGTCCACCCTTGAGCTGCCTCCAATCCTAGTCCCCTAGTCCTCAGTTAGCGCTGTCCATCGGCTGCACCAAACCCAAAAATGTGTGGGCGTAGCCCGTGAAGGGGTGAGTATAATGATACTCATTAGGGACCCTGAGACCCTCAAAGGTATACAAAAATCCATAAAGGATAAAACAAAAATAATGAAATCAACTTAAAAAACAACCCACATATATTCTCATACATATACCTATGTTATCTAGTATACCCATCTCATTCATGAGGAAACACAAGTTCCAACTCGAAGCCCAAAGTTCAACTGTCCCATAATGGAACAAATACCACGAAGGTAACACCGCAAAGGTAAGTACCACAAAGGTAACACCACACAGAAGAATACCATAAAGGTATCCCCATGAAGGTAAGTGCCACAAAGGTTAACACCAAAAATCCAAGTACCACATAGGTAACTCCACACAGAAGAATACCACAAAGGTATCACTACGAAGGTACGCCACATAGAAGGTTACCACAAAGGAAAAGACTCATCTCAAACAAGGTATAACATAGGTTCGGTAGTAAATGTGACTAAATGTAACTACTGAATCATCTTACTCTGTTAATAGGTAGACCCATGTAGGATCATAAATCATCAGACCCACGTAGGATCCTAATTCATCAGACCCACGTAGGATCCTAGTACAACAGACCCACATAAAATCCTATAGTAGTCCCACATGGATTACTTAGAGAGGATCCATGTGGGACTATTGAACATAGACCCATATAGGATCCCAAAGCATAGACCCACATAGGATCCCATTCTCATGTTGCAGCCAGCTACAGGGTTCCTGCACAACGCTCGCTTGGTTCCGAGAGGGTCTGCTCCTCAAGCCATAGGTTGATACTCGAACTTCCATGAAGTCCCAAGAATATGTATCCCAAAGGACCGCAATGTAAAAGGGGTATCATTGCAACAGGAGGTGCGTCAATCGGATGCCCAGTCTATATGTTATTGACCTTTTATTCCCGGGGACCCGATTGGATTCATGATCGATCCAACCCGGCAGTACCCCAACATTTTCTATGACTCTAGTGAGGTATATCAAAATGACCATCTTGATCAAAGGTTTATGGCGCCATAGATGGTTCGTCAAACGGTCACCCGTAGATCAAGATATGGTCGAAAGAGTGAATAGGGTTGAAACTGGTCTAGGTCCGGTCCGACCTGGCCTGGGCCGACCCGAGCCGGTTCGGGTCCGACCCATACCTTGACGTGACTAGCCCCGCGGTGCGGCCCACGTTGGGTGGTTCACTCGGCGCCGCAGCTAGCTGGTTGGCTAGCCTCCTTTGCGCAGTGTGGTCATGCACCGTTCCATCACCGGCTGTCAGCTCTGCCGGCTGCCCTCCCTTCGCCACCGTAGCCTTGGGCCACATCTCTTGCACTCCCGGCAGACACCACCGCCGCCTCCCCTTCTCCACAGCAGCCTCAGTCCACATCTCTTGCATGCCCGACAGACGCCGTCACCACCTCCTCTTCACGCGGACGTCCACCGCCTCTGCTCCGCCAGGACCGTCGGGCCGTGACACTCCACCGGTGGCACGATTGAGCCATTGCCATCTCCGCGGCCAACCGGTGTGTCGACCGCTGCTCCCGAGCACTACTGGTGCCTGTCATTGACACCGGTCACCATCCTCCTCCATTGAGAATAATGAATCATAAAATACATTGGTTTCGGAGTGGTCCGGCCATGTTTGTTTGGTCCACACCCTCCGTGTTAGAGCGGTAGCAAGAAGCTCATAGGAAAAAGATTCAGTATAATAGAAATTAATGGAGAAAAATCCAAAAACACACCCCTACCTTGAAGGTTCCGAAGGAGGAGGCACAAGGAAAAAGACGAAGTCGTTGAAGAACGTCGGCGTTCATTGCTTCCGCAAGGCACTTCCGATCCAAGCATAGGGTCGGATCTTCATTCTTCGTTGGAGAACGATAATTGTTGGGAGGTGTTCTTCGTTAGAGTGAATGATCCTCGAAAATATCTCCCCTACAACTCCTCTCCCTTTCCAGCAATTTTACACCACAATTAAGTGAGGAGACAACCAAAATTAAAATAGTTTTATACAACTAATTTATGTTGGCACAAAAATTAAATGGAACAAAGAATTAATTGTAGATTTGGCGCAATTTAATTCAAATTGGACGTTTCAAACTCAGGTGGTCCCCACCTCCATTATTTAAAAAGAGAGGTTTTAAAATAAAATAAAATATGTCATTTATTTTATTTTTATTTCCACAAAAAAACACGAAAAACTAACTTTCACTCTCGATCCACTGCGGTCAAGGTGAAGGTCTCCTTAAGCGCATACCGGCACTACTAGTTCAACGGTGTCCTCAGATATCAATTCCGAGAACTGGTTCAAAAGTTATAAAAACCCGCTCACCCGTTTTCTAAACATACCTAAAAAAGTTTATAATTTAATCTGGAGCACACTGGGCCTCAGAATCACACACCGTCAATTTTCACGGACTCGTAATATTCCCATATAATTAATAAAAAATTATATGGAAAAATCTGGGTCTTTAAAATTATCCATATAAAATATTGAAAACCAGTCGTATTTTATTTTTATGTTGATGATAAACCATTGGAATATTTTTGGTTTTTATTATGATTTCATAAGGAGTCCAAAATCCATGTTTAGAGATTAATAAATAATTCCCCTCTATTTTTCTATAAATTCTGACCTAACCTCCCACCCTCTTTATATAAAATACATTGATCTTAAATTTTCCCTCCATTTACATCTCTAAATCCCTCAAAATTTGTTTCGAATATATTAAGAATATCTTTCCAATATTTTAGAATAACCCTCTCAAGGAAATAAATCTATCTCTTTACTTTTTCATTCAAGTACCTTCTTTGTATTTAGCCTTTTGAGTCTCAATATATCAGGTTTTAATGCATTTATAAATATACCTTTACATTAAAATTGAAATACTAATAATTATAGATAACTTATTCCCTATTTTTATAACCATTACCGAAGCCGTTACTATGTTGATGTAAGGGATTGTCTCGTCCTCCTATTTATTCAAGCACTTCCATTGTATCATGACATTTTGTTTTCATCGGTTCTTGTTCAAATTTATTTTTACACATAATGTTTACTGTAATTAGGATATACTATTAATGAGAGACCACCATTAACTCCCATTAAATCCTTCCATGAATCATTATGCACACCTATTATGTTGTCAAAATTATCATGTGATATTTCCATGCTAACTTTTGTATAGTGAATACACATACACATTTCTTATTAATGGTATTCTCCAAGATGATAGTATCCTTCAATTTGGGAAATTACATATATGGAGACCATACTTCTTAACCATTGGATTAAAATTAATGAAATGTGTTCTTATATTGTGCGATCTATACAACACACTAATGTGTATACATGATATGAGTGTGATGAGTTGGGTGATAATTATATAACCCACTAAGGAATTGGGTAATATTTTTAACTCATAAGATATGATGTATGGGGAACTTGTGGTTACCCTAATCACAAAATGTTATAATGAATTAGTTATTAATGTTAACTTATTATTATGATGCCATGTATTATATTGTTTCCAAATTCGTATAATTCCTTGATTTTATCATCATATGTCATGATTTGATGTTCATGAATAGGATTATCACCACTCTTATGTCATCATGATATGCCTCTCAACTAACATGTGTTACTTTCATTATATTAAGTTTTGATTTTTCCCTTACAAGGTTTTACATCTCTCCTATTTATTATGTACCTCCCCAGCTTATCACATGTATTATTAAAAGTTTGATGGGAAATAAGGGAATGTTTTAGAGTTATTAGATAATGTTGTTTTACCCATGTTAGAAGTTATTAATCTATATATTTAATTATAATAATAAAACAGTCCTAATTATCTATTAGGATTGTATTAAGTGAATAATTTCTTAATAAATCACAAATTAATGTGTATAAAATATATGGGTTGTCATAGGGTATACATCTTGAGTGATGTGTGTATTTTATTCATGAATTTAGGTGACTCATGGATGAACATTCCTGTTCACTCTAGGTGTATTTCATTATTATAATTTAACTTTTTGGGAACATTATAAGAATATTGCATCATTAAATGTAGAAAATGTACATATATGGTAACTTAGAAGAAACAAGAACATACAGTTACATGTGTTCATTAGAATTTCTTGCAACTCTTATGTGTCACCTTATAAGTGAATATAATGAAGATTCAGCCATGATATTTTTTAAGTGTAAGAATAATATGGTTTGCGACATGATTCACATAAATATAATGTTCCATTCACATTATTTTTTTCTTTTAAACAATAATAAATGTCTTATATATATATCCAATTTGGTGTATTGAACACATTTTAGTACTAATATATTCCTCTACTAATAAATTTATTATTTTAAACACAATATAGATCCAATTATGAGGTGTCATGGATCTCTTGCACAATTGATTCAATTTGAAAAATAAATGGTAGTATAATGGTTTATTTTACCACTTTATATATTTCATTTCTCATAAATTGTTTGAAAAACAAGTATTGTATAAAGTCTTCAAAATTATATCTTCTCAATATAGTATAACATCATCATGATGATTCATCATTAACTCAAATTATTTCACAATTTCATTTAACTTAATAAGAATTAGTATCTTCAATGTGAAGACTATTTCACAAAATAAATCCTTATGTTGAAATCAGACTTATATATATTACCTAATAAAATCTATGAACAAATTTTTTTTACTAAATTTAATTCCATTTACTCATCAGTTTTTTTCTTTGATCAAATTCTAATAATTGCTAAATTTTAAGATTTTATAAAAAATGATTGATATTTCTTCTCTATATAATCAATAAAACACTACATAGATTATGTAAAATTTGGTGTAAGTTTTCAAGTCCAACCTACAACATTTGAATTCATCTAATTAATGTATTCTTATTGATATACATAAACAAGAGCATAAAAATATCCTAATGTTTTAATGTATATGTATATTTGAATTAATTGATCTAAATGAAGTTATAATTCCAATTCATAGAAAAAAATACAATCACTCTAGTTTATTCATTCATCAACACATATGTAAGAGAATATTTCATTGAATAAAAAAAAATTTCATGAAGAAAAACCTATTGATACATAGAGACTTCAGTAGTCACTATTGGTGGTGGTTAAAAAACTGGACCCAGGAACCTGATAACTATAAATAAAAATACCACTGATTCCATGATAGTTGATTTAAGGAATGATTTAAATTTAAAATTAGACCACCACATCAGAGGTAATTTCACAGATGATAGGAATGAGATTAGTTGGTATGTTTAATCTATGTTTGGATCAATACAGATATGAAGGTGTAAAATATTCAGGAGGTGGTATATACTAGGTACATATCTCACTTCTATAATCATAATCACCAATAAGATCTGGATGAAATATATTCCTAAAGGAAACTAGTTTCCACCTATTTTTTGTGAAATATTAACTAATATTTTGTATATCAATAAATATTTATTGATTCCCATACTCATTAATATATATTATATTTTAATATTAGTATAAAATGATTAGGATAACATTGAACAATATTTTATCCATGAAAACTTTTAAGTAATGGAAATTTTAACAACTGGGGGGAAGAAAAATCTCCCAGATATCCCCGTAAGAGATTGGATTAAAATTATCAAATATCAAATATAATAAAATTCAAATGTGAGGATACTAATGTGTATCTTGATTTAATGATTTTTCCAAAGAATTTTATTTAATTTTATATTCAATTGGAACACTTTTACATAATGCGTGTGTTATAGAACAAAAAAATAGGATATTTGAAACCTTTCACTCGAAGTATTGATTGAAAATTATCTGAGTGGGTGGATGCTTCATCTGAGGGACTCTCTCATAGGATTAAGGTTTACTAAACTTATCATAATCACATAGCTATTATATAAATAATTGACCAATATTAATGTTCTAATAATAGAAAAAACCCCATACATTTGGACACAAAAATAGATTGGGGCCCCATATTAGTTATATAGTATTATTTAAATTTTACATCATTGTGTGGAAGATCACCTTGGGGATATGTGTTCTAGAATAAGACCATTATTACATTCCTGATTGTCTAAAAATCAATTTAAAACATCATGATTTTTTTTTAATTATTATGAATATTGAGGTAATTATATATTTATTTGAGAACTAAATTTTTGTTTGTTTATTTTCTCATATAAAATCCCCTTTGGTATGCTTATAGAAAATAAGATTAGAATCTTTTATGAATGCTCTTAAATGATGTCCTTCTGAGAGAAGATTCTTACCACACATAATGACAAGTTCCTCATATATAAACTTTATTCCCCACATTATTTTATTGAATAATTTTGATGTTTATAAAAAAATAGACCATAGATCTATTAGATACTCTATAGTTAATAACATCTAATTATATTGTGATAGTTTTTCTTGATACTAAAACAAGAGGATACATGGACATCGATCATATTATTTGTAAAATATGATGTAAATTATGAATGTCATTACTATGATGATTACAAAATAATATTTTATACATTTTTAATAATGAAGGATATATTCTAGATAAATAAGAAAAACTTCATGTGGGTAATGGTTAAATGTTAAATCATTATAGAATTTGTATCATACTAGTTGTAACCATAAAAATTATAAGCACAGTTTCATAGAAAGGGCCATCATATCATGTGTTTTAATAAAGGGGATTATCAACGTTTATAAATATGTTTTTAAGTGGTAAAATTAATTTTTATGGAATATGGGAAACCATGAATGTGAATAATATTGAAAAAACCAATACTAATACCACATATTACTGATATCATTACATTTACTTATACATTAATGAAAATTAAAATTAGGTGGATAAAAAACTCACCCAAATATGTTCAGGATATCCATCATAATAGGGTAAAATTTCCTAGAAAGGAGGATATAATATCCTATAATGATGTTGAATTATAAAAACATCCAAAATAATTTATAGCCCATATATTATAATTTGAATATATAATATGTTTTTCAAATGGGGACTTTACCAATTGTGTATCAATATTCCTTTAATTATTTTTATCCCTACATGTGAGTGACATATCTCCACTCCATTATACTTATCATAGTTTTCAATATGGATCTAGAGATTGTCAACGAATGAACATCCCTTTCTTTATGTAGTGAATAATTCTCCATGGATGTAGAATTCCACAAGTGGACTCTTATCAATATGTTTAGAAAATACTAGACACCTCACATTCCATTAAAACATTTCTTCTATACATGGAATCTATTAGGGTTGAGAGAGACATATATTATCAATCGAAAAGACTTTAATTTCACTTTATTTTTCTAAGTGGTCTCCATTTTAACTAGGTAATGTTAACTAATGATATCTAAGAATAAAAAAATCATCTTATATCATTGGTCTACTGATGTTCATACTAATCATTTCCAAGCATTAAAAATTATTTTGTTGGGCCTATAAATTTTACCAATTCCCTTATTCAATATATATTTTGTGAAGAGATTTATAATATCTTCAAGGACCATTCTATATCTAGATTTGGGAACCTTAATAAATAAAAGAATGTTAAAATATAGAATATGTCTTCAGAGGGTCTGCCATCCCACTTCCACCATATCATTTTCATTGATCCTATTAAATTATATTTCTATGCAATAAAATTCATTAGTTAAATGAATTATATTTTCTTCATATTAGATATAAATGGGCACAAATTGAATATTTGATGAAAATCCTCTGAATCTTATATCCTAATTTATTAATTTAATCTTCAGGATAATAATAGGATGTATGTGTTTGTTCATCCTTAACCAGACTCAAAACTGATTCCTTTTTAGACATGGACCTACTGTTCCATGTAGATCTCTAATATCTTAGTATCAATTCACTTTTAAAAGCATAAAATTTTTCAAAGCCATGTTCAAATGAAACACCAAACCAGAATGAACAAATATATATTTTAGTATGAAGAAATTCTATGTATTAAATGTAACAATTATAATGTAGTCATTGAATTGGCATGTAAAAACTGAATAAGAATCATTTTAAAATAAATATATAAAGAATAATGAATATTATTTTAATACTAATTCATTGATAAAATTAAATTATTGAATTCAAATAACGAATAAGATCATTTTACGTTTATAAAAGTATTTTCCTAAAAATTTCATGTTATGCACCATGTTTTTTTTCATGAAACTAAATATATTATGTCTAAATGATGATAAAATTTATTTTTATATGAATAATTTATTAAAAATAATATAGTTATTAAATGATAGGAAATAAGAATAAGAACATTTGATATTTTAAAAATTGATTTTCATATAAATATAAATTTTGTTATATTACATGTTTCTATTTAAATTTTATATTATTATGTTAAATAATACAAATTTGAAAAAATGAACACCATGTTTTTACTTATCATGAAAATATTTTATTATGAAGAAATTATGGTATTTTTTAATGGATTATTTTTAGTGAACATTATAAAAAAACTATTTTTATAAATATTATTTCATTTATGGAATTATTAAGATATAAGCATGACATAAATAATTATAACAACTTTTATTGAAAAAAAATGTATTTAATATTTAAATTATAATGTTGAAAATATTAATGATATCTAGTGAATATATGTTTCATATTTTGGAAGATAAGTTATAATTTTTCTGAAATTTTTTTAGGCTTTATACATTTATTATTTTAAAATTAATTTTTAACAATTTTAGAAATGTAATATTATAAAATATATTTCATATTTTGAATCATATATTAAAAAATATTAAATAAAAGAATCTTAATTTTGAGACACTAAAATAATATACCAATGATAATAAATGACTTACTATTGAAAAATTAATTTCTGGTTAAAACGTAAACATATGGGAAAAGGACTATAATAACTCAAACATATATATATTTTTTTAAAATAGGTTGATAAAAAAATCCCCATACTCTATACATTAGTGAAAATGTACAAAGTTAATTTTATTTGAAAATAACATTCCATTAAAAATATTTTATGAGTACTTACAAAAGTGCCAGAACACTCACTTATAAAAAGATCCCATATCCACCCAAACTTTCCTCACACAAAAAGATTTATTGATTGACCAAATTCATCCCAAATAAAATGTGAAATATATCTCACATGATATAAAGTGTTTTTTCAAAAATATTACAATTCTAATATTGATTTAGGAGTTGTCTTAAGGAGTAATGTAAAAACTCTTATTCACACTTTTTTAATTAAAATTTATCTATTTATTCATCTCCCTTCTCGAAATATAGTATACCCATGCTAAAATAATTACATCAATATCATAATTATACTGAAATTTTATAATTTTGATTTAACAACTATATTATACCACATTTCTATCCATTGGAAAATTAAATCATCGCTCATGATTACATGCATACTACCACTTACATGAATGACATATTTCAATTTTAGTATTCACCTTTCATAGAATATTATATAATATTTATTTAATTATAAAATATTATATTTATAAAATAAATATGATTAGGTAATGAACAAAATTATATAAATTAATTCCCCAATTATTTAGAAAATTAAAATATCATCCATGTGTACGTGCATGCTACTAACTCCAAAGAAGAAATATTTCATTTTCATCACCAACATACATGGAATGTTATAAAATACATTTTATTTATATATATGAAATTAATTATTAATATATTACATTAATATTATTATTAAAGTATTAAAAAATATTGATGATAACTATAAATTTATCACTTGATATCAGTAATGTACCTAAAACAAGCTCTTCATGAAACTCATTCCCACGAACCATGCTTATAGTCTCCATAAAATCAAAATATGGATGAATAGATAATTTAAACACAATGATATAATTATATTTTTTAATTTTGGAATTATGAAATTAATATCACATTATAATCATACTCATCAATTTTTTATTACATGTATTAGTTTGGGTCGGTTTAACCACCTACATGAAAGATTCCATAACTTTTTATCATTGATTGGTTTGTAAAATTAATTACTTATAATATATGATATTAATAATTAAATTTTTTATAATTTTATGGTTCAATAAATATTATACTTATATTTAACTCATTATTAGGATACCACCTTTAATGAGTTAAATTTCTTTTGAAACAATCATGTTAGAGGTGTTGACTTTAAGAAACGTACCTTAAAATTTTATGGAACAATCTTCAAAATATTTCATTTTTTTAAAACACATCTTATAGTAACATTATTATTATTTAAATGAATTAATTGTTTTTTCAAAAAATAATAACCAAAATATCCATTATGAAACTTTTAGACAAAAAACAAAATTAGTAACAAGTGATAATGAAACTAAACTACAACTAAGTAATATATTTATGTGGTATGATTATAAATGAATTTTTTAAAAGGTAATAAATATGAATAAGGTTAAAAAATATGTAATAATGATTGAAACTATTTTATACAGTATGTTAATGATCTCTTATGGAATTCAATAGTAAAGGTAAGGGTTTCCATTTAAAATTTCCTTCAATGAGGCAAGTTTTCATGTTATTTAACTTTTATAATTTTTATGGAGTAATTAAATCCCAATTAGTTTATTTTAATTTTTAATTACTATTTCAGGTATTTTACATGTCTTTTCTTGGAACTTCCTTCATACACATTTATTTCCTTTTGTCCCAAAGCATTTCGAGTTTTTCTCATCTAAATTTATCTTCATTGAGATGTGTATCATTTTCACCACTAATTTTATTTGTGATGTTTTATAACACTAAAAGATTTAATTTTTTCATCATTTTCCAGAAATTCATGAAATTAAAAAATTAATCTTATATTTTATTTTGGATGTTCTTTTGATTCAAATGATACTGATGTTTTATATGTATTTATTAACTTATTATATTTTCATTGAGTTATATGGTTTCTTCTAAAACTACACTATTTTATAATGATTAAAATGAAAAAAATGACTATATTATATTATATTCCCACTTTTTATAGGGATTTAAATTTCTCTAAATTAAACAACTTTTCAAAATTTCTTACTCCATCAATTAGTATGTATATCTGCGTTTTCCATCTCAAAAATCCCCTTTATGAGACATGCTTTGTATTATGTGTATATTTTATTTTATATAATGTATTTAATTATTATTTAACATATTTTAAAATGAAAAATTTTATATTCATGATATTTTATGTTCTATTTTAAATTATCTCTTCAAATTTAATTTTATTAGAATTTTACTAGCACCATATGGGTTGTTTCTAACATTATTTCAATTCATTGAGTTATGAATATTATTATCGAATTTTATTCATATATACTGGGTAAATCTAACTTATTATTGAATTATATTTTAATTTATTTTATTTTAATATGGATTTATATTTATTTCTTATAAAATATTTTTTGATGTTTTTTAACTCAATTCATCTTCCTCGGTGGATTCCTTTGATCATCAAAATGAAACACAGTTACAAAAAATCATATTCCTATTTAATTTTATTCTCTTATGTGTATATATTCCATCATTAAAAGAATTAAATCATAGTTTTGATATCCAGATATTTACTTCAAATTATCTTTAAAAAAATTACTACTTTTCAAAATGATTCTTTATTACTCTTTTAACAATGCCAATTAAAATATATATATATATATATTAATATTGTTCTTGTTTTTATCTTTTATCATCCACTCCACATTTGTGAACATTGTTAATAATTTTTTATGGTTCCATTATTGAAATATATCTTTTAAAATAATTTTTTCATAAAATTTTACTTTTCAACAATTAGAAAATTATATTAAGAAATGACTTCAAACTTCATTATTGATTAACTGTTATTATCATTATTAAATTGTTAAAGGAATATTTTTATAATGGTTTACTTATAATTTTATTTTCATAATTCCTTTATTAGGTATCTTTATGAAACTTACAACTTCATCTTTTAGTGTTTTTCAAATGAAATTTATTATTCCTTTATTTTGTAAAATGTTATCTTGTGACGGTAGTGCGGTAGCATATATCCATCCACTACTGGTTGTTTGGTGATATCCATTCACCTTATGTTGATATGATAATGATTTATACCCAATACACTGGTGTTAGGCCAATAGTGTTCTTCTATATAATATTTAAAGGCAAGCAATATATATCCACTAAATATTGGATAAAAATGTTCACCAATATGTCAAGGATGCCCTAGTTTATCTAAAAGTTTGTTATGATGATTATATAGATAAATCACCAACATAGATTACTTTTAAGTCAATGTTCTCATCCCACATCACATTAATTTATTGGTTCAACATATACATGATCAACAAAAAATTTACCTAAATTTTAGTATTTTTTCTATATATTGATCTATTAAATCATTATAATGGGTATTTTTCAAATGAAACTTGTAGGTGATATAGAAAAAATGATATTTTTTATGGGAAAATTTTTATTAATATTAAATAATCCTCTAATAGATTCAAATATTATAAAATAAACCCCACCATGAGGTGAAATGAACACTAATTCACTTAAATTTTATAGATAATATTCAAATAGTTGCCAAATAATTTTTAATTTCTTCTTCACATTTGATGGTTGGTACATGTTGAAAATAGGATGTGAAAACATTAGAAAAACTATATTTATAATCCTAACATGATATTATTTTCATATAAAATTAATTGATCGATAATTTTTTATTATTTATAATTATTGACTAATATATATTCCCATATTATTCATTTTTCTCCAACAATAACCAAATATGGCCACTAGTGTTAATTGAGCTTCGACAAATGATCAAAATTTAGAGTAGATGAGGACATGTAGGCCCACCTCACAATCGAGATCCAGCAGGGAGTTACCAGCCCCACCACTATTTCAAACTACTTTTGCAATATCTCCCATGTTTTAGAAAATTCCTTCATACAACATAAATTGTAGAATATAGAGGATATACAATATGTTAATTAATCTACATGAGAGTCACCCATGATTGATCCCCCAATTATAGACATCAAGACCACTGAACAAAATTGGCGACTCTAGAGTTGTTCAAAGACACTCCAATCCTTGTTTTATACACCAATGAATCATGGAGAATGTCTTGTCATGGGAACATCATCCCTACACCTCAAAGGGGAACTAAATCTCATAATAATTCATCTAAGAACCAAAATTTCTCATGCTATATTATAGAGTTTACTCAAGAGGAACCATATGTAATTCAAGCATGGAGGTCCCAATAGACTTAAGAGATAACTCAGGTGGCCCCATTGTATAACAATTCCACCTTAATGAAATTTCATTATTTCAGTATGAAAACACATGATTTAATTATAAAATGGTATCAAAAACATGTCCTATCTGATAAAGAAATACCCAAATGATGTTTTTTAGATGGTTATTCAAGCCATCAAGAAGGTCCCATGGGTTCATAACCAGTATTATAGGAGTGAAAGAAATATGATAATTTTTCATCCAATAACCTAAATCTTGGGTCTAATTATATTTGGGTAAGAGATACCCTATATTCAAGAGAACCTATAGAAATACATATATATGAGCACAAAAACACCCATAGGAAATTCACGCACATCTATGCATAACGTGACTGAATATGATATGATCTCTTCAGCAATTATACATCTATTGGGATTCTCCTATGCTTCAAAGACACTAGAATATTTTGATATCTTCTTGAACCCATAACCCACGAAAGGGATCCCATCATCAATTAGTGTGGTATTTTATTCAATATCAAACATAATAAAAAATTAATCCTTATTTATTCTATAATGGGATTTTTTAACCTTGAGTGAGCTAGAGGATACCCTATTAATCTTCATCATGCCATAGAAATCTATAGAGAAGAATCTAAGTCTATTTAAGAAACTAGATGAACCATCTATAAAATATATATCCCACATAGTTGACATGTGTATGGACTTATTTGAAGATATGATAATTGTAAATTGCTTCTCAATATTAGTTCTCATTATATTGAACAAAACAAATAAAGGAGAAACTCCTTTCTTAACATCACTATAATTTATGAGCAACATTGAATCTAATTAGGGGGAAAATATAGATTTTGATGAACACCCCCTCTAAAAAATATTAAATGGGGAACAAATGAAATTACTGGTCCTTTACTATCTATTCAAATCTTATAAGGGATTTTAAATGATTTTTTCACCTTTATCTGTTATCATAATCTTAGAATAGATTGGATTGATGATATAGATCCATTGAAAGGATCATCCATTGATCAATTCAATAGAAAAAGGGTGTGGATCTGAGGAAGAAAACCCAATTTAGTCCTTACCTCCTTGAATATTGGTCCCTCCTTAACCAATTTCTGGAATTTGTAGGACAACGATTGAACCATCCTTTCATCCATATCAAGTTATAATAATATCTTAGGAACAAATTAATTCAATATCCTTAGTCATAGATACATAATTGATAAAATTTGAACAAATAGGGGTAGAGGATTTTGTTCTCAAACATCCAAAAACTTTTCTAATAGTATTTGACGAATTTTTACCCCATCCACAATCATTAATTACACCACTAATGAGAGTCAATATAATATTCATGATGGAACCACCATAGAGGAAATCATCGTTGTATGATAGGGTGGGGAACCCATATTTATAGTTAAGTTTCTAAATTTATCGCCATATTACTTTTGTAAATGTAGTTTGGTAAAACCTCAAGATCACATGATATTCTAAAACCTTTAGAATTATGAAAAATATCAATCCCCTAGAAGTGGTGTAATTCATTAGGGACTATAAATATGTGAGTTATTTTGACTACAAAATCACCATGGTGGTCATGATTATGTGTATAATATGTATTTTGATCAAGGAGAAGCAACATACATCATGGATATTGATTATGAAAATGTAACCTCAAGGTATCCTTTAGTAGGTTTTATCATTGTTGAAGTCACTAAATCAAATATCAAGGATCAACAAAGATGGGGATATTGTATGAGTGAATATCCTCCGTACATTAAGGATGATGAGTATGGAATTAAAACCTAACATAAAATATTGATATAAGACAAATGATTACCCCTATAGGTTCCCTTTACAATATATAAATACTTAATAATAAAATATATGGGAAAAACTATTGATGAGAACTCAGACTATATTCCAGTTAAGACTATTAGAATTATCCAGGATAAGGAATATTTTTATAGTTATAAGCTTGATATTGACAGAACATGGTGGGAAAATTATAATATTTCTCATGGAAACTCCCTAAATGTTAATAAGGATTAAGAATAATATGGAACCTTAAAATTGAGGGATCCACACCATTAGGAGGGGAATTCTTATTCAATTATTATAGGACATTCCCTACAAATCACCTATAAACCATGCTAACATATCCACATAATCCCTCATTATCTAGCAAGGGTTTTATTTTTCAAATTATTATTCCCCTCTAGCCTAAAAAATTAAGTCAAGGTTCATCCAAAAACAAAAAGTTATGGTGGTTCCATATAAAATATGAAAATCCATTACTACTTGTTAAGATGGATTAGAACAAAGGCTCTTACTAGTAAACCAAAATAGGAGGTCATATATGGAGTGGTTTGATTTGATTCCTTCCCTGCAAAACATTTTAAATTTTTTTTAAATATTATATAGTATAGTAGTTTTGGATTAGTATATTATTAACTTATCTTCTCTATATAGACCGATATTGTGTATCCTTGAATAGTAGGTGGAATCTAAACTCACGTGCTACTAAAAAACCATAGAAGGTCCATCATTAATCTTGTATTAAAACATTCAATCGAGATCAATCTATAGCGGGGAAGAATTTTATTGATGATTATATATAATTTGAACATGAGTTTGGGGATAATATATATTATTAACCTCTCTAAATACCACAAAATTATATAATTAGAGGATTTCAAAATTTATTCACTCTTATAATATCTTGATTTACTCATTTAAAAGAAACCGCCCTAGGAGAAACCTTAGAAAAAAATTAGCAGTTTTTAAGATTTATTTTTATCTACACTAATCCCATATAAATAACTTTTAGGATTATAATAATTATAAAATGTAATACATGTCTTGGAAGATACACTGTGTTAAACTAAGTCAAAATATCAAGTTGATTTTCTCCTAAAAAATGAAACAATGAAGTATATAAATGAAATGTTTATTTCATTTGGATAATATCACAACATGATACACCTGAAAAGTTTTGGTTGTTGGTGGAAACACTACCTCATACTTAACCTTATAAATAGTATTCTATGTAGAACAAACTAGCAGTAAACGATTCTCATGTGTGGGAATGACTATGAGACTTCATGTCTTGGAAAAATGATATAATCCTTCTTAACAAAGAAATTTTGTGTTTTCTTCATATTAATAATATATAATCACTATATCATGCTACCCATGGCTATAAAACTTACTAATTGTTGACATTAAAAACATCCTAATGATTTTCCATTTAACCACATTTTTGGGTATACCATCAAAAAATTTATTTTCCAAAAAAATCCCCCATAATTTTTTTGATTGGAATAAAATGAGATTTACTCTATAAAGGACTCACATGACCCTTATGGCCACCATCCATTCAAATAATTAATGTTATTATTATAATTCTATAAATAAAAATTCATAGAATAATGAAAACTAGATTACTCAGTAGTTAGTTAATCTGGCACAATACATTATCATGGAATGAATGAACTATCTAGTCTTGTACCCCATTCCATATATATGCCTAAGGGAAACCTCTTCAATGATGGAAATTTGAAAACTTCGACACAAAAACTGATGGAATACAATAAAGATGGACGAAAAACACAAAGGATTCCAATATATGCATAAAATGTTACAAACATCATTCCCTAAAAAATGTGAGGAATGGAACTACCAAAACATACCAAACCAACTTCATATTGGGAATAAAAATATGAATTCTTCAACATATTTTAATGGATATACATATAAGATTATGAAGAGGAATCTTATAACTAGGATTATAATTGTTTCTATCATATTAGGCGCTAAGAAGATTTTGACTCAAGAATATGTAACCAAGGCCTCCCAGGGATCTTGGACCAAGTCTCATACATGTCATCCTTTTAGTGGAAACCAAATGAATGGTGATACATTATTCTCAAAAAATTGAGTGGAAGTTAGATCATTTCCAAAATGGAGCCCATCTATCTCATATATAGCTAGTTGAATTTTTAGTGGTAGTTTGTTTTAATAACCAATCTCACATATGCATGACTCCTTAATCATCTATAAAAATTTCACTAAATAATCCATCATACAATAATCTGGATATATCATTCTCTTAACCCTCAAATACAATCTCACATCAAACATGAGAATACGTTTAGACCTATAATCTAAATCCAACGGTCTAGTTGATTAATTTAATTAAGAACATGTCCATAGTCCCATATTGTATTTTGATATTGGATGTCATTATCAAGACCAAGGAGAACAGATAATATCTTGTTGATGCCTTTAAAAAACCATAGTAATTTTAAATAGATATTTTCATAGATAAATACTATCTACCTAAGAAGAAATTTTCTAAATATCCCATGGTGACATCCTTAAAGAAATAAGGATTATGTAAATATGATCAAAGGACGCATATTGACTTTTATGTCTCCAATCCTTTTAATGAAGAATATGTTCAATTTTTATTTGTAAAAAATGGTTTTGATTTTAACATCATGTCATATTTAATCCATTTATTTCATAGACAAAAGGGGGACAATATGACTTTTTCAAGGCTACAAATCCATATTTATGATAAGTAAAATAAAAAAACATGAAAATGTCCCATAGAGAAACCAAATTGGGTTCCTAGTTTCTAGAAATAATGTTATCATCGTTACCAAGTGCAAAACACTCAATTCTATTATTAGTTGACCCTAGATTCATGTGCCTATGATAATATAATTATCATTTCACTATGTCTTGATGTATTCCCTAAATTATTTAACATGAGTGATATATGGCACCCTATATTTTCATACATTAACATTACATAACTTCTTGGAATACCTAAAATATTATACAAAGAGATTCCTAATGATTGTATTAATTTAGTGGCTTTTGAAACATGAAAAAAATAAACATAGGTAGATATGTGAGCTACATTATCCCCACTTGGTTCATCTTGACTATAACACTTCTTATTCACATCATACCTAATACATTTTTTCATAACATGGTGAAAGAAAAATAAAATGGGGGGTGCGCAGATGCTCAGAAAGGGTAAAAAACGATACATGTAAGCATAAACATGAGCATAAGGGTATAAGAACAGGATCGTGTAAATATAAGGTCATACAAAACATATCAAAGATTAGGAACATGAATTATGACATAAATATTGGATGTTCATAGGACATTAATCATAATGAAATAAAAATCTTAATCCATGAAAGCATCAAAATGGAATAAAACTTGGAATTATAGAAAACACATAAGCATATAATATGATTTCCATAGTAACCAAGACATTGCTACCGTGAACATATTAGTATTATGGGTTCACTCCCTATACCATCTTGGTAGTCATGGTTCAATCCCATGGCCATCATATTAGCATTAGTTCACTCCTTATACCAACTTGGTAGTCATGGTTCACTCCCATGTCTATCTTAGTAGCCAAGGTTCACTCCCAAGACCATCATAGTATATCTCTTGAGATATTAATCCTTAACCAATACATTGGATAGATATATAGGTCCCTCTAATATCATAATGAAATCATACTTACATGTTCACAAAAATCTTAAACAATAATATTGTAACCCATGAAATTAAATGGGTATCATAAACATGTAATCATATCATAACCTATAGAAAACATACAGGTTTCATTATCATTTCATCAAAAGAATAATCTGTGAAATGAAGCAGGTTTCAAATGCATATAACCTATAGAAGATAAATGGGCGTTATAGGTATCATTGCATCAAAAAATAAACCATTCAAGAAAAAATATTAATGGAACCCTTTGATCATTTCTTAGAAGGGAATGAGTAACATAAATAGATATCATATTAGATGGAAAATAATTTGGAAAAATATTTTGAAGAAATTTATTGAGGAAAATATTTGTTCTTCTTTGAAAAAGTATTTTTAAAACAAAAAAACATTTAAAAAAAACTTCTTGAAAATTAACATGAAATATTATAAAAATATCTTTAAAAACATTTTGGAACATAATTTATTTGAAAACATATAAAGAGAGATTGAAAATGTTTTGAAAACCATTTTCCTTAAATATTTATAAAATGATATTGAAATTTTTTTGAAAACCATTTCATTGAATATAATTTTTATATTTATAAATAATACATAAAAATAATTTGCAAACCATTTCCGTTCAAAACATATAAAAGAAGATTGAGAATGTTTTGAAATCAATTTTACGTGAAAATTTATAAAAGAATCTTGAAAGAATTTTGAAATCAATTTTCCATGATAAATTATAAAGGAAGTTTGATAACATTTTTTTAAAATAAAATCTCTTGAAAACATATAAAATGATCTTAAAATATTTTCAATCCCAATTTCATTGAAAAATACTTCGAAAAATTATGAAGATATCTTGCAAACATTTTGAAAACAAATTGTTTGAAATTTTTTTTAAGAACATTTTCTGAAAAATTAACCTTTTAAAATTTCAATGGAAGCTTCATAGAAATGATGGTGGGTAAATCCATAAATTCCATACCAGGTAAGAAGAAAAATATTTTTTCATGATAAAAGGGTAGAAAAAGGACCTATTCAGAAAGTGATAAAGATTAATTTAAAAACATTGGTAAAAGAAAAACAAGTTTAATATAATCCTTTAATGATCATAGTATATTAATAGAATATTATTTGAATCCATTTTTTTAAATCATGGTTTTAGAAGAACACAAATTTTCAACTGAAGGTAGAGGTAAGGTCATATTTTCTGTAAAAAAAATTGTTCATTGTATTAAGTACAAAATATTGAAAAAATGGTACTTATACATGAATACATCAATACTAACCATAGGATAAGAAAAATCATAAATGTTCATGAAAGATGGATCATGATATTTCATTAATGAAAATGTGATCATAAATAATCTCGATAAATAGTTAGACTATTTCAATAAACTCTTACCATATGGTAACATTGAATCATACTCCTCCTGTAGGAAAATTAAAGCACATGGAACTTTAGAATATCATAAAAAGAAATATATTCATGTCATAATAGTTCAAAGAAAGTTTATACACCTCATATAAAAATATTGGTGTATAACATGGGATGTGTCTCAAAGATGGAAAATTGAGACAAGTGTACTTTACCGATTCGTTAACTTTTGAAACATAAACCCCCTGATAGAAAGATAATAAAATGGTTATGTAAGTACCCATATATTAATTTATAAAATTCAGAGAAAACATTAATGGGAAATATATACACCACACAGTATAATTGAGCGGTGAATAACATATGTATCTCATGGAAATAGAGAGTGAGGTGAAATAGCCATACATTGTGTCTTGACTCCCTTCGTACTCATACAAGATTCATATATAATAAATGTAAGCTTATTATTAATCTATCATAGAACCATATTCATATATCTAAAAACATATATGGTTTAATTATTAAATTATATTACTCGTTTGTTAACACTTTGATGTTATGTTTATGCTTTTGGTAATATTTGATTGGTTTTTCACATGGTCCTTACCTTGTTATATATTTGGTTATTATACTTATACCATGATTTATAGAATGTAAAACATGATACAAATATCTTTTATCTATAGTATATGTGTATTATAATAATATATATTGTAACACCCTGGGATTTTATGAGAAGTATTCTTTTTAATTTCTTTGATTTCTTTTTTGTACGCTTCACCAAGATTATCTTGCGCTATACGCAATACCGTATTATCTTGTAGTATACACAACATTATTCTTAGCTTGTGTTTCACACAATTTCAAGTTCTCTCGAATAAAATTAATTTTACACAACACCATGTATAGATTTTTATCATTTTTAACTAAAATATATTTTGATTATGTTATACACAACACCAAAGGGATCTTGCACTAAACGCATCCCTGAATTGGCTTGCATTACACGGAATCACGACCTTCCTCGATAGCGTGTGTTGTATGCAATATCGGGTTTCACTAAACAACGATATATTGTTATAATATTATTATGAACTAGCGGTTATGAATAGAATTAACTAAATTTTTAATTTTATAACATTATTATTCATCCTACACATTTTCTAGAACATGGTATGAGAACAAAATAATTTTTTCGTGTAAAATAAGTATTTTTCGAAAAATACAGTTTTACCGCCTTTTGATGGAGCACCCACTTTAAATCTAGTTTTTGAAATTTTTATAAGTTCCATTTGACAAAATAAAATTCTTATTTGGAATCGAGAGATAAAAATTTTCTTTGGATAAAATTTTCATATTATTCTGATAACATTAATATTTTAATGAATAGTAAAAACACAATATATTTTAATTAAAAACAATATTTTTCATCGTAATGATTTATATGGTTAAATTATAATATTGAATGGTTTTGAAGTATAAATATAAAATATTTTTACCATTTAATATAATGTATGTCACTATAATTGATTTTACATTGAATTCGTAGGTTAAATCAATTCAATCTTTTGCAATTTTTTAAATAATCACCCGTTTTTTTTCGACAATGAGATTAATTTTAAATTAATTAACGCATATTATGTGTTCTGAATTCAGAGAAATGAATTCCATATTTGGACCCAGTAGTTTCAAATTTTTTTAATAGGCTACTTTTTATTTTTGAGCATTATGAATTGTAACAACGGTAAATTTTATTTAGCACAGTTAATGGTGAATTAGGAAATTAAGGGTAACAATAATTTTATAAAATTACCCTAAAACCTGCCAAAATTCTATTGGATGAATAGAATTCGACCCATATCACCTAAAGTTCGGAATGGATTCATTTCATGGACTTTTGACCATGAAAATGATGTAATTATTATTAAAACCAAATAAAGTGACAACATGTCACTCTCTTATATCTTATAAGTGTAATAATTTTAATTAGGTGATAAATTTCATAAAACATAGAACATAAATAGTATCCAAAAATAGAATATAATTATCTTCATCATGTGAATTTATTTATAATTTTTATGGATTTAATAATTATCATTAATGATGACACAATAGTGATGTAGAAATTATTTTATTGATTGAAATATCAAATAAATGGTTTTAAAAATAATAAAATAAATATTATATGAACTATTTAATCTTCTCCAAGAATTTTCTAGACAAATATTACATTTTATGAATCTATTAAATATTTTATTTTGAATATATCCTCTTTTAGGATTTTATTTAAATTCAAATAATTGAATAGTCTCAAAATTGACACTATAGTTATTTTATAATAATAACATATTTTTAATTTGATTAAAAATCCCAAAAATATATAAAAATTATAAATTGAAATTTATATGGTCGAAACTGTCATCAATTATCCAATTATGAACAATTAAAAACACATAAGTAATTATTTATAACAATTTAAAATTTAAAATATTATTACCACAAATAAAATTAAATAGATTAAATAAGGACAAATCAAGTTGATAAGATTTAAAATAAATTCAAAATATGTATAAATTTTATTGGGTGATGAGATTACAACCCTATCACATCTCATATTCGAATTGAGTTATTTTTGGAGGTTTTTAAGTGGGGTTTGAATTTATCATAAATTAATATTTTTGAGGTCTCCAAAAGTGCCCCACTCCTCGCTTATAAAAGGGAACCTCCTCCCTCTCCTCATCGCACCATTTTGAGCCTTCAATCTAGGACAAAACCTGCCAATTTATCTTCTCCACTTCTCTAGAAACATACTAGTGGTATTGGGATTCTTTAAAGACCATATTTAGTGCCCTAAGATGAGGTTTAGAAGAGGCGTGTCGAAGAAGAAGTAATATCTTTTAACAATTCTTTCAAATTCATTTCTTCTTATACATACTCTTATTTTGTTGTTTCATAATAAATTAATAACATCATTATCACTAATATACTAATATGTTATTATATATATTAAACAACCTTATTTCACCTTCTATCCATCCTACGGAAAATGAAATCACCGCGCGTGCGTACGTACAGAATACGGTCTCCACGTCGTGGTGTAATATGTTTTCCACCACCGCCTTACTTGGGTGGGTATAATAGTGTAAAGAATAACTATATATGATTATTATAACATCATACTAATTATGATATATTATATCATCCACCTCAATTCCATTCAATAATTATGGGAAAAATATCATTGCTCCTACGTACTTACAGATTACCATCTCCACGACGCGATTACATTCATTCTCCATGTTAACCATTCAAGAATGATTATAAAGTATATATAATGAATAATAATGCGATATATCACATAATAATGACAATTTATTTTTTTATATGTTATTTACTTACATCCATTCAATTTAACAAGGAAACAAAAACAGTGTTCATGCGTACGTACGGTCTACCATCTCCATGAACGGTGTATTTCATTCCATTTATTGATCTATTATATATACTTATATTCAGAATATATATTATATATATATATATCATGTTTTAAATTATGGATGTAATTAATCATGATCTAAGTAATCATGTGAATAATTACAAGTCATAACATGTATGATAAATGAAATGATTTTACCCAAAACGATGCATTAGCATGGAATTGACAAACGAATGGGTAATATAAAGTGGTAAGTGAATCATATATAATATCATAAATATTATTATGGTTCTGTTAAAAGTTAATAATATGTTTAAACCCACTATGTAGGAGTCTCGGACACATACCGATGAAATTGGACATAAGGTAAGGGATAATGTTGCAATCTCATTTTTTATCTGAGATTTCTTATACATAAGTATTTTCTAGAGTTATATTTATCATCCATTACAAGTTTTATAAAAATGTTTTCATAAAGTATTTACTATTATTTCATGTATTTTTAATGTCATGTTTACCCCTTTTTGACTTTAAGTATGTGGAATGAATGGAATTTTCTTCTGTTTACCCTACAGGGTACTTTTTTTTACTTTCTCGGCAAAAGTACGAGGAGAATGTTTTTTTATCTTATACAGCATGAATGTATTTTTATGGTTTCATAATTCCTTATTTTCATGAAGCATCCTCTTCATGATTTCATGATTATTTTCAACAAAATCCTTTTATTTAAAAATTGCATGGCATTTTGATAAAAGAAAATGATTTTGAAGAAGAAAGGATATTTTACTAAGGAATTCATTTAAAGTGTTTTATCAAAACTATTTTCCATCTAAGATGAAATTATTTAATATGTTTTTTTTCAAGTATACTATCTTTATTATTTACATGGTTTGATTTTTATGATGAAATGATATCCATTTGTTTTTATGGATTATGTTATGATGGCATAATGTTTAAGAATCCCATTTTAATTACATGGGTTATGCTATGAAGTATGATTTATGATTGTGTGGCACACATAAGAATGGTTTTATTATGAGATTAGTGGGACCTATATATCCATCCAATGCATTGGGTAAAGATTTATATCTCATGAGATAGACATGGCTGGAACAACAAGTGAATCCAGTTCAGTAATAGAGGGCTAGAACGACAAGTAAACCTAGTTCAGTAATAGAAATTGTCCACTATGATGGTCTTGGAAGCAATTCCTTGGCTACTATGGAAATAATATCATTTGATTAATGGTTTTCCACAATTATATGTTTATTTCCCATTCCATTTTATCAGGATTAATGCTTTTTTATGATCTATGCCTTAAGTACTTCCAAGATTTATGTCATTTCTCATTATTTTGATGTTTTATGTTCATGTTTTTATGTTCAAAAGTTTATGGATTGTTTTTATGTTCTCCATGTTTACCCTTACTGATAATTTGAGCTCACCCTTTTTATTTTATCTTTTCCCCAGGATATAAAGAAAGGTTTTAGGTAAGAAAACAAAAGGGGAAGATCTTTATGGGAGATGTTTAAGATCTTTTACAATGATAAGAAATTATGTTCTGAGTTTACAAAGACACTAAACTAACACGGTCTTGGGGCGTATTTTTGTGTCATGTATTATGTTTTCCAAAAAAAGTAATGTAACGTAAATGTACATCAATCTTGGGTCGTTATAGTTGGTATTAGAGCGATGGTTTAAGTAACCTTTTGAAACTAGCATGTGAAAACTTTAGTGAGATTCCTAGAGATATTTCTAAGGTATGTCTAGAGATGTCCCTAAGGTTTTGTATAAATATATGTTACAGTCCTAGAATTATATTTATGGTCATGAATAACCTAGGGTGAACCTAAGGTTTCATGGATTAAATAATGTGTGATAAGTTAGACATCCCATAAGTGACTTTTTATGATAATGTGGTTCCTCATTATTTTAACTGTTTCTTACACAATGGTTTTTGGTTTTAGTCAATGGAGGGAACCAGAAGGAATTGGGTCAACATTGAATCCAATGGAAAAATTGGTGGATATGAGCATTAAAATTTCGTAATTCCTAGAAAGAAAGATATTGTGATTATGCCGAATCAGTCATCGTGATATATGATTAACAAGGTGAACTTTAGTGGTATTCGTAATTCATAAAATAAGAGGAAGATTGAATTTTATACATGTTCGCATGGTTAGGAGAATATAGAAAGGAAGATGGAAATTTATAAAGAGGGGAAGAAGAACCATGATGAATACATAAAATGGGGGGGGAAATGTTATCTGTTTGGAGAGAAGGGTCATAGAGTGACAGACTGTTATGGAGTTCAATGGATTATCTGTGGAGAACATGGGAATTACCCAACTTAATGCCCTGACCTAAGAGGTTACTTCTAAATCGAGTAAGGACCTATTCCATGATAATAATTGAATAGGATGGATTGATGTTTTTATGTATTGTTATTCAAGAATAATGTTGTTGAGGTACTTTTATGGTATATTGGAATATATATGTATCGGTCCATTGTGGTTTTCCATAACAATATGGTACTGGTAACCATGAAAAGTGATTGAAATATTTTTGGAAATTATATTATATGAACATAATAAAGGGAAAAGGAGAAAATAATATGTTTTATAGTATTAACGGTCTTATTATTGATATAAGGACAAAGTGATATCATGGTTTGAGTATATATAAATTTTGGGATTTTGGTATGTGGAAAGAGTTAACTTTGATAGCATTCATGTTTTCTCTAAGGTTATATGGTAATTCAGGTTTCAAGAGAATACATGATTAAGGTATTCACATGTTTGAAATGTGATCAACAAGATATATCTTATGATATTTAAATGATGGTATTCACGTGCTTGTTATGTGACCATTCCATTAATCGTTTTCTTTGTACTACGAGATTGGACAGAAGTATTTTGGATAAGCCTAAATGTTGTAATGGATTAAGTTGGACATTAGATAGTATTGTTTAAGGCTATAAATTTTTTTCAATATTATTTCAATAATGTTATAATAGTATAGTTTTAGAAAGAAATACAACCCATATGAAAGGAAAAAACCGTCGCGTCAGACAAGGTTGTGAGAATCGAACCCACAACCGAAGTGTGACAGGCCTTTACCGCCAACCACTGGCCTACAGGAAGTCCCTGGTTAGTAGAAACAAGTTTTATTTTATTAAGAGATATGATATATGAAGTATAAATCCATTTTTGGAACCATATACGATTAATCTCACCATAGATGGTCTTATCCATATTTAATAACTTTTTCCAACCTTATGTTTGAGACAAATGGAATGACCTATCATTCTATATCATGATCTGCTGACAAATTAAACTCCATTTCTTTAATTATGAGATGAAGTGGAAATTGTTCATGGAATAACCAATAATTATATTACACTAAAATCAAGTAAGTATTTCTCCTTCTGTAAAAATTAATAAACTTTAGGGAAATGTTCTTGAAAACCAAAAATGTTTTCCAAGTACCCTCAAATATGATGAATCTGATGGTACCTTAGATCATCACAAATTTATGGCTTTGTGATTTTTGGCCTTTTCATAGCCATATTCTCTACCACTCTTCATCAGAACATGATGGTTAGATTTCTCTTCCATATCCTTATTTTCGCCTATATTCTCTTATGTGGAAACCCAGTGCTGAGTTTCATTGGGTGACCGTTATGTTTCTAACGTTCCTTTTTAAAATTAAGATTTAGTATTGCTTTTTACGATGTGGGTTTCTATGAAAGAAACATCCAATTAGAATACCATTTATAACCCCGACGAATTTCGAGGGCGAAATTCATTTTAAGGGGGTAGAATGTAACACCACGAGATTTGATGAGAAGTATTCTTTTTAATTTCTTGGATGTCTTTTGTTGTATTCTTCACCAATATTATCTTTCACTATACGCAATACCGTATTAGCTTGCAGTATACTCAACACTATTCTTGGCTTGTCTTGCACACAATTTCAAGTTCTTTCGAATGAAATTCATTTTACACAACACCAAGTATAGATTTTGATCAATGTATAACTGAACAATATTTTTTTATTTTATACAAAATACCAAAGGGAGATTTCACTACAAGAATCCCTGAATTGGCTTTCATTATACGCAATCATGACCTTCCTCGATAGCGTGTGTAGTACGCAATATCGGCGTCTCGATAAACAATGATATATTATTATAATACTATAATAAACTAGAAATTATGAATATTATTTACTACCTTTTTAATTTTATAACATTATTATTCATGTTACACATTTTAAAGAACATGGTATGAGAACAAAATAAATTTTTCGGGTAAAATAAGTATTTTTCAAAAAATGCAGTTTTGTCGCCTTTTGATTGCGCACCCACTTTAAATCTAGTTTTGACATTTCTATATGTTCAATTTGAAAAAATAAAATTCTTCTTTGAAATCAAGATATAAAAATTTAATTTGGATAAATTCTTAATATTATTCTGATAACTTTCATATTTTATTGAATAGTAAAAACATGCTATATTTTAATTAAAAACAACTTTTTTCATCGTAATAATTTAAATGGTTAAATTATAATATTGAATAGTTTTAAAGTATAAATATAAAATATTTTACCATTTAATATAATTTATGTCGTCATCATTTATTTTACATTGAATTCGTAGGTTAAATCAATCAAATCTTTTGCAATGTTTTAAATAAAACCCCGTTTTTTCGACAACGAGATTAATTATAAATTAATTAATGAATATTATGTGTCTTGAATTTGGAAAAATGGATTCCATATTTGGAATAAGTAGGTCAAAATTATGTAAATAGGATACTTTTTATTTTTGAGGATTATGAATAGTAACTTCGATAAATTTTATTTACCACAGTTAAAGGTAAATAAGGCAATTAAGGGTAACAATAATATTATAAAATTACCCTAACACCTGACAAAATTCTATTAAAAGAATAAAATTCGACCCATATCACCTAAGTGCCGGAATAGATTCATTTCATGGACTTTTGACCATGAAAATGATGTAATTATTATTAAAACTAAAGAAGGTGACAACATGTCACTCTTTTATATCTTATAAGTGTAATAATTTTAATTTAGTGATAAAATTCATAAAACATCAAACATAAATAGTATCCATAATGAAAATAAAATTATCTATATCATGTGAATTTATTTATAATTTTTAGGGGTTAAATAATTATCATTAAGGATGACACAATAGTGATGTAGAAATTATTTTATTGATTGAAATATCAAATAAATGGTTTTAAACATATTAAAATAAATATTATATGAACTATTTTATAGTCTCCAAGAATTTTCTAGACATATATGACATGTTATTAATCTATTAATTCTATTTTTTTGAATATATCCTCTGTGTGGATTTTATTTAAAATCAAATAATGAAATAGTGTCAAAATTGACACTATTGTTATTTTATAAAAATAACATAATATTAAATTGTTTAAAAATCACAAAAATATTTAAAAAATATAAATTGAAATTTTTATGGTCTAAAATGTCATAAATTATCAAATTATGGCCAATTAAAAACACATAAGTAATTATTTATAACAATTTAAATTTTATAATATTATTACCACAAATAAAATTAAATAGATTAAATAAGGATAAATCATGTTGATAAGGTATAAAATAAATTCCAAAAACATATAAATTTTATTGGTTGATGAAATTACAACCCTATCTCATATATTCTTCTAATTGTGTCATTTTTTGTTGTTTTTAGGTGGGGTTTGAATTTACTATAAATTAATATTTTTGAGGTTTCTAAAAGTGCCCCTCTCCTCCTTTATAAAAGGGCACCTCCTCCCTCTCCTTCTCACACCATTTTGAGCCTTAAAGCTCGGAAAAAACCTTCCAATTTATCTTATCCACTTCCCTATAAACATACTATAGGTCATTTTCTTCTTCAAATACCAACTTTAATGCCCTAAGAGTAGGTTTAAAAGAGGCACGTCGAAGAAGAGGTAATATCCTTTACCGATTCTTTCAAATTCATTTCTTATTCTACTTGATATTATTTTGTTGTTTAATAATAAATTAATAACATCAGTATCAATAATATACTGATATTTTATTATAAATATTAAACAAACCTATTTCACCTTCTATCCATGCTACTGAAAACGAAATCACTATGCGTGCGTACGTACGGAATACCGTCTCCACGCTGTGGTGTAATATTTTTTCCACCGCCACCTTACTTGGATGTGTATAATGGTGTAATGAATAACTATATATGATTATTATAACATAATACTAATTCTGATATATTCTATCATCCACTCCAATTCCATTCAATAATTATGCGACTAATATCATCGCTCGTGCGTACGTATGGATTAACATCTCCACAAAATGATTGCATTCATTCTCCATGTTAACCATTAAAGAATGATTATAAAGTACATATAATGAATAATAATGAGAAATATGATATAATAATTATACAATATTTTTTTATATGTTATTTACTTACATCCATTCAATTTAATAAGGAAATGAAAACAACGTTCATGCGTACGTACGGTCTACCGTCTCCATGAACTGTGTATTTTGTTCCATTTATCGATATATTTTATATATTTATATTATGAATAAATATTATATAAAAATAATGTTTTAAATTCTGGAATTAATTAATCATTATCTAAGTAATCATATGAACAATTACAAGTCAAAACACGTACGACAAATGAAATGATTTTACCCAAAACGATGCATTAACATGGAATTGAAAAATGAACGGGTAATAAAAATATGTAAGTGAATCATATATGATATCATAAACATTATTATGGTAACATTACAAGTTAATAATATGTTTAAACCCACTATAAAGGAGTCTTTGACTCATACGGAAGAAATCAGACATAAGGTAAGGGATAATGTTGCAATCTCATTTTTTTATCCGAGATTGCTTATACCTAAGTATTTACAGGGGTTATATTTATCATCAATTCCATGTTTTATAAAAATTATTTCATAAAGTATTTAATATTTTTCCGTGTATTTTTAATGTCATTTTTACCCTTTTTTGACTTTTATTATGTGGTATTAAAGGAATCTTTCTTCTGTTTACCCTACAAGGTACTTTTTTTGACTTTTCCGGCAAAAGTATGAGGAGAATGTTTTTTTATCTTATATGGCATGAATGGATTTTTATGTTTTCATAACACCTTATTTTCATGAATCATACACTATATTATTTCTGGATTATTTTCAACAAAATCCTTTTCTTTAAAAATTGCATGGCATTTTGAGAAAAGAAAATGATTTTGAAGATGAAAAGATATTTTCCTAAAGAATTCACTTCAAGTGTTTTATCAAACCTATTTTCCATCTAAGATGAAATTATTTAATATGTTTATGTTTCATGTATAATGTATCTATTATTTACATGTTATTTTTTTTAGAATGATATGATATCCATTTTCTTTTTATGGATTATGTTATAATGGAATGATGTTTAAGAATCCCATTTTTATTACATGGGTTATGATATGATGTATGATTTATGATTTTGTGGAACACATAAGAATGGTTTCATTATGAGATGGGTGGGACCTATATCTCTGTCCAATACATTGGGTAAATATTTTTTATCTCATGAGATAGACATGGATGGAATGACAAGTAAATCTGGTTCAGTAATACAGGGCTGGAACGGCAAGTAAACTTGGTTCAGTAATGGACATTGTCCACTATGATGGTCTTGGCAGCAATGCCTTGGATACTATGGAGATCATATCATGTGATTAATGGTATTCCAAAATTACATGTTTATTTCCCATGAAATTTTATCATGATTAATGTTTCTTTATGATCTATGCCTTAAGTACTACCAAGATTTATGTCATTGCTCAAGATTTTGATGTTTTATGTTCATGTTTTTATGTTCAAATATTTTTGGATTGTTTTTATGTTCTCCATTTTTACCCTTACTGAACATTTGGGATCAACATTTTTTTGTTTTATTTTCCCCAGGATATTAAGAAAGGTATTAGGTATGAAAAAAGGGGATGATTTTTATGGGAGATGTTTAAGATCTTTCACCATGATTAGAAGATTATGTTCCGAGTTTCCAAAGACACTAAACTAACACGGTATTTGGGTGTATTTCTGTGTCATGTATTATTTTTTCTGAAAAACTAATGTAATATCCATGTACATCATTCTTGGGTCGTTATATATATAATATTGAATTATGAAATGGAACACACCGTTCATGGAGACGGTAGGTCGTAATTACGCATGAAGGTTATTTCCATTTTTATTATCATATTGAAATAAAGAATGAAAATGAAATATTTGTTTATATATATATATATTATAATTATAGTATTATTATTATTTCATATATATCATATAATTTCACTAAAATAATTCTTAATATATTCCATGTAGTGTGTGAATGAATCACATTGCTTTGAGGGGCGGTAGTCCACACATCCTCAAATGAAATTATCATATTTAAACCAAATAAAAAGTTAAAAGATATTCATTGTAAAGGGAATAAAGAAGATTAAGGGTATAATAAATATAATATATGAAAAATATTACTATATTTTCCATCATAATTTCCACCATAAGAGGCGGTAAAGATAAAATGAACAATCATCTTTTAGTGAGGCAGTAGTTTGTCATACAGGTAAACAATATGTTTGTTACCCTTTTGATGGATGTGTCTGTAAGTGCAGGTTAAACCCTTATCATAACAACAGCCTAGTATATTAAAAATTGTTAGGTTTTTATATAATCATGGTGTAACATTCCATCTTTAATAAAGGTATTAACCGTTTTTAACTTTTTGGTTTGTACCTTAAAGAAATTAAATAAGTGTGCGAGATAAGTTAAATAATAACCCATTCCCTACGATATTTGATAATTTAAAATAATTTGAATTAATTTTAAAAAAATTTAAAAAAATAAATTAACCTAAATAAATTAAATTAAATTAAATACAAAATAGAAATAATATCAAAATAAATAAAATAAAATAAAAAGGGATAAAAAGAAATTTTAAATTAAAATAAGATGGGGGTTATGAGAAAAGTAAAAATAATTAAAATTGGAATTAACACTTTTTATTATTTTTATTTTATTTTATTTTACCAACCATTTATTTTATTTTATTTATTTATTTCCTTTTTATATTTTTATTTATTTTATTATTTATTTCTATCGATTTTTCTCCTCTCTTCTCTCCATCTCCCCTTGGTGCGTCTCGCCCCCTCCGGACCAAGTGGTGCACACCCCCTTCTCCTCCTTTGAAACACCAATACAGCTCATATTCTTCTCCATTATTAAAATAATAAAATGTGAGTTGAATCTACTAGTATGGATAGTATTCCACACTAAGAATCATTGAGTTTTATACACTCTCTATTGCATAATCTTTCGTAGAAGGTTTTTACCAAAAATTGGATTTTTTATAAAATAAACTGATTTATTCGATTTTAGTTCAAGTAAATGGTTGTTGAATGTTATGGGATATACTAAGACTATGATTTGGGGATTCTATGATATTTCCTATCATTTTTTTGCGTTACTGAATTTTCACCATGGTGCCGCTTGTCGGTTCCCACTGGTAACTCTCAATTAAATCATATTAATTTAACTAAACTGATTAGCCTTGATGATTGAAACCATTGATTAATATGAGACCTTCCTAAGTTGTCTCCATACCATTGGACACCCCTTAGGGTGTGCTGACATAATCGTTCTGTTTTTACCATTGGTTGTGAATCTTTAAATTATTAACTAAGTGTATTTTAGTGATACTTTGTGTTGATGTTTAAATTGAATAAAAGTATTTAGGGTGAGTTGTTTTCCTAAATAAATTAGTTATACAGTTTTTTTCCTTATTTTATTTAAATGTTGTTTCATCTTCTAATACTACTAAATGCCTTGTTCAGTTTAACCTGAGTTATGTTGTTGGAATTGATTGGTTACCTAAATGGATGCAGTTATAAATACTTTCTCTGCTATATATATATATATAGGTTCCTCTCTTGTTGTTTATAGTTAATTGGGCCGATGATTAAATGCAGGGTCCATATTAAATCCCACAAATTCATTCACCATGCTCGATAAGTTATAGCACAATACGCAGGAAAGTGATGTTTTAGGCTCCCCAGGAATGGGCTCCCCCTGGATTTTCATGTACTATTGAGTGATAGTAGTTCCCTAAGGGGAAACCAATGACAGACCCGTTGGAAATATGGCTACACCAATCCTCAGTTGAGACTCTGTCCCTTATGTGTTATACTTGGATCAAACTCATGGTTACCGCACCAAAATAGATACCAAGGATTCTGAAATGGATCGCCTGGGAAATGCTTGGTAGAATTTGATAATTGATTGGATTCACCATAACGATACAATTGGGATGGGCCTGGACTCCACCTCTGTACTTATCAATTTTAATATAAATGCTTAATAAGAGTTTATTGATGCCACATATATTTTTCCTTATGCTTGTGATCCAATCTTTTGCCTTTAGTGTTCCTAGTTTTGACATATGGTTTAGACCCTAAGCCAAAGAAATATCTTTGGGGTATTCACTTTTCCTTCAGTTTTCATGTTACGTAGGCCTTGCTATATATATATTCTTCTCTAACATGTATCTCATTCCAACTTCCATCATAGGACAAAGAAATTGGTATGGGACATGTTTTAACTTGGGAACTCGGTCCATGTTATATTTATTTTTACTATTTATGTTTCCTTATTCTGTTATACATTGGCACACTTCTATTTGATTATTGCACGGAATGGAATGGTCTATATACTCTAAATGTCATCCTAATGAGATTATATCTCATAACCATTTCAGGCACCATTTGTTACTTGAGTAGACTTTATGTTCGTTGGTATGGATACAAGGAAATGTTCTGCTTCGAATGCAAGATTTCTTTACTATTTTTGATGGATCTTTAGGGGAAGAGGACTGAGCCATGCTTGAGATTCCATGTGGTAATTTATTTTTGGTCCTTTGATTCATTGTTGGATTGAATTATATGGTTGTACCCCATACCCCATCACTTTTATTTATTTAAATTTTCCATATTACATTGACATCATCATGGTATCAGTTGTGAAATCTCATCTTCCTCATTTATTACATATTTTTCAGTTGGGTCATTTATCTACTTGTTGATGTATGTTTCTATTATTATTTCTTCTGCTACTTGCTTGATTATATTATAACATTATTATGTGCTAAACCTTTTCCTATAAAGGAATAGTCTCCCAAAAGACTTACCCAAGGCCTTCACTACTACTAGTAATCCTCTGGTATTTGGTTAGATGCGCTTGAGGTTTTGTGCCCCATCGTATTGGGGACCATTTTCAGAGGCACATGGGATATGATTCTACAAAGTGGTATCAAAGGGTTTATTTTTTCCTTTTGTACTACTATTTGGGTTATAAAAGTGGCTAGGATATAGGTATTTGGGACATACCCACTGCTTGGACATAGATTACCCATATACAAGGGAAACCCAAATTTCCTCCATTGGGATCTCAGTTATTGATTATACCATTTATTATTGATAAAAATTAAGCATTGGGTGACACAAGTGTTTGTGATTTCACTGGTATTCGTATTATTGAAATGATGATTTTGACTATTCTAGCCTGATGAAATGATGGAAAGACATTTACATGAATCATATTTGGAACCATAGGGATTATAATGACATACATATTTCAATTCCATATCCACTTTCAAAGTGCATATTCCTATTGCATATGAGTGATTTTATGTCTAGTTATAATACTCTATAGTAGTTTATGGTTATAAATATAATGTGTATATCACCAGTTAGGATGAAATGGCCACCATTAATGGAAATTTTAGACATTGAAATGAATTTACCTAGTATACATTGCACATTCCCTTTTATTAATAGTCCTCGACTTGTTTTCCTCATGTTCCATAGAATCTCATCTAAGGTGTAAATTATCCAATTATAGAGCAATGATACCATGATTTTTTTCATATTTTATGGTAAGAGATTAGTAATGAGAACATTACAAATTTGGTTGGTATGGAGCCACCCATAGTGCCTCCTGCATTACTTCTTGTAGTACCTCATGTGGCACCTCCTCTAGAACTTTCACTGGGAACCGATGCTTTGTTCAGGGACAATCTTCTCAGGTTTATGCAGTCAATTCAGAATGTTCCTAGGCTTTCCCCAACTATGGCAGAGCTTACACTAGATTTTCTATGATAGAATCATCCCACCTTCTCTGGGGATGGATGTACTAACGATACAGAGCCATGGATTGAAGATATACAATCCATCATTGACCATATTGAGATGATACGAAAGTGGAGGGTCAAACTTTCTATCTTTATTCTTCGTGACTCCACCAAGAGATGGTAGGGTGACATTTCACAGTCAGATAAACCTAGAGATATGGTTTGAGAATACTTCTAGAAATATTTATATGATCACTTTCTTATACAGACTCTGAGAGAAGATCATTATAGGGAGTCTGTACATCTTTGGTAGGGTTCTATGACAATGTTAGAGTATTCTACTCATTTTACAAAGCTTTAGCGTTTTGCTCCATCTCTGACCGGTGACACACCAAAAATTGTGAGACACTTTGTGGACGGAACTGGATATGAAATAAACTAACATTTTGTGTATTTTCTATGAACATTATAGAGATCATAAATCAGGCCTTAATTACCGAATGAAATCTTAGCGAAGCAGATCCTGTGAGCCAGGGTGGTTGAGTTCCAAATCAGGGTGATGGTTCTTCATGAAATAAGAAGAACCACCCTGAGGGTGCATGTGGGGGAAATTCCAGCTAGATAGAATGTAGTGATAGCACTATCATATGTGATTAGTGTGGTACAAATGACCATAAGAAGCCTTAGTGCCTAAGAAACCCCCTTGGAGTGCCATGTTTGTAGCAAGATGGGCCACCTTTAGGGTTTCTGCCATTATTTTCATTCAGCATCTAGTGGAGGAGGATTCACGCCAACACCTCCATCAGGTATGAGATATATGGATCCAAGTTAGGTTGGGAGTTTGTTTTCCACTGTCCAATTAGGTCAAGGTAGTGGAGGCTGCAACTGAGGCAGTCAAGCTCCAGAACTTCAGTGTCAATAGAGTAAACCTTCTCAGGATATTCTAGTGACATATCAGGGTCGAGGATCAATCTATTTGTATGAATTGTATCCAAATATAGCGGAGAATAGTCCAAGGGCATCTAAAGTAATAGGTACTATCCTCGCAGCCTCTACATTAGTTTCTAACCTCTTTGATATATATTCTTCAGACTCTTTCTTATCTGCTAAAACTGTTTGGATTTTTGGTCCTTCCATCGATTACATCTGTGGTTTTGTGTCCCTTGACACTCCTTTGGGGGTCCAAAAAAGGGCATAATCTAGTCCCAAGAGTTCCCCCATTGAGATATGTGAGTACTATTTTCTTTAATGATTAAGGATCGGCATGGAAAAATAGTTCTAGAAACTCTTTCTGTGATGTCATATCTTATGGAGTGAGTCCACATGCGACAGTTATCTGAACCAGATGGGCTCATTTTGAGGGAAATAATCATAGGAGAGAACCCGCCTCCTGGTTGGGTTATTGATGGAAGTGGAACTCTACTTGATGTGTCCTTAAAAACACATATTTTCCACACCTTTTTAATTAATATTTAATGTTTTAATTAGTTTTTTTTGTAATTTTTACTAAATAAGTTCTCTTTTGTATTTTTATAGATATATTTATTTATTAATCAAATTTTTTAATTAAAATTGTATTTTTATATTATAAATAATTCATTTATTTCTCATTATTATTTTAAAGTCTAATAACTTTTTATTTAGTTTGGTGTTTATTGTTTTCATATTTAATAATTTAACAATAATTAATTTATTTATTTATTTTGATTTTTCACATAAATAATGTAGCTTTAATTTATAATTTCATGTATTAAATATCAATTAATTAAAGTAGCATAATCAAAATATTATCCATCTTTTTAAATTTTATTTTATAAACTTACTACTCTTGTTAAATCTCTTTAATTTAATTTCATTTATGGACTAAATTTTTTAATAACAAAATAACTGACTATTTACCATAATTAATTTAATTTTTTAATGTAACTATTTTAAATAAATTTACTTTGATTTATAATTTTAATCTTGTTTTTTGTATTATAATTTAGTTGCTTGTTAATTTTAAGTTTTAGTTTAGTACCAATCTATGTTTTATAAATTGAAGTTAATAATGATTTAAATTATGTTTAAATTGTTTTATAAGTTTATTATAGTTTATGATTTACATAAATTTTTAATTGTTTAAGTTAATTTTTAGCATTAATTAATTATCTTGTTTAGATTTTATTTATTTTTTAATTTATTTTACTTTTCTGTTTATTTTTTAGTGTCACGGTAGCACCATATTGATTCACTGTTTCACCCCTGTCATGATGCCACAACAACTGTTTCCCTTTACGGTGCCACCATGCACCGTTTCCATTTCACGGTGCAACAGTAACCTCCCGACACGGTCTCACCGTACCACCTTTTTCTATGCCACCACTTTTTCTTACAGTGGCATCGTATCAACCCAATTCAGCGGCACTGTATCCCCATTACGGTGTCAATGTAATTTCAGCCACCGTAACTCCTTCCTGCTACTACTTCCCTATCTAAACCAATGGAACATCAATTATTGGCAATATTTCTTCTTGAACCGCATCTCCTTCTACCTTAATCCCCTAACAGTTCCACTACCACAGCTACCCCATGATTCACCATTTCCATTCCACTACAATAGTTACCTGCTTTAAACCATTTCACCCTGCGACATAGGTGTTACCATCCTCAACACCGCTTCCTCTTCTCCTCTTCCACTGTTTCTTGGCACAAAAACCGTTCCACCCTAACACCATTTCCATTCTCTGACACAAACTTGAACAATATTAAACCACAAAAAATAATACAAAAATCAAGACCCAAACAAAATCAAATTCAATTTCAAAGTCAAATCCCAACCCTCTGCACATATCAAAAAAAATAGAATAACTAAAAAATCCTGATAAGATGAATTTTATGTTTTCTGAAACAAGTTTTACAAGTGGAGGATATTCATTTGATAGATTGGATTATACACTTTGGTCCAAAGAATAGGGAGAACATGTGATAATTCATGGATTAAGTCTCGGAGAACCACTCCCTTGAGATTCATGGACCAGGTGCAGTGGCAATTCAGGCTTGTAGAGGGAGATGTCTTCCTCTATTCTATTTCAATTCTATTTCTTTGTAATAAAATGATTTAGGCTTACGTAATAGAGATAATGTTTGGCAAAACCTTCTATTTCAGGGTTAAAATCAATTATGTTGGTTATCTTTCTTCCTCCTTCTCACTATCATTTAAAATGTGATTGGAATTGATCAGTGAGATCATCTCTGAATGCATTCAATTTTAATGTACCATTAGCTCTTAATATTGGAACTCCACAATCATTTAGATAGTTTGATTGTGGATTAATTTTCTTAAACATTTAAATTCAAATTAAAACTACAGAACATATAGTCAGTTTGTTCTGTCATCTTTTTTCAAACCAAAATTCTCAATGTTGATTAATCTAGGAGTGACGAAGTCTAAAATCGATCGTCTTGTATGATTTATCTCCTAGAGAAGAAAATAAATCACTTCTTTTAATGGTAAAAGTTGTAGTCACTGTCATGATAAGGAATGTTTTTAAAACCAACATAATCTATATTTTCCATAGATGTATTTCACTTGATTGTTCACATATCAGCATTTTATATCTTTGTTACTTACTATTTTTAACCTGTATCTAGTTTAATTACAGTTTAGATAAAAAATAAAAAATATTTTTGTGTTTCATTTGTGCACAATAAAATAAATAATTAAAATTTTTAAAAAATAGAAAATCAATCCCACTACTGATAACAGTGGGGTATTTTGAATGTTTTTAGAAGAGTAGTGGTGATAACTTCCTTCTTTGTGGGTTTGACCCTGCTTGCCACATATACTATTGTTTGTAGGAAAATAAATAATTATACTTTGACCAGCTTCAACAATGGTGGACATAAAGTTTTTGATGCCGTTTCTGGGGAAGTCATGAGCCCTTACTTATATAAAATATACTAAAACAATCATATAAAAAAACCTCAAAAAATTGGAAAATTTGAAAATTGTAAAAAAAAATTGTTTCTTTTCTTGCTGAATTGTTACTGTTTACTTACTACTAAATACATTCTGTTGCTATTTACATGATCAAACGAACTTATGGTGTTATATTAAAGCCTCTAAACCCTGAATTAGATAAACACTTAACTTTTCTAAGAAAGAAAAACAAATTTGAAATGAAAAATCTAGATGAGAGAGTTATTGAACCTAAAAACTTCAAAATCAACCAGAACCGCTAGACAAAGATGAAAGGCATAGGATGAGGGAGTTTCAACTTACTCAACATTCAAGAAATCAATATTCCATTAGACTTATTCCTAGATACAGAAATTATGAGCTAAAACAGTCACACATTTCATTGTTGACTGCTTTTAATGGACTGTCTAATGAGGGCTCTCTAGCCTTCATTAGAGATTTCTACAATATTGTACAATAACTACCTCTTATAGGACTCAGATAGAATGAACTTAGAATGAGATTATTTCCATTTTTTCTTTAAAGGGAATGCTATGAACAGGTTTTTGAAACTAGATTAGAATATCCTTGAAAACTGGGATCAAGTGTACAACTCTTTCATTATGAAATATTATCCCCAAAGACTTAAAGGGGAACTGATAATAAAAATAACTAGTTTTTATCAAGAGTATGGAGAAGATTTTCATGAAGCTTGGGATCGATTCAGTGATTTTCTTAGGTAGTGTCCCCACTATCAAATCCAATCTCGCCTTCTCATAGATACCTTCTATGAGGGGTTTTCCTCCTCTGGACAGAATCTAATTGATCAGGATACTGAGGGTAATTACAATGATAAGACAAATGAATAATTGAGACAAATCATTAACAACCTGGCTCTGAATTCACCATATAAAAATTCAAGAAGGAAAATATTCAATAGAAATGTTAATTCAAACATTGGTTCAATGAATGAAACTCAACCTCAGCTTGCTAAAATAACCAACCAACATCAATATTTAATGAACAAGAACTCAAAACAAACTGTTAACCAACATGGCTATCAAAACACCAATCAATCTTTAAAAGAACCGTGTTTCTAATTTGGAATGTTTTGGAACACTGAAAACTTTAGTCCTAACATTGATATTCTATCCCAACAGCAAGAAAATTAAAATTTATTAACAATGGTTCTAAGATGCCTCCCAAAGAAGATCCATTTTCAAATAATTACAACCAAGTCTATAGGAACCATCCAAAATTTTCCTGGATAGATCATGGTGTAATTAAACAATCCAATGCCACTAATTACTCTGACTAACCAAGACCAAAATTTCAAAGTCAACAAAGGGGTGAGTCTTCAAACGAACAAGGAAATTATAATAACCAAATGTATTCTAAGATTGATCTAATCTTGAACAAAATTAACTCTAAAGAAGAATTATACATGAATCAGTTAACCAAACATCAAAATAAATATGATTCAGATAAAATGAAAACTGATGTGAGAATACAGAACATGGAAACACAATGTGGCCAACATTCTAGAGAGTTTTCTTCTAGGAAAAAAGGCAGACTTCCAAGTACAACTGAGCTTAAACCTAGAGAGAACGACATGGATTTTGTACCTAGAAGTTGGCTGAATACTCAAACTGTTGCTGAAAAACTCATTGAAAAAGCCAAAAATGAAAATCTACTTGAATCTGGTAATTAAAATATTCTTTGTTCATATAATGGAAATTCATATAAATCTCTTGAAAAAGATGGAAATATGAATTTATCATCTGAAACTCAATCTGAAAATTCATCTAAAAATCATAAGAATAAAAGAAAATAAAAAGTTGAGGAAGATATGTGGGATATGCCCACTGTCCTTAAAATTTTTTCCCCGCCCATCCTTTTCCCTAAGAAACTGAAACCACAAAGTAAGACCAAGGCTGGAATACTTTAGTTCCTTGGTCTCTTTCCAAAACATCAAGTAAACATTCCATTCATTCAATCCTTAATTAAAATCCCATCTTATTTGAAATCTATTAAGAAAATCATTTCTAAAAAAAATACCCTGGAAGAATTTTCTACTTACTGCCTCACCGAAGAGTGAAGTGATGTACTTAAAAAGAACCCCCCCCCCCCAAATTGAAAGACCCATGTAGTTTTGTTATACCTTGCACATTAGGAAATTTTGATCATCTCAACTGTTTGTGTGATTTAGGTTCTAGTATTAATTTTCTATCATACTCACTGTTTCGACAGTTGAGGTTGGGTGACCTTCAACCCACCACAGTCATACTACAGTTAGCTGATAGATCTTTCACACACCCTATGGTTAGGGTAGAAGGCTTGCTAGTTGGGGTTGGGAAGTTGTTTTTTCTTACAGACTTTCTAGTCTTAGACACGGAGTGTGATAAAAAGGTGCCCATCATTTTGTGTGGGACCTTTTTGGCCACAGGTGGTGCTATTATTGATCTCTCTAAGGGTATGCTTATTTTTAAAATTGGAGAACAATAAGAAGAATTCAATGTGTTTAAAAATGATAAAGGGTCAACTTTTTATGAAAACTGTTCAATGGTAGAGTACATAGAAGATAATAACTCAACTAAAAACTCTGAAGAATCTGAAAATAAATCTTCTACTGTAGAAAATGATTTTGAAGCTGAAAATAATGTTGAATTTGTCTTAGAAATTGAAAAATCTTGTCAAACACGTAATCTAAATTTTTATTTCCGAACTGGACAACTGTTTAGTTTATGCTGTAGAAGAGTCCACTATTTCTAAACATAAGAGTTTTTTGAGTAAGTTTGAGAGTGTATATGTTAAAACCAATCTTTCTAAACAATTTTCTGATGTTGAGGGTGAATATTTAAAATAACTTGATGATTCTTCATTGACAAACTTGTTAAATTCTGATATGTAATGTCGGGATAGTAAGCTAACCCCATTGGAAAATAACACTATTATTTCTGAATCTAAACTTGAAATTGAAAATCATTCATCATTTGAAACTCCTTACAAGAGATATTTTGAAGATCATGGACCTCCCAATCCTATGCTTATTCCTTCGAGTGTAGAACCACCCACTCTTGTACTAAAACCAATCCCTACTCATTTGAAATATTCATTTCGGGGTGAGAATTCTAGTTTGCCTATCATAATTTCTTCTAAAGTGAATGAAAATCAAGCGGAAATATTGCTAAGTGTTTTGAAAAAGTTTAAATCTTCCATAGGATGGAAAATAGCTAATATCAAAGGTATTAGTCCCTCATTCTTCATGCATAAAATACCTATGGATCCTGACCATAATCTTAGGGTAGAGTGTTAAGGAAGATTGAATCCAAACATGAATGACGTTGTAAAAGAGGAAGTGATTAATTTGCTGGACACTAGAATGATATATCCCATTTATGATAGTTCTTGGGTCAGCCCTGTTCAGGTTGTCCCCATGAAGGGAGGTTTCACTGTAGTTAAAAATGAAAAGAATGAAGAAATCCAAGTAATGAAAGTCACAAAATGGAGAGTGTGTATAGATTATAGGAAACTCAAAGCAACCACAATGAATGACCATTTTGTAATTTCTTTTTTGGATCGAATGGTTGAGAGGCCTGTTGGAAATGAATTTTTCTTTTTCCTGGATGGGTATTCTGGTAACAACCAGATTCATGTTTCTCTAGAGGATCAAGAAAAGACCACTTTCACAGGCCCCTTTGAGGCATTTTCCTACAAGCAGATGCCCTTTGGGTTGTGTGGATCTCCATCCACCTTTCAATGGTGTATAATGGGTATTTTTTTAGAAATGATTGATAGAATCATTGAGGGTTTCATGGATGATTTCCCCACTCTGGGTAGCACTCATGATATGTGTCATGGAAAACATGAATTAGTTATAGAAAGATTCATTGAAACCAACCTTGTTCAAAATTGGGAGAAGTGTCAATTAATTTCCACATAAGGTATAGTACTTGGTCATATGGTTTCAAAGAGAGGTCTAGAAGGTGATACTGCTAAGATAGAAGTCATTCAAAAACTCCCATCTCCTGAAAATGTAAAAGGTATTAGAAGTTTTCTACCGTATAATAGTTTCTACCGGAGGTTTATAAAATATTTTTCCAAAATAAATAAGCCCATATGTTCATTGTTGATAAAGGATGTACCTTTCAATTTTGATGAAAACTGTTTGAAATCATTAAATCTATTAAAAGAAAAACTCACAACATCAACCATTATCACTACACCTGATTAGAAATTTCCTTTTGAACTTATGTGTGATGCTAGTGACATGGATGTAGGTGTTGTCCTTGGGAAAAGGAGATATATGAAGTTACATGTGGTGTATTATTCTAGTAGACTACTAGATGAGGCCCAAAAATAATTACACCGCTACTGAAAAATAATTGTTAGTTTTTGTGTTTGCTATAGTGATGTTTAGACACTATTTTTTAGGTTCAAAATTCATTGTTTTTACTGATCATTCTTATTTAAATTACTTTCTGTCTAAGAATGAAACTAAACCCAGTCTTATTATATGGATTTTTTTGCTACATGATTTTGATTTAGAGATTAAGGATAAAAGGGATCTAAAAATTTAGTTTTTGACCACCTATCTAGGATTCCTCATACTCAATATGAAGATCCTAGGGAAATAAACTCTTCCTTTCCTACTGAGAAGCTACTTACTATGTCAATCAGGAAATCTGCATGGATTTCTTATTTTTCAAAATTCATGGTAGTAGGTGTCCTGCCCAGAAATGTTTCCAATAACAAAAGAAAGAAATTCATTTATGATCTTAAATACTATCTTTGGGATGATACCTTGCTATTTAGGAGATATTCTGATGGTATCCTGAGGAGGTGTGTGCCTGAGGAAGTGATGCTACCTGTTTTAGAGAGTTTACACTCCTCACCTTGGGGAGGTCACCATGGTGGTGAAGGAACTACTCAGAAACTATTAAAATCTTTTTGATACTGGGCTACACTTTTTAAAGATTCTAGGAGTTTTGTGGTTGGTTGTGACAAGTGTTAGAGGATTGTAAATGTTGGTAGGAAGAAAGAGTTACCCCAAAAAGTTATTCTAGAAGTAGAAATTTTTGATGTATGGGGTTTAGATTTCATGGATCAATTTCTATCACCTGATGGGAATGAGTATATTCTTGTTGTTATAGACTATGTTTCAAACTGGGTTGAGGCAGTTTCAATTCCCAACAATAAAGCCAATTATGTAATTATATTTTTTTAAAAAGAACATCTTTACAAGATTTGGAGTTCCCAAATCCTTTATCACTAGTAATGGAACATACTTTAAGAACTAAAAATTTAATGATTTGATGGAAAAATATGGCTGTGTTCATAAAACTAGTACTCGTTATCATCCACAGTCTAGTGGAAAATTGGATATTTAAAATAGGGAACTGAAATAGATACTTGTGAAAACTATGTCAAACTATAGGAAGTCTGATCTCTTAAATTCGATGAATCTTTATGGGCATATAGAACTTCTTTCAAGACCCCAATAGGTATGTCTCTTTACAGGCTGTTTTTTGGTAAATGTTGTAATCTACCTGTGGAGTTGCAGAACAAGTCTTATTGTTTAGTTAAGGCTCGGAACTTTTACTTTAAGTTTGATGGTGAGAGATGATTACTTGAGCTGAGTGATTTATATGAGATTAGAAGAGAGAGTTATGATAATTCAAGGATTTATAAATAGAGTACTAAAAAGTTTCTGGATTCTATCATTCAAACCAATGAATTCAAACCTAGATAGAAGGTCCTCATCTTTAAATCTAGACTCAAACTCTTCCCTGAAAAACATAATTCTAAGTGGTATGGACCATTTACTATTATAAGAGTGCTTAATAATGGATCTTTTAAAATGGTAGGTGAAGAAAACAAACTCATGCTGGATAATGGGCAGAGAGTGAAACTTTATTTTGGGGGACAAATGAAGGGATTGGATTCCTTCACTGTGCTTGAAAACTGATTTTGAATAATGTCTAGATGAAGAGTTTAAAACCTAGCACTTCATGGGAGGCAACTCATGGATCTTTTGTCATTACTTTTTTTTCCATTTTTATCCTTGAATAATGTGCTGCTTCTATGCTCTGATTTTGTGAAATTCCTATTGCTTCTTGTTCTTGGTTTTGTTGTTCTGTTTCACAGTTATTAAGAAGCTACTGATTTGTTATTTTTGGAATAGAATTCCCATGTTGATGGGTAATTCATAAACATATACAAGGGACTTCTTCCAATTTAATTTTGCAATTATTTCTGCTCCTGTTTTCTATTTAAAAAAATGCTTGAACTGTATACAATTCTTCTGCATGTATTGATACTGAAATTAAAAAATTAATACATATGATTAAAAATTCTCTTTTATTGGAATGGAAAATTATTTTATTTCACTGTGTAAATTAAAAATTTTCATATACTTCACCGATGAAACTGGATTTCACTGTTATTAAAATCTTTTCACTGCTTAAAATTAAGTGTGGGGGTACTGGCTTGCTTTTGTGTTTTTTGTTTAATCTACTTTAGGTTGGTGTGTTTTAGCATTCATCTTTATGCTCTATTGAATATATTATTGAACTCAATTTGTTAAAATTTTTACAACTTATACACAGTACACTTAAACTTCACATGTTACTTTTTAGCTATACTGAAAATTATTCATTGGACTTATATGTTAATGCATGTAATTGGTAATTAAACTGTTGTTAAGTTATTATTTTTTGAAAAAAATCCATTATAACATCAAATATATCCTTTATAAATGTTGTCGATATATTGAATTGAAATTCTGTTTTGAACTATAATTGATAAATTGTTATTTTCCATATTTAGAAGTCAACATTGGGTACAATGTTGGGTTTTATGTGTGGGGTAAGGGGGTAAATTAATGAAGATGCTAAACTATGTTTAATCAAAATCCCATTAATTCCCACTAAAACTTAAATATTTTTTGAAAAAATGGTAAAAATTTTTCATGTTCATTCAAAATTTTAGGTTTTTCACTATTCTCAAATGAGTCTTGTCTAATAATCGGGGCTTGATGGTAGTAAAGAACTAATTTGAAACTGAAATTAATATGTGTGGATGATTTATGATTTAGTATATTTGGTGTTATTAGGAGATCTATGTTTATGAAATAATTCTGAGAGTGATATGGGTGACCTTCTAATGGAATTAAGATCATAACCCTTGGAACTGGAAGTTTGATCTTGATCCTAGGGGACACATATTTTGATTATTTATTTTGGTAATTTTCTTAATGAGCCAATGTAAATGGTTTTCATAAAAATATTTGACAATTGAAGTAATTTGGGCATATGGGATCCCACAGTCAATCTCTGAGACCCTAGATGCTGGGTTCGTTTATGTTTAATACAATCCTTCTGTACACTTGGAATAAGTGTGATGCATAGTGCTTAGCACAAGATACATGGCTTGGGAAAAATTAAATGAAGTGTCTAGGGTCAAAAATGAGTCCATTAAGGTGAGAGGAATGATGAAGTCCAGATGAAGAAGGGGTAAATTGGTTTATATGGGAGTCATTTAGGTTGTATCATTGAGATGATTCACAAAAAAAATATTTATTTTTGGAACCTAAAACTGAGTCAAAATACAAAGTTCCTCTGGTTAAATTTTTAATTCCACATAAATTTTATTTCTTTTCACTCTTGGACTTATAACTTAACCTTGAATTGTAATGAGTCACTAAGAAGATTCATATATGTGGAAGGACACTTTCATTAATATATGGTTCATTGCATTACTCATTTATATTAAGAGATTGTTTAAGGCAGGACATGATTCGAGATTTCATTTTCAAACAGTCTAAATCAATTTTATGTCATCTGTTTCAATGTTCTGAACAAGTAACAGTTTCAGCTGAGTTTTAAATACTACTTCCCTTTTCAAAGATAATAAAACAAGGGATTGTTTGAGGAAAATAATGATTAAGTGTGGGGCAATTTTATGTGGCCTTAAAAAATCATGTTTTCCCACATCTTTTTAATTAATATTTAATTATTTAATTATTTATTTTTTTTCTTTTTACTAAATAAGTGATCTTTTTATATTTATTGTTATATTTATTAATTAATAAAAAATTTTAATTAAAATTGTATTTTTACCTTATAAATAATAAATTTACTTCTTACTTTAATTTTAAATTTTAATAAATTTTTATTTAGTTTGGTGTTTTTTTTATATTTAATAATTTAACATTAATTAATTAATTGATTAATTCTTAATTTTCACATAAAAAAGGTTGCTTTAATTTAGCATTTCATGTATTAAATATCAATTAATTAAATTTTCATAATCTAAATATTAGCCATATTTTTCAATTTAATTTTATAAACATACTACTCTTATTTATTCTGAATAATTTAATTTAATTTATTAACTTAATTGTTTAATAACGAAATAAATAACTATTTACATCAATTTATTTATTTTTTAAAAGTTACTATTTAAAATAAATTTACATTGTTATATAATTTAAATCTAGTTTTTTATTATATAATTTAGTTGCTTCTTAATTTTAAGTGTTAGTTTAGTACCAATCTACGTTTTATAAATTGAAGTTAATAATAATTTATTTTTAGTTCAAATTGTTTTATAATTTTATTAATGTTTATAATTTACTTTAATTTTCCATTGTTTATGTAAATTTTTAGCTTTAATTAATTATCTTGTTTAGATTTTATTTATGTTTTAATTTTTTTTACTTTTTTGTTTATTTTGTAGGGTCACGGTAGCACCGACATGATTCACGGTTTCACCCATGTCACGGTTCCACAATAACTGTTTCCCTTTACGGTGCCACCATGCACTTTTCCCATTTCACGGTGGCACTATAACCTCCTGACTCAGTCTCGCTGTACAACCTTTTTCTATGCCACCACTTTGTCTTACGGTGGCACCATATCAACCCAATTCTACAGCACCATATCCCCATTACGGGGTCACTTTAATTTCATCCACCGTAACTCTTTCCTGCTACCGCTTCCCCATCCAAACCGGTGGCACATAAATTATTGGAACTGTTAATTCTTGCATCGCATCTCCTGCTACCATAATCCCCTAATGGTGCCACTACCACAGCTACCCCCTGTTGCACCATTTCTTTTCCACTACAACTGTTCCCTGCTTTAAATCATTTCATCCTGCGACATGGGTGTGACCATCCTCAACACTGCATCATTATCTCCGCTGCCATTATTTCCTTGCACAGCAACTGTTTCACCCTACCACCATTTCCATTATCAGATAAAAACATGAACAATATTAAACCACCACAAATCAGACAAGAATCAAGACCCAAACAAAGTCAAATTCAATTTCAAAGTCCAGTCCCAACCATGTGCATAGATCGTACAAAAACACAATAACTGGAAAATCCAGATAAGATGATTTTTTCCAAAATAGGTTCTACAAGTGGAGGATATTCATTTGATAGATTGGATTATACACTTCAATCTGAAGAAGAGGGAGAACTTGTGACAATTTTTGGAGTGCGTCTCAGAGAACCACTCCCTGAAGATTAAAGGACTAGGAGCAGCAACAGTTTTGGCTTGTAGAGGGAGATCTCTTCCTCTATTCTATTTTTATTCTATTTATTTGTAATCAAATGATTTCTGTTTACGTAATAGAGATAATTTTAGGCTAAATATTCTATTTAGGGGATAAAATTGAGTCTAATAGTTATCTTTCCTCTTCCTTCCCACTATAATTTTATGTGTGATCAGAATTGATTGGCGAGATCATCTCTAAACACATTCAATTGCAACGTACCATTAGCACTTAATCTCAGAACTCCACAATCATTCAGTGAGTTTGATTGTGGATTAATTTTTTTAAACATTTAAATTGAAACGAAAACAACAAAAGTTACAGTGAGTTCGTTATGTCATCTTTTTTCAAACCAAAATTCTCAATGTTGATTAATTTATGAGCGACGAACTCTAAAATCAATCGTCTTGTGTTATTTATCTCCTGGAAAAGAAAATAAATCACTCATTTTTAATGGTACTAGTTTTAGTCACTATCGTGAGAAGGAATGTTTTCAAAACCAGTAGAATTGATATTTTCCGTGGATGTATTTCACTTCATTTTTCACTTATCAGCATTTTATATCACTATTACTTACTTTTTTTAACATGTATCTTGTTTCATTATAGTTTAGAAAAAAAACTCAAAAATATTTTGGTGTTTCATTTGTGCACAATAAAAAAATAAATAAAAGTATTTAAAAAAAAGAAAATTTATCCCATTGCTGACAACAGTGGGTTCTTTTGAATGTTTTTAGAATATTATTGGTCATAATTGCCTTCTCTATGTGTTCGAACCTGCTTGCCACATATATTGTAGTTAGTATGAAAATAATTAATTAATATTTGACTGGTTTCAATGATGGCCGACATCACTACTCTACCGCAGACGAGTATGGGAACCTTCTAATATTCAAGAAGATTTGATGAGGAAATATTATGCCTCCATTTGGACAATTCATTATGGACTTATCAAGATGTACAAGGATATGAATCGTCAGTTATGGTCAAAAGGTATGAAAAGGAAAATAGTAGTTTCATTCCTTATTTCTCCACTTGTCAACAGGTGAAGGCAGAGAAAAAATGACCTACTAGAATCCTATATCTTCTATCCATTCCTGAGATGATATGGAATAAAGTCACCATATAGTTTATTATAGTCTTTCCAAGATATCCTCGAGGCCGCGATGCAGTATGGGTGATTGTCAACAGGTTGACTAAAGTCGTGCAGTTCCTACATATCTAGGAGACCTTCTCTATTGATGAGTTAGGGAGGCTTCATATTCAAGAGATATTTCAACATTAGAATTTTCATCATTCTGTCATGTTTGACTGAGACACCCATTTCACATCATGATTCTTGAAAGGGTTGCAGAAGAAACTGGGTTCACAGGTTCTTCTGAGTACTTCATATCACTCCAGAATGATGGGCAGTCTGAGTAGACTATTAAAGTGTTAGAGGACATGTTATGGGCATGTATCCTTGATTTTCATATCTCTTGGGAGAAACATATTCCTCTAGTTAAGTTTTCTTATAATAATAGCTTCCATGACGCAATTTAAATGGCTCCATATGAGGCCCTCCATAGAAGACCATGTAATTAACCTCTATGCTGGCTCAAAGCAGGTGAGGTAGTGCTTATGGGTCCTCAGCTCATTTAGGAAACTTATGAGCTCGTCTAGAGAATTCAGAAATGTATGGCTACAACTCAATCCAGATAAAAGTCTTATAATGACCATCATCATAGACCTAGGGATTCTGAGGTGGGACATTGGGCCATTCTTCCTGTTTCATCGAGGATGGGTCATATGTGAATTTTTAGATAGGTAAATCTATCAACAAGATATTTTGGGACATTTGAGATTGCAAAGAAAGTTAGGATGGTAGCCTATCGGTTGCTATTACCTTTGAGGTACCATTCCATGCATGATGTCTTCCATGTATATTATCTTTGACATTATCATCCAGACTAGTCTCATTCATTTGATCTTGATGATATTGAGATTGATGAAGATGCATCATTTGATGAGCATCTGATCCATATAGACAACCGTAGCATGAAGGTTCTCTGTGGATGGTCAATTCATATGGTATGGGTGTTATGGAAACACAAACACATACAGGATGAGACCTGGGAGTGAGAGACTCATTTGAATGCTTATCAGTTGAATCTTTTCTCACATGACATTCCACTACCCTCAGATGGGAAGCTTGGGGACAAGTTGTCTTATGGACGGGAGGTTGTAACATCTCATATTTAAGCATCGTATGTACAATTAATTTTTTTTTTCAGTTTTTACCCTAAATAAATTAAATAGGAATGTGCTAAATTAAATAATACATTGTTCCCTTTAGTGTTTTATAATTATAAATAATTTAAATTAATTTAAAAGAATTAAATTAATTTAAATAAATTAAATTAAATTAATATGAAATAAAAATAAATTTAATGTAAATTAAAAGAATGTAAATAGGGTTAAAAATAAATTTTAAAATAAAATAAAAAGGGGGTTATGAGAAATTTGGGAATAAGTAAAATGTGCATTAACCCATTTTTATTATTTTTATTTCCTTTTCTTTTTTTATCCTTTTATTTTTTTTTATTTTTTTCCATTTCATCTTATCTTTTTTATTAATATTTTTAAACTTTTTTTTATTCCTTATTTATTCCTTTTTCTTCTCATGTCTTCTCTCCCTCTGCCCTTGGTGTGTCACGCCCTTTTCCTGGCCAGGTGGTGCGCACCCCCTCCTCATCCTTCAGATCACTACTGCACCTCTAATTCATCTCTATATTCAATGTTGTGAGAAGTACAATGAATCTCTATACAGGGATAATTTTCTGCACGAAGAATCGTTGAGTTTCATCCAATATCTATCGTGCAATCTTTCCTGGAAGTTTTTTAACTGAAATTGGTGTTTTTATAAAATCATCATATTTCATTCGTTTTATGTCAAATCATTGTTTGTCATAGGATTTGGGATATAATATGACTACAAGGTAGGAATTATATGATATTTTTAGTCATTTCCTTGCATTATTCAATTCTCACTGTTTTACTGCTCGTTAGTGCTAACCAGTGAATCTCATTTAAATCTTATTAATTTAAATAAACTCATTGTCTTTTATCATTTCAAACTTTTCTTATTTTGATCCCTTCCTAGTTTTTCTTTCCAATGGACACCCCTTCGGGTGTGGTAACATAATTGGTCTATTTTTACCATTAGAATTAATTCTTTAAATTATCTATTAATTTTATTTTTGTGATACTCTAGGTTGAAGTATAAATTAAGTAAAATTATTTTGGGATAATTTTTTTCCTAAATAATTTGGTTATATGGTTTGATGTTCCATGATTTTATTTTAATCATTTTTCCTCTTCTTATGTGGATAAATTCCATTTTATTTTTAGCATGAGTAATGAAATTTGAATTGATTGGTTACCTAAATGGATCAAATTATGAATTCATCCTCTTATATATATATATATATATATTTATGTATATTCCACTATTATTGTTTGAAGGTAATCGTTCTGATGATAGAACTTGTGTTTCGTATTAAGATACCAGAAATTGAATCACCGTGCTCGATAAGTTAAAGCACAATGTGCGGGGGGAGTGATGTTTTTGGCTCATCAGGCATGGGCTCCTCCCAGCTTTTCATATACTTTTGAGTGACACAAGTTCCCTAAGGGGGAAATAAGGATGTAACCATTGGTAAGATGGCTACGCCAAGCCTCTGTTGAAACTCGGTCCCTTATGTGTGATACGTGGTATGGACTTGGGGTTACCACACCATAAGAAATACTTGGGATTCCAAAAGGGATCACCTTGGATAGGCTTATTTTCAATGTATAATTGATTGGCTATACCATAGAGATACCATTGGGATGGTCTCAGACTCCACCTTTTTACTTTTCAATTTTAATATAAATGCTTGAGATTCTTTTATTAATGCAACATAGACTTTTTATTATTCTTGTGATCCTCTCTTATGCCTTTAGTCTGTCTAGGTTTGACATATGGTTTAGATCCTATGATAAATCACAAGATAGGGGGTATGCACTTTTCCTTCAGTTAAAATGTTACACATACCATTATATATATATATATATATATATCTTTACTAGGTATCACATTGAGTGTTACGGTATATGATGAAGCAGGTGGTATAGGATGGGTGTACGCCTAGGAACCCAAGCCACATTAAAGAAATTTTTATTATTTATATTGTCTGCTTCTATTATACATTGAAACACTCTTATTTTTTAACTATATGAAATAGAAATGTCTAGATACATGGGGTTCCAGCCTATTGATATTATATCTCACACCCTACTCGGGCTCCGTTTGTTACTCGAGTAGACTTTATGTTCACATGAATGTATACAGGGAAGCTTTCTGCTTCTGATGCTTGATTTAATTACTATTTTGGATGGATATTTGGGGGAAGAGTACTGATCCATGATCAAGATACCATGTTGTAGTTTTTTTCCTTTTGAGTATTTGTTAGCACATAATATATGGTTTTACCTTGTACCCCAACACTTTTATTTATTTACATTTTGCATCGTACATTGACATCATCATGGTATCAATTATGAAATTTTAGGTTCTTATTTATTATATTTTTTTCAGTTGGGTCATTTATCTACTTGAATATGCCTATTTATTTTCTTATTTCATCTACTAATTGATCGATTATATTATTACATTCCTTTGTGTTTTACCTTTTCCTATGAGGTAATGGCCCCCCTGCATCCTTACCCAAGGACTTCGCTACTAGTCGGAAGCCTTTGGAATTTGGGGAGATACACTTGAGGTCTTGTGTCCCATAATCTTAGGGCCCATTTTCATAGGCACTTGGGGTGGGATTCTACACATGGAATCATAACATTTTTCGGATTTCAGAAAGAAAATAAAATAATGGACTTTGAGGGAGGGAGTTACCTCAAAATCAGGTAACTCCTTTTTTTTTACACCAAAGGGATTCCTTGGAAGGATTTATACCCAAAGTGAGGTTCAAGGAAGAAGGGAGGGATATTGGGAAGTGTATTGGGAAGATATTGGCTGGTCCTAAGTGATTTGTGAGTTGTGAAGAATACGGAGAGGTGGTGGACCTTTTATAAGGAAGGGAAATTCCACACTTAGTATTTTTGAAAAAAAGTTAGTTTTACCCATGTTTTTACCTATGAAAAATAATACCAATCCAACCAATATAAATAATGGAATGTGTATGGCCTAAATATTTCCATATAATGTGTTTTGGACATGTGGATAGGTAATTTGGGCCCTTAAATGTAAGGTTTATTCCCTTATTAATTCCATTCACTATAATTAATTTTAACTAGATTCACTAATCGTTTTTGACAAAAACTATGTTCAAATTATTATAAATTATTAATTATAATTTTTCCAAATATGGAATATATTTTTACAAATTATAATCACATAATTATCATAAATAATTTAAATTCAATCCCACTGATGGGACGAAACTGCAGTTTATTAAAGTAAAAATATCCAAAAGATTTCTATGTTTTGAGAACTAATTTCAAAGTGAAATTGGTAGAAATATTATTAAATTATAATTTAAAACCAATTAAAAATATAATTCAATCTTATAAATAAATTACATGACAATGTATTTTTTAATTTAAATTCAGTATTTTAACTATTCATTAAAAAATTAAACCTTATAGAAAAATACCAAAAAATTTAACCTAACCAAATTTTTATGTAATAATTTTAAATATGAAGTTTATTTTTACATTTTAAATCTGTTAAGGTGACAAAATGGGACTTAAAATCGGTTCTCCATTAAAATTATGCAAAACTACTTTGATTAAAATATAGGTTTTTATGCATAAAATTCGGTTTGATCGTATATTATGTCTATTAAATCTATTGAATTAATATAAAAAATATTTTTCTTAATATTTAACATTTATATTACCTTAATATCCCTCACTAATTGTAATTTATTTAAATTATTAGGGTAAAATCTTATTGTGACCATAAAAATTATAATATTTTCATTTATATTTAATCGGTTTTCATATTCATTTATAATTTATTAGTAAACTATGCATTCATATTTTATTTATCTAAACAATGTATTTTCATAAATTAGTTACCAATATTCATAACCATTAATTTAATAGGTATATTATATCTTATTATATTAAATTATAATATTATAATAATGTATTATTTTTTGTTAAAACATGGTATTGCGTGTTACGCAAGACCTCGAAGAAAGTCATTATTGAATGTAATGCAATCGAATCCTGACACTCTGTGTAGAGAAAGGTAAAATTTATGTTGCATGTAGTGCACAATTAACATGTTACAACATATAATGCAAGGAAAACATAGTGATTTAATATAAAATAATTTTTTGTTTATTGTGAAATGAAAATATCAAAAATGATAACTTAATTAAATAAAATATCACAACATCTCAAGGTGTTACATTCAAACCCCGCCCCGTAAAATGAATTTTACCATCAAAATTGATCGGGGTTATGAATGATTTAATAATTAAAATCTTCATTATAGAAACCCACTTCATAAAAATATATACTAAGAGTTCCTTTAAAAAGTTAAAGTTGGAACAATAACAGTTACCTAAAGAAACATATAAATAGGAATCCACATAGGATAACATAGGTGGGATGTGAAAACATTGATATGAATGAGAAATAGAACTATCATGCTCATATGGAGAGTGATTGAGAACTTGGTTCAGAGAATGTTAACAATCACAAAGCCATAAATCTGTGATTATCTAATGCACCACTTGATTCAATTGAAACGAAGGTACAAGGGAAAAATTTTTGGTTTCAAGATCCATTTTCAAAAGTTGGTGGATTTTTATGAAAAGATATACTTGCATGATTTCAGGAAAAAATCACCCTTTATTGTTCTTTGATCCACTTCACCTATTTCTCTAAAAAGGAAGGTGAATTATTCATTCCTAAAGTACTAAAAGATCATGAAATCCATGATATGCCATACCATTTTTCATCAATTATCATCAACAAAAATAGTTTTAATATTCTATCGAATATGCATAAATAATCATATAGAGAGATAACACATTAATCTTACTGACTTCATCTGATGTTTACCTTAATCTTTCCATAAATGTTCAATCATATAACCCTCCAGAAAGAAGAAAATTTGAAGATTTCAAATGATTTCCATGAAAGAGGCTTTACATTGATCCCCCATGTATCACAAAGTATCACTTGGTTGTCATATTCCCAAAATTTGAATACCATTATTTTACATTCCCTTGAAACATGGTAATAACCTTAATTACCAAAAGTCCTTTTGGAAAACATGCATTATTCCTTATTCCAATGGTTATTTTTTATATTCTTTAAATCCAAGAAGTTTTAAAATTCATCCTTAATCACATAAACCAATTTTTCAATAATCAGTTCATGGGTAATTAGTACTTTCTAATTTAAATATTCATATCTATAAAATCTTTATCCAAACCTAATTATATCAACATTACACATTAATTAAGTGTTACCTTCCCTTAATCAAAATATCCCCTTTCTGTGAAATCATTTTTCTATATCATTATCACCATTGAACATGTCCTTTTTAATACATAATGAAAACTTATATTGAAAATACGTAATATTTAATGATTCATAAAACATAATCTTTGAATTCCAAAACATAAATAATTTATTCATTTAACTTTATTCTTAAACCATTACTGAATCTTCATCAAATTATTCTGTAATATCTCTTTCATAGAATATGAAATAAGTATCTTGTCTTAAGGTTCCCCATCCTCAATATAATAATTCTTCTTATGTTTAATGTAAAAAATACTAGAATAACATCACATACCATTAACATGTCTTTTTTTGGTCTCCTTAACTTCAGAAGTATATATTATACTCATACCACCTTCCATATTCTCTTTATGAGATTTTCAATTAGAAAATCAATTATTATAATTCTCAAACCTTCCATTATGAAACATTAATTATTAACCAAGTTCCATTATGTATATCCAATTACTAAAAGCATAAATCATAGTGTGAGAAACATTTATCATATTTTGATACAATATAGTATTGAAAAATTAGTTATAGGGTGAGAAAATCATGGTTTTTACTTCTTTAATCTATGATAGCGTAGGTTTATTATAGGTTATTCATAGTCATCCACTATTTAAATAATTCATGATGGTTTATAAAGAGTCTTTGAATTATCAAAGCATATCCCATGGGAGTGTCAAATTAGGCATTTAGAAAGACTCATTGTCACATACCAGATTAACCTGAGTTAGGCCCATGACATCTTGTCAGAGTTGTTACCCCTAGGTATATCTATGATATATCCATATCCACATGTAGTATCTAGATAGGAATTTATTTCTTGGAAACCACTCACCCCATCCTTTACCAAAATTCTATGAAATTTTCCTAAATGTTAACTCATCCTTATAGTTATACTCAGAGACATCCCCATATATATGCTAAGAAATATACCTAGGTATCTCCCTACTATTTTCACACCCTAGTTACCAAAGGATGACGAACCCTTCACTATGATACCAACTATATAGACCCTCACTTTTCATACATTAACATTACATAACTTTTTCAAAATACTTAAAATAGTATACAAATAGATACCCAAATAATATATTAGATTAGATACTTTGGAAATAAGGAGACATAAAAACCAGTACATAAGTGAGATAAATTATCTCCCACTAGATAATTATTAATTAGCACCCTTCTTAGACACATCATACATAATAAATTTCTTATAAAGCTTGGGAAAGAAACATAAAATGGGGGGGACCTCAAATGAACAGTTTGGGTAAAAAAGGGAGATGTGTGAGCATTTACATGAGTATAAGTGTATGAGAACATGATCATGTAAATATAAGATCATACCCTCCATATCAAATATCAAAAACAGAAATCATGAGAAATATATTGGCAGTTAATAAGACCTAGATCATAAGGAAATAAAAAAATAATCCATCAAAGAATCACATAATAATAAAACTTGGAATTGTGGAAAATAGATAAACATATAATATGATTTCCATAATATCCAAGGCATCACTGCTAAAACCATCTTAGTAGTTTGGTTTGACTACCCATATCTTCTTGGTAGTCATGGTTCACTATCGTACCAATTTAGTAGCATGAATTAAATCCACATACCATCTTTGTAGTCGTGGTTCACTCCCATGACCATATTAGTAGTCACGGTTCACAAAAAATACCATCTAAGTCGATCTCATGAGATATAAATCCTTACCAAATGAATTGGAAGGATATATAGGTCAGACCCATATCATAATTAAATCATACATACATGTTCCAAATAATCATAAACAATCATATCATAACCCATGAAATGAAATGTGTAACATAAAAATGTAATCATATCATAACCTATAGAAAATGATATATGCTTCACAATCATTTCATCAAAATCATAACATGTGAAATAAACCGAGTATAAAAATCATATAACCCATGGAAGAGAAACGTGTGTCATATGCTTCATTCCATCCAAACATAAACCATAAACAAAATAATATTAATTATACCTATGGATAACTTCTTAGAATGTCATGATTAACGTTAACATATGTTATCTTATATGGAAAAAAATTTGGATTTTTTTTTTGAAAACATGTCATGAGAAAAATATTCTTTTTTCTTTGAAAAGGGATTTTTAAAACATAAAAACCTTTCAAAAACAATTTTATTGAAAATAAACTTGAAATATTATAAATAAATATTTACAACCCTTTTAAAAAACTTTTTCTTTGAAAAAATATAAGTAGATCTTGAAAATGTCTCGAAAGCCATTTTCCTTGAAAACCTATAAATGTATCTTGAAAAAAAATTAAAACCATTTCTTTTAAAATAATTTTCAAACTTATAAATAAGGCTTGAAAATCATATAAAAATAATTTTCCTTAAAAACATATAAAAGAATCTTAAAAATGTTTTGATAAAAAATACTTGAAAACAAATTAAAGAATATTTAAAATATTTTGAAATCAATTTTACTTGACATTTTATAAAATAAGTTTGAGAACATTTTTGAAAACCATTTTCCTTTAAAACTTATAAAAGAATCTTAGAAACCTTTTTAAAATCACTTTCCTTGAAAAATACATTGAAAGCTTATGAATAAATATTGAATTTTATTTGAAAAAAATTTATCTTAGAATTATATTTTTAAGAACATTTAATTAAAAATTAATCTTCTAAACATTAAAATTATGCTTCCTAGAATAAACATTGGGTAAATCTGTAAATGCCATATTAGGTAATAAGAACATTCCTTTTTCACGGTAAAAGGTTATAAAAATTCCTTGTTTGAAAAGAGGCAAGAATATTCCATCTAAAAAAATAGTAAAAAATGGTAATAATATCCTTCAATGATCACATGATATTAGTAGAATATTATTATAATCTTATTTTGGAAAGCACAGTTTTGAAAGTACATAGATTTCTGACTGTATAGAGAGGTAAGGTGATATTTTCTTAAATAAATTTTATTAATTATCTTATGTTAAAAATAGTGAAAAACTTGTAATAAAAATGAATAAATCATTACTAACCATATGATAATAAATCTCATGAGTGTTCTTCAATGATGGATCATAATATTTCATTAATGAAAACGTGATCATAAACAATCTTGATAAACATTGAGATTGTTTCAATAAAATCTTACCACATGGTAACCATGAATCATACTCAAAATGTAGGAAAATGAAATTACATGGAACTTTAATATATGATAAAATTAATTAGATTCATTTTATAACATTTAAAATCTATTTTATTCACCTCATATAAAAATATAAGTGTATAACATAACCTGTGTTTCAATGAAGGAAAATTTAGACAAAATTTCTTTATTGATTTGGCAACTTTTGATATATAAACCTGGGATAGAATGATCATAAAATTATTATTTAAATAGACATATATTTAATTATAAGAGGAATATAATACATTAATGTTCATTATATACATCACACAAAATAACTGAGTGGTGAATAAGGCATGTATCGCACGAAAATAAAGAGTGGTATGAAATTCCCTTACATTGTGTTTTGACTCTATTCACACTCATAAAAGTGTCACATATAATAAATGTGTTTTTTATTATACATCTATCACATGACCATATTATTATATCTAATATCATTTATGGTTTGATTAGGAATTTATATTTCACGTTTGCTAACACATTCACATTAAGGTTACACTTCGGGTAATATTCGATTTTTATTTCATGTGTCTTAATTTGTTATATCATTATTTCTTATACATATATCATGATTTGAAGAGTTTAAAAATTAAAATATACATCATTTATATTTATTATATTTTTATTATAATAATCTATAGATTATAGACCTATGAAATGGAACCCACTGTTCATGGAGACGGTAGACCGTACGTACGCATGAATGCTATTTATTTTATTATAGCATTGAAAGGAAGAACTAAAATGAAATATATGTATATATTTATATATTATAATTATATTGGAATTATTATTTTATATATACCATATATGTTCACTAAACTCATTTTTAATACATTCAATGTAGTGTGTGAACAAATCACATCACTTTGAGGGGGTGGTAGTGCATATTTCCTGAAACGAAATAATTGTATTAACACCAAATGGAAAGTAAAAAATATATGTGATGTAAATATTATAAATAATATTAAATACATAATAAATATAATATATGAATTATATAAATATATTTTCAATCATAATTTCCACCATCAGAGGTGGTAAAGGAAAAAATTAACAATCATCATTTAGTGAGATGGTAGTTCACCGTACACATAAATAGTATGTGTGTTACACGTTAGATGGATATGTGTGAAAGTGTAGGTCAAATAATTTACATAAAAGAATCATAGTATATTTAAGATACTTATTTTTTATTCAATCATTGAATATGAATAATTGGGGGAGTGGAGAAAGAAAATAAAATAGAGTATGGGGGATGGTGTTATCTCTTAATCGGGTTACTCCTTCCGGCATGCATCAAAGGGATTATTTGGAAGGATTTACTCAAAAAGGGAATATTCAAGGAGTAAAGGATGGATTTTTTAATTTTATTGGGTCGATATTTTCTAAACACATGTTTCTTGGTAGGAGTGAATAAGAGGGAGAGGTGATGGCCTTTTATACGGAAGGGAAATGAAATACTTGGTATTTTTGAAAACATGTTAGGTGTACCCACGTTTTTACCTAAAAAATACATATAAAAACCAAAATCACTAAAATAAGTTTTATAGCCGAAATATTTCCATCCAATGGGGTTTGGACAAGTGGATAGGTCATTTGGCCCTTAAATTTAAGGTTTATCCCCTATTAAGATTAATCACTATAATTAATTTTAAATTCATTCATTAATCATTTTGGTCCAAAAAAAATTTGACCTTATTAGAAATTATAAATTATGATGATTCCAAATATGGAATCCATTTTCCTAATTCCAATCATTGAAGTGACCAGAATTATTTTAAATTTAATCCCCTTTACGGGACAACATTGTGGGTTTTTAATGTACAAACTTCGAAACATTTACTATGTTTTTATAGCCAACTTTGATGAGAGGATGATTAAAATGAACAAAATTGGTTTAATTGATGAAAATTTTATTTAATTAAACATTAAAACCAATTTATGATATAGTTTAATGATTAAATAAATCATAATAAAAGTTAGTTTTGAATTAAAATTAAGTATTTTTAACTATTCATTAAAAATTAAACCATATAGAAAAATTCCAAATATTTTTCATAACCTAGTTTTTATGTCTCTGTTTTAAATATTAAGTTTATTTTGACATATTAAATCTATAAAAGTTCTAAAAGTTTTATTTAAAATTGGTTCTCCATTAAAAGCTGACAAAACTACTTTTATAAAAATATTGGGTTTTATCCTTAAAATTGGGTTTCACTGTATCTTATGTCTATCAAATCCATTGGATGAATATAAAAAATATTTTACTGAATATTTAATATATTTATTACATTAATATCACTCAAAAATTGTAATTAATTTAATTTATTGAAGTAAAATAGATTTGTGACCATAAAAATTATAATATTTTCTTTTATATTCAATCAGTTTTAATATTCATTTCTAATCAATTGGCAACCTATAAATTCATCATATATTTATGTAAAAAAATTATTTTCATAAATTTGTTTATACTATTCATAACTAATAATTTAACGGTCCGGATATATATTTTTACATTAAATAATTATATTTTAATAATATTTTATTGTCCTTTAATGGTCGGTCTTGCGTGTTATGCATGCCATCGAGGAAATTCATTGTTGCATGTAATGAAAGGGAACCTCAATGTTCTATGTAGAGAGATATACAATTTATGTTGTGTTTATTCCACGATTAACTTGGTGTTGAGTATAAATCAAGAAAAAAGTACTTTAATCTAAAATAAACTATTTTTGGCATTGCATTAAATGAATAATATCAAAAAGTTTAATATAATTTAATAATAATAATTCAAAAAATCGTAGTGTGATACATGGTATTTGGGTATAAATCAGTTTTTGATCTATTTTGAACTTTGTATATCGATTTTAGGTATTAGAAAATGGAGAGAAATCATCAATCTGATAAAGTAGATTATGATGGGACTTTTATGAGTTTAAAATCATCATTAAAATTAAATAGAGTGATTTTAAAGATAGATTCTTATTTTCCATTCATAAAAGTTTGTACATAAACCCAAACATGTAAATATTCATGTTTCAAATATTATTTTAAAAAAATTCCTATCAAAATATTTTATTATATGAATGGTAATTGGTTCTAATCATTGGTCCATTCACCACTACCGTAAGAGGAAATAAACCCAGTCACCTACACTGATGATTCCCTGGATGGTATATTCTTATCATAAGGCTAAGAGGACTAATGTCTTATAAAACTATTTTTGTTTGTTGATGGAATACTATATCAGCACATATAGATGTAATGAGGATTAGGAATCCTCACCTCCATAAATATAGTTTCCCCAGAATATGAAAATCATCATCATCTCCTTATGTAAACACTGCCATTAAAAATTACCCTAATGGAAACATGTATACGAAACCCTCTCATTAAAAAATAATGGATAAAACAAATCCCAAACTTCTCTGCTACTCAAAAAAGAGGGATATGAAATTGATCCACCCATTTTTGAAGAAAATATCAGAAATTTCATTAATGATCTTATATAAATAATCCAGGGTACAACATAATGTCCACAATATACTTCCAAAACATTGGATGTGGATACCAAGTAGAGGGATGGGAAATATTCATTTTTAAAGAATCACTAAGATTTATTATCCTCAAATTACATGAAGATGATATTGTTAGATCCCCGAGTTTCCTTACATTTCTTCAGTCATCCCTATAAACATCATTGTAATTTACATAATGGAAGAAGGATGAATCTATCTCACATATCTATGGTTAATATTGAGGTGGATAAAATCATTAATTATGATATCTTTTTGGATGATCAATACCCCAAATGATTGGTTACCATCATTCTTGTTAAGATGAAGAATAGATAAATTAGAGTCTATAATTAATTTTAGGACATCAATCTACATTTCATAAAGGAAACAACCCAAATCCAAATTATGGAATTATTGATAAAAAAATATTAGTTTTGATGTGATTTACATTATAGATTTATATTCAGGGTGTAAGAAAATATGGATGGAATCTAAAGATGAATAATCCATGACTATCTGGGAACCCCATGGGATGTACTTCTATCATGGGATTCACATGCGATTGAAATATTCTAAGGATACATATCAATGGGTCATGAAATAAATATTGAAGGAAATTATTTAAAATTTAGTGGTGTGTAATGGGTATTTTTTCGTATTAAATTCCCCATATATATGTGACCAATTTAAAAATTTAATGATTTTATTCTCCAAAAAATGAAGGATAATCCTAAATATGATTACACTGAAATAAGGTTTTGAATTAATCTCTATGAAATTCCTTTTATTAATTATCCACCTATAATGTATTGAGTTAGATCCCAAAAAGAATAAATCAATTCTTGAAAATCCACTATATTGGAATCATTGATTGTTAAAAGTTTATATACACTATTCTTTTTTAGTCTGTACCCACTGACATCCTCAAGGAAAGAAATCGCTGAAATATACCAGAAATACTTTGGGTAGAATATTGGTTGAGAGGATGAGATGTTGGATTTTCCCATTATGGTTTTGATACCTAGGTATCGCATACAGAATTATGAAATGTTCATGAATTATTCCAAGTAATAATGCTAGTTACCTTATTTAGTTGATTTAATGTAAGTGTTTAATTAAGATGAAATCACATTTGAGAGTTATAATCTCACTAATTCAACATAATTATTTTTTTGTTAAATAATATAATTCTATTTATTTAGGTACTCTAGATTTTATCTTTATCCAATGAGTCATTGTTCTACCATGAAAGAAGAAATTATATTTTTTGAAGTTGGGATAGGGACCGTGAAATTATATTCATGTATACCATTGTGAATGGAATTACAACCCATGTTTTTTGGTGCCACATAACAAAACATGATAAACATTCTATTGTTTTATGGCTAGGACCATCGGGGTACCTTTTATTTCCATTCATCCATGACTGATTCAAAGATGTTTGATGTTATATAAAGTGGACTAATAGATAAAAGGTACCAATAATGGTTTTTGTGAGACTTTTTCATAAGGGAGACTTGATATTTTATCGGTAACTTCGGTAACTAGACAAGAAAGGGTGACCCCAGACCTTAAAGGATGTTATTTTATAATTACGTTTCAGGACATGATGTAATATCATTCTTGGTATAAAAGGAAGGGAGAGATGGATAACCTTATTTTGATAACACAATGAATTATGTGTCAACATATGTTCATTATAAGGGTTGTATTATACTCATCACATAAGGTGGTTGGTTTCTTATGATCTCCTCAAAAGAATTATGGTGATGATTGGTAGATACTTCTTCCCGAGGATGAGATGGAATTGTATTGGTGTTGGTATGGAAAACAGGAAGGTGTGAAACATATCATGTTTGGATAAGAATAAAATCCCATATAGTATGATGTTTATACATTATGGTTATATTTAAAAAATAGTCCATGTAGTATAACATCATTAAATAAAGGCATGTGTTTCATTAATGGAGTGAAAGAGGGAGAATGATTGGATGATGATGCTAAAATACAAATGTCACAAGAGATGTTGAGGGAGAAACAAATGGCTCAGAGTGATTCATGTCCTTAAAAGATCAAAACCCCACCCAATTGTTAGTTTTAATTAATGTAAAAACCTTTATGATTATGCACTACCTCACAATGGTTTTTAGGACACCACATAAATTGAGGCATTAACTTACGTACATCATATGTGCATTCCTAGAACTCTGCATCCAATCTGAGTCCATCAAAAAAATATTTTCGGAGGATCTCGATTCACGGTACTCTTACAACCGTGAGAAAAAGTGGATATCGATCACCAAAGTTACCCATCATTCATGAAACAAAATACCATTGGTTATTGAGGACCTCAACCCATGGGTGATATTCCTCTCATAATGGTTCATGGCTTTTTCATTAGTATAACTCCCATTGATGATCATAGGATTTCAGGAGATAATAATCCTTCATGAAACTAATCCCATGGGAACCAAGCCATTACACAGAGGTGAGCCAACCCATTTCACGAAAGATACAACTTTGTGAAACCCTTCCCCTTCATGAAAAACCCAGTCTTCAGAAAGCCCTTATCATTTATGAACCTCCAACAATAATGAAATAGATCCCCTTGGCCTCTCCATGGTGCCTCATTTTAGAAAAATCCTTTTCGGAAGGTTTACTACCTAGGGACCCTATCCCCATACAAAACTAGTTCATCTGCACCAATATCTCTTATAGGATTGGTATCATCAACCCTTATGTATTTACCATTTACTTCCAGAAAGAAATGGACCTTTAACTTTCATTTTATTCTAATAATAGTCACCCTAATGCCAATTTCTCCAAATAATATACACCCAAATGTTAGGATCATTGTTTTCCACATCACCATGGCAGTGTTTATGAATTGTTTCACCCAATGGTTCCTAATCAATAGACCCATATGCCCCAAATATAACATTCCTTTCCAATTCATTAGGGATAATTCCATATCCTTCTCACTGATAGATATGGTCTCCCCAGGAGTAGGCTTCACGTTGTATGGTTTTAATGGTATAAAAATGTCTAGCCTAACATCCTATCTGATTAATGTTTAACAAAATGATAACATCATCAGAATGTGACATAAAATAGTATCTTTACCCTATGAAATGAACATAGGAATCCCCATGTATGACCATCATTGGATGACACATCCCTCCGCACAATCTGATGAGAGAACTATAATAAGAATATCAATTTTAAATGACCCATACCATCCTACACCTCCATGGAATGAAACCAAAAAACCCTGGAAAAAACCCAATACTAGGGTAGCCCAACTATGTAATCCCACCTTTACAATTGGATGAAACTCCACACCAAGGATGAATCTCAAAACCCCCTACACAACCTCATTCTATAAGCCCTCACCAACCCTCATTGATGGTTCTTCCAAGTCATGAGTATCCTTACCACCTGAGCTTAAATTGTTTACACCGATCTTGTCAAACTCCATTAAACTATGGTGTCAAACTGTGTGGGTTTTGATATCTATTTCTTAAAATTATACATAGGACACCTCTTTAAGGATCAATCCAAACATCTCTGAAATCCTTGGATACCTCCTTGAAGATCAATCTGGATAGAAAACCATTCCCATCAAATCATCATGTATTCCTGGCCTGCAAATCATTTTTTTCCATTTCATAAATCTGATTTAAGGGTGCCTGGTGCCCCACATCCAATGCAAAACAAATTCATTATTATATGTGGTCAATATTATGGATTACTTCATTGGTTTAACATATCACAGGGAAAAGAAGGTCACAAGTTTATCAAATCATCATGTATTCACCTTAGAAAGCATCAACTCTAAAAGTGAGATCATTTCCTCCATATTAACACACTTAACATCATTTACCTATCCTCAAAAGATATTAAAATTGTAACTAATTTGTCCCCACATGATGATAAACATGTGACCTACATGTCCCCACTAGACATTCAAACTGTGACCTAACTATCCCTACAAGATGATAAACTTTTGACCTTTTTTCCCCATGATATGTTAAACCTATGACGTAATCCATAATATTTACCACATATAATAAATATGGTATTATTGGTACAAAAATTCCTTAGACTCCTTACACCTTTGGAATCAACTACCCCATAGTCAACACATGATGCCTCAGGTTCCACGCCTAAGATGCTTCACACATGGTATGCCTTCAACATCATAAGGAGATGAATTTATAGATGCCTAACATGCCTAACCATATAAGATACTCATATATGACCAATTTCACCATCCAATATAACTATAGGTTCCTTCCCTATTGATATGGAAGTAGTGTAATTAACTGGAATCCACCTCGATATGGTATCAGGAATGATTTTCAAGAAAATGACTCAAATATTTTAGGGAGACCCAGAATATGTTATAATCTCCAAGGAGGAATCCATGGAAAGTGGAATTGAAATCACATCATCCCATTTCTATCAAGGATCCCACATCACCATCATTTTTGGTAGACCCACCAACCTTTCGAAAGGGGGAAGTGGGGCATTAAGGGAGCATCACCACTAAGGATGCATGGCCTTGTAAAAAATTATAAGAAATAAAAAATGGTGAACCCAATGTTATAATAAAATTTTTAAAAAGTGGGTGGATGGATTTTTTTTAAACTATCTAATTTGAGCATTAAAAAATATAGATATCAACCCCAATCCTCTACAAAATAGATGGTGGGTCTGGTGTGAAAGTCCCTTACAACAGGGGGAATATGAAGGATGTTGGGAATACTTAGTTTAAGGAATCATCAATATGGATCTTCCGTCCATCTTGCCAGAGGATGAATAATGTTTAGAAAAATCTACATCACATTCATGGTGTATTTAATGATGAATGGATTCATATATTTCTATAGTACCCAAGCCAAAATGAATTCATTAACACCCACCACCTACATGTGTGGGGTCATGGGGACTAACATTGTGGAAATCCTTCACCATAATAATCCCTCCATGATGGTTTCTTCTTACAAGACTATTGGGAACCCTCACACTATCTTCCCTCCTGACATCATCTAGAGAAGGTTCATCAATTCCATTATTCTTTAATATGAGAAATAAGGGGTCATCTCGACTAGTAATATACACAAAAGGATCTCACATCATTGACACCATGCCAACACCACTATCAACAAGGTCCACTCTAGGGGAAAGACCCCCCAAATCATGATGAAAAAACGTTTTGGAGGATTCTCTCTAGAATTATCCAATATATTCCCCCTAAATTGATGAAGTAGTGTACATATATGTCACACCGAATGTAAACCCCACCTAGGTGTTTTCTAGGAGGACTACCACCTGGTTACGATGACAATGTCAGCTAAAACCATAGGTTAAAGAGGGGGTCTATATCACCCCTTTCTCATTAACTATGGTACAGAATACCCAACACTAATGTTAGAGGTATCCCATAAACCATTCCATTCATGAGGCTTGTTCCCCAGCTCTGGTGGCCATAGCCACCACCAACACATCTTACCTTTCCCCCATAACTATTTCACGGGGGCCCATCTTCACCCGCATGGTAAAAGGTCCCCAGAATCCTCTTAGGTTGGCTAGTTTGACTATCTAAATAATTGGATCCACAGAAAACCATCATGTGATTCCATGCGAAGTGGAATTTTACTATGGAGGCACTCCTCAAAATATCACTATCTTGTGCGGAGATACATTTTATGATAAATATATTCCCTACTATGAAAACCCATCCTGGTGTAGGAGGGAAAACAGCTACCATGGGGGATATCCAAATGGATCATGTCACAATATTCATAGAGGAAACCCATGTGACTCCCAACAAAATATTCTTGGGGAAATCCAACACCATCAGCAAAAAAATCACAGAAAATGTAGTGTTACCTTTGCTTCCTCAGTCTCTGAGATGATAAATGACTCGATGAAGTAGTCTTATCCTATGATTATAGAGATGATGTAATAAGAATCTCAACTGAGGATAATGATCCCTTAAGGTGAGGTAAAAATATCCAAAAAACCTATGTATGTATCTAGAGGTGGAATTTGTTCTAACCATCTTCCAAGGCCTCATAGTGAAGCCGTATCTACCACCATCACATTCATAGTTTTTTACCTACAATCTATAAGTGGGAGAGACATTGGGATCTATATTGACACCCTTATATGATGTAGATCACTACACAAATCCATTGATATATATATCACCCTTCTTGATTGTGAGGACATTTTTAACAACCCTTTTTATATGGATATGATATTAAAGATATCAAAAACACAAATTTACATTCAATAACTCAATGTAAGGTTCACCCATGTGGTGGACCACTTGAAAAAATGTATATAAAAAACCATGTCTACATTAGTACAACCTCCATTTTCCCAAACAACACTAGATGGTGATTTTTATGACCAGGAACATGATCATTCTCTAGGTAATGAACAAGAGAACTTGTAGGGGGTTCCTAACAATTGATTAGCTATCAGTTGCATTTTGGCCAACCAAATCTCTGAATATTGTTCTACTAGAGTCCCTCATTTAGTTTCTAGAAGCAAAAATTTTCTATAATATTTTGGTTAACCACAATATCAATTTGGACCACCATATTTTATAATGGTGAATCCATGAACATATAAATTCCATCCACAAACAGTGGATGTGGTTTGGGATCGAACTACTCATAAGATCCTAGCACCCTAAATCGAATGGATAATTCAAGACCATCAAGTAGGCCTGCATAAACAGCATCACTATAATCTGGAGACTCATTGAATATTCGTTTTAACATGTTAAGATTAGATGTTGGGGGTAGTATGATGCCCTCCATTTTTTATGATCAAATAGTAACAATTGGATATTAAGTTTGGAATTCCCAATGACATTTAATTTTTTTCCATTCCCACCACTACAGCTAATTTTATTACCATTCACCCTGCCAAGGATCTGAGAAACTGGGTCACCGACATGAAGAATGATAGAGGGAACCCTCCCAAGGGGGGTACATTGTACTAGGAGGATCCCCCAATAGGTTATCTCAATCATCACTAGAGACTAGATTTGGGCCCTGAGAGTCCCCCCAATGATGTATTTCCACCTTCCTACCAATATGTTGACATGTTAATGTGTCCCACCAAGCTCATTGGTTCATCCAAGATCATTCCGAAAATAATGTTATACTCTAGGATAACCACTTTTCTCTAAGAGAATAAAGGATACAAGATGCCTACTACTGAGCTTATCTTTGAGTAGAACCCGGGTCATGAGAAAATCCAAAGATACCCGAACTCTCCTCTATTTGGGAACCTATGCCTTATTGGAGAAGAGACCATATTTTAACCAGGTGGCCCCAAAAATCTGATCAGAAAAAAGTTGGGGGCAATATAAAATGTCCAAGATATGAGTCACCCACTCTGCTAGAGCAATGTGATTTCCCACCTCTATATCCGGTAATCCTAACCTCCTAGGATAATGAGACGTTAAGATAATTGGTGAAGAAAAATCCTCACAATAATGACATGAAAGCCACTCTTTTCTCCCACCATGAGGATATGGAGATGATGGACGTGTTTATTCCTTCTAAAAAATGTGTATTTGGCCTGTCCAAACCAGATATGACCACTGCAAGCCTATAGAAATCCAAGAATCACCTCATTAAAAAGTATGGGTGATCTTCTGCAAAATCTATCCCACTTCACATCATGGGGAATCCCAATATTGGTGACTTCATAATAGCAAGAATACAACAAGATATGATGTTTCCTCCAAACTCTCAATAGACCATAATTTATTTGGAATATCCCTCTACCAGAGGATTAGTTACCATATGGTAGGACCTATTTAAGTAGTTACTCTATGAAATAAGCTCCAAAATAAGAGAACCTAGTATCATAGACCACTCTATATAAAAATATAGGAATGGCGAGTGAGTTGTTTACTTCATCGCCTGATGGAAGGGGTTCACATTTTCTTTTGATATGAATATTTTCTAAGAAAATATTCTAATAATATGTGTAGAAAATATCAAATATGAGCTAATTCCTACCATCATATTCCTAAATTATATATGTGGTTTTCGATAATTTTTCAAATAACGTCATTGTTTAGAAAAATAATGTAGAATACTAAGAAAATATTGCACCCATTTCCCCTTACTGCTCTTATGCGAAGGTTTGTGAAAATAAAAATAGCTACTTCCATGAATGTTGTTGATCATGAGCTAGTTCACCTATATTACTCTTTACTAAATTATCCTCAAAAAGAAAATTATCACCTCTTGTGTCCTTATCATGTAAAACCTCATGTAATGTAACATCTCCAAGAGAACATTTATCCTACCCTCAATTTGTGTTAGGAAGCCGAGGTTCCTTTTGCAGAAATGTAGAATGAGACATTCTTATCAAGGATGAACATGTCCAAGGGAATTTTATATGTTCCATAGAAATGGGTGTTCTGAAATTTTCAAAATTTAGTACTCACCAATTTGTTTAACTTAAATACCACACCAATAACTTCCGATAACATTGGATCATCAGACATACTATCAATGCATATTTCATCATCAATGATTAGTTATAGGACCCATTGGATAATGGATTACTCAAGTTAGGAAATATCTCAACACATATAGTACAAGACTCTGATGACCCTAATAGTGATAGAAAAGACTCTGGTTAGTGGAAGATATCCCCCGTCAATGGAATTCAAAATTATAATGACTAGTTATCTCTAAAAACAGTCGATCACACCAATGGTAACATACTTACCCATATGAGAAAACTAGAACCTCATATGATTACTGGATATCCTATTACCCCCATCTCCATACATGTGTCATATTCTTCCATGTCCCTGAGGTACAAGAGTTTACATCTTTAGGGTAATCAAAGTTCCCCACTAATGCTAAAACTAGTACACAACCTTGGAAACATTATGCCTATTGAGTTGGGATATTCATCAGGAGTTCATCAAATCTTGGAATATTCCCTTGAGGATGATAAATAGCACACCTATGTTAATTTTTTCAAATGATTGGATCATTAAATGATATTAAATGATGAGGAATACCATGGGAACCATTCAAAAACATCTGCATGACATCAAATAAGGAGATAAAATTGAAACACTAGTTGAAAGAATGTCCAAACTGGAATTTCAGACTAGTTTATTCATGATATAGAGACTAGTAAATATGCCTAATGTAGGGATTACCAATCATAAACCTCGCATGCCAATATATTCAGAATTCAATACCAATCAAATGTATTATTTGACAGTGTGACTCATCCATGACTACACCATGATTAGTTTTGCCCATCAAGGGCCCAACCTCAGCTGCATGGTGATTAGTTTTCATGTATTCAATGAACAAAATCTATCTAAAAGCACGGTATAGTAAAAACAATCTAGGAACTATGGATTCCTCCAATGATACCTTATATGATACCTACTAAATAGCAACACTATACCGAGAAAATTATACCCCTTGTACGAAAAAATAAAATTTTGAAACACTTTGTTGGCATGAAAGGCTCTCAATCCTTAAGGGGCTCCGCTAGTAAAAGGAGATGTATGAGGCCCTTATAAAATAAATAAATATAAATGTTAATTTTGAGAATGTTTTATACACCACCGATTCCTATCATGTAGAGGTAGCTCGGATTGAATAATTTTTTGCTATCATTTCCTTCTTTGAGGATGATGAGGGTGAAACCATTCAGGGGAATATAAACCCTTTATATATCACAATCTACATCAATTTCATTGAAATATACTACAACCTAGTGAATATATGGATAGGGAAATATCTTAGTCTAACATTTATTCTCTACCAACAAGGGCATATAGAATCTGATTGGGGTCCCACAGTTCTAAAAATTATGGGGTACAACATGAACAAGCTAAATACATGTCGTAATATTTGGTTATAGACTCAATTTGGTGGTCTGGTGTGAAGCCATGAATTTATAGTAGTCTTTTAGAATACTAACTATAATTACCTTATGGGAAGGCCATCGATTCATATGCATGAATTGGATCCCTCCTCATACAAAAAGTGCATGAAATACTGCCATGATGGTTATGTATGAGTACTTTAGGGTGATGTGACCCCCTTAAACTATTTTGATTCATGCTATCTGGATGTTGGTTAATTAAAAATTTTGGAAAAAACTAATACAAAACAACTGCATTCACAATGGTGAAACAACTGCTTCCAAAGATCCTTGTATAGTCTTGTTAGATAGCATTGTCTTCCCAATCCACCAGTTGCAACCCACAAAACTAGATATTGGGAGTTGTTTAATTTTCTCCAAGAAGAATGGGTGCTCAAATAATTCCTCATACTCATACACCATATAGGCTTAGATATTACCATAGGAACTAACTCATATGGAATACCACGGTATCCTCCCATGGAACTTGAACCATGGTAGTGCCACATGTTTCAAATTATAGGGTTAAATTTTTGGAAGTTAACTTGAAATTAGTGTTTTGTTAAGAAAAGAGATCCTTATAATCCGAATCAATAAGAGAGGGGATCATCATATTTTCCCATAATTTCTATGGAACAAGAACCCCTCACCATGTATTTGACATCCTCAAGAGAAGATCCCAGAACTACTCTTGGGTCCACTGATCATGATGAGTCATATCCTCCATCAAATACCCTTACATATGATGATGAATATGATTTAGAAGATATCCTTATTACATTTGAGGAGGTTGTCGCAACCACTTTTGAAGAGTTGGTAAAATTAAACTTGGAACAACAAAATATCTAAATTTGACATTGATCAACACATCTCTCTCACTAAAAGAAAAGAAACTATATGCGACCTTCTTGAATAAGTAATTGAACATATTATCTTTGTTAAATAATGTGATTCCATTCCTAAATCCCTATGATTCCACTCATCTTCTTCAACTCCTAGTAGGTCACAATGCGTTATAATAGCCTCCCATAAAGATGCACCCCTCCCATGGTGCCATCGTCAAGAAAAAATTTGACAATATTATTAATGACAACTTCATCAAAGAGTTCTAGTACCCCAGGTGGATATCCAATATTTCGCTAGTTAAGAAAAAATAATGGGAATATTAGAGTATGCCTAAACTCTTGGCTCGTAACTTCCTTTGTAAGAAGGATGTTTTTCTTATTTCATTGACAACACTATTCAATGAATATATAGTTCGTATCTAGGCCCTCTATTTCATGAAAATATATTTCAGGTGTAACAAGATATGGATGACCCCTAAGGACGAGGAGTACACTACACTCATTTCCCCCCAATAAAACTTCTTCTATCAAGTAATTTCTTTTGGTTTAAGAAATGTTGGATCCACTTACATATGGGATAAGTAAAGTGTCATCAATCCTCTTCTAAATATACTAGTGGAATGCTATGTGTATGATATGGTGGTCAAGTCACTTTAGTTATAGGACCATCTCAAATACCATAAGAAAGTGTTTGGTCTCTCTTTCCCCATCTCTTAATTATAAAACCCTTGAATGGTGTTTCTAGGGTTACTTATGTAATGTTTCATAGATTCATCGTTGGTTATAGAGGTATTGAGATCAATCCATATAAAATCAACTATATCAATATGATTCCACTCACACACATCCTTTGGGGTTTGTGAGGCCTCCAAGGACACTTGACCTATATTAACCAATTTATCAAATTTTTTTCCAGTAAGTGTAATCCCTTTTTGAGGCTCATGCTGAAAGGAACTACCTAGAAATTGGATGAGGACTGCCATAAAACTTTTGTTAATATAAAGTAGTAAGATCTATAACCGCCATTCCTGATTCCATCAGTCTTTGGAAAGGCTCTAGAACTTTATGTGATATCCCAAAAATGTTACCTTAGCTACCTTCCACCCTATAAAAACAATTAAAGAAAATAAAATTTTCTTATATTATGTCAACCACATGATCCTAGAAATTAAGGCTCGATAGTCCCCCATTGATAAGAGTTTCATAATTCTAGTCATTGTAGAGCATAAATTGCAGTGTAACATGCATAACCACGAGACATATCTAGTGTCCCATTTTGACATGCTAAGTTATATCCTAAACCACCTAATGATGATAGGGTGATTGGGGAACTATTATACAATACTCCAATAGTTTGACATTAGGTTTGTGTTGCAGAAAGCTATCAAAGACCATGATCTAGAGGATTTTCTCACAGAACATCCAACCATTGATGAATTTACCATAGATGTTGATTTCCTAGTTGAATGAGATATGTCAGTAGTTTATGCTATACCATTTTGGCATATACATTTAGATTTTTTCCTTTTAGTAATCGATTGATAAAAGGCCCAATATCCCCAAAATCAATATGACGGGGCTAGGGATCATCTTCATCAATCCGGCATAGGTCTTCTTGACATAGTCAATATGATTATAAAAAGGATTCACTAAAAACGAGGAAGAGTATTAGGCTATAATTACTATTATTGAGTTGGAACTCAAGATTCATGTTCATATTTACATGTGAAGAGAGACTCCAAGATGGTCATAAAGGAGATCAGGTGTGACTACATCGTCGGAATGCAACAATATTTTCCCATGCTAGAATGAACTTGTTATATGATGACCAAATTCCCTACCCAGCCAAAGCTGACTCATGTTCATTGACCATAAAATGGTTGAGTCGATGCATTGGAAATCTTGGCTTCATCCATTGAAAAACCTGAACATGATGACTTTTTTATTCATTTGGAACATTAGAGGGTCATTTCACCTTCCTCTTTAGATGATGAAAACCAAATGGAATAAATTCATTGAGTATCTTTATCATGTTATTCTCCCACCAGGTCAAGCTGAGTGTGAGCAAATCATCCAGAGTGCCATATAGTTCACCCTCTAGAGTGGCATTATGCTTGAGAATACTCACTAAAACAATGGGTTTAAAGGATTTATTCTACATTTCATCCATGGGAAGGATATACCTCAGGTAATGAAAGAGGTCTATGTAGGATCATATGGATCCCATCAAGTATGATTGAATCTATCCCATCAAATTCAAAAGTTGTGTTGCTTTTGGTTCTTCATGGTTTACGATAACATTTAAATCAACAAGTAGTTCCATGAATGCCAAATACAAGATAATTTTATACACCAAACACCTGAACTTAATCACATTACAAAATACTCATTTTCCTTTTCAGTTTGGGGAATCAAAATTTTGGGTCCCTACCCACCAGTGACGACCCGACAATGCATATTCATTCTGATTGAAATAGACTTATTTTCAAAGTGGGAAGTATAAATTACCGTCAAAGGATTCAAAACATTTTCCATGATTGAGTTCATGAACTCCCATATCATTCTTTAGTTTGGGGTCCCTCACATTATTCACATGGGCAATAGAATACACTTTTGGGTTTCCAAGTTAAATAAATTTTAAACTAAATTCGACATATAATCCAATCACACATCCCTCTATAATGCCTTGGAAAATTGTCAGATTGAGGAATCCAACAATACCATAAAAAATATAACTGAGAATATGGTGAGCCAAAACAAAAATATTTGGCCTACTAAACTTCTCAATGCCCTATGGGTCCATAAAACAATATCCCAATGATCCACCAGGGAAACATCATAATTCCTTGAGTATCGAATAGAGGAAGTCATGTGTATAGAGGATTAGAAGAAATAAATCAAAATAGATGTTTATAATCAGTGTAGAACAACAATAATAGTAAAATTATTTATACTTGAGTTGGAATACTTTGAGGAAAATAGGCTCTAAGTGAAACATAACATGGAGAGACACCATAATCAGGTAAAGAGAACGTTAGACGAGAAGGTTCACCAATAATCATTACCTCATGGTGAAATGATATTGGTTCTAAAAATTCTAATGATACCTTGAAAGAAACTGTATAAGATGGCAAATTAGTGGTAAGGACCATACAATATCCAAAAGTTCTACTCAAATGGGGAATATTCATTAATCAAGATGGATGGAGATCATATCACACCTCCATATTACTCCATATTTCTCAATAAGTACATTACTTAAAACCCCATTTTAAACTCTATGACATTAAACAATGAGTCTGGGTCCAAGAATCCATACTTGTAAACTCTATGGAAATTTTCTAGGCTATAGGAATATAAACTTTCACTAACATTATCTCAAGATGTATGACTCTAAACTACAAAAAAGGTATCCTCATCTCATGGTGTTAAACCATGTACTCACCTCATGTGACAAACATGAGATTCCACATATGGAAAATGTGACATGACTATGAACAATATCCTTATCACATGATGTTAAATTTTTTCCTTACCTAGTTTAAAAAACTCAATATTTATCATATGAAAAATGTAAGATGACCAAAACCAATGTATTCATCACATGATGTTAAACTATAGGCTTACACCATGGGAGATACATGAGATGCCTCATAAGAAAAATTTATGATGACCAAAATGAATGCCCTAAACAAATGAAATATCCTATATCATTACCTGATGTGAAAAACACCATAAACCACATATGAAAAAAAAGATAAAAAAAATCCTCAATACATGACATTAAACTATAGACATATCCCATGTGAAAAACACAAGATTCCTCACATGAAAAGTGCGAGGTGAACCAAACTAATATTCTCAATGCACAATGATAAACTATAGCCTTATCCCGTGTGAAAAACACGGTATTTCTCATTTGAAAAATTGGAGATGACAAAAAAACATGTCCTCAAAACTTAATGTTAAACTATAGCCTTAACCTAATAAAAAATACACAACATCTCTCATAAGAAAAATGTGAGATTAAAAAATGAAACATCCTTAGCACATGACGTTAATATATAGCCTTAACTCATTTTGAAAAAAATGATATGGCTTGTTTGAAAATTCTTGATAAACAAAACCAACTTCCTCAACACATGACATTATATTGTAGCCTTACCTCATGAAAAAAATATGAGATTCCACATTTGAAAATGTGTCATGAAAAAAACGCATTACCTCAGTACATGATGTTAGACAGTAGAACCACCCTATTGTGTCATAAACATGGGATACCTAATATGATAATTATGAGATGGCCTATCATCCTCTGCAGATAGAAGACCACCCTTATGGTGTTGGTCACCTAATATATCGTGTTATTGTACTACATATGGATTGATTTCCCATCTCATGGGATAAATAGTGATGCCCGAATATCATATGCTGGGTCCATACATATTTCTAACTCATATCAAAGTCTTATCCCATATGGAAGGGATCAATACTTACCGATTGATATTCTCATCTAGTGTGTGTGACTGCATGGTGGAATGGTCCCCAAAAACAACCTCCCTATAACATTCTCTACATCCAATTTTCCTCATTCATTTTATATTTATCCTCATAATAATCATAATTTAAATATAAAACCTTGATAGAAATGTTTATTTCAAGTAATGGAATACCTTCCCTCCCAGGTGCACACCCTGAATAATATTTTTGGACATTTTTTGTCTCAGTGTTTCAAAATAGTCAATAGTCAACCCTAATTTATATGTCACTCCCATGCCCAGTGTAGCTATGGGACCTCTATTTTGAACATGGTGAATAGTGGTTCCTTCCAAATAGTCACCCCTTTCTCTATTATAGACCACGAAAGTCACAATTTATATCAATATCCATCTTTTCTCTAGTAGTAATTTCAGCACCCTCTGTGTCTTTCCATGTACGATCACTTATGATGAATATGTAGGTCTCCATCTTTTGGAATTCCGAAGACAAATTCTTTTCCCCAATATTTTTCTCTACCTTATGAAAATGATAAAATCATGATACTCCTTGATTCTCAAACCAAGAATGTATCATGTGGTCTTAAGCATCAGGGATCAATTTCCCTGAGTAAAGTTGAGATGTGCAGGCATCCCTTAAGTGGGATGTCACACCCAGGTCCAAACTCTATAACCATAAACTAAGCTCCTAAGTCTATGAATCATGAAATAAAACTACGTGAATGTATCTCTAGGTATGTTTAATGTGGAACTAGGCCTCCTTCTCCCTCATTTAACAATCGGTTTCTTTTCTTTTATGCCACATCCAACCCTCTTTTTTCCAAGATACATGATCATAAACAATAAACAGTGGTCCGAAATCGATAGTTTCAAACTATGAGCCCAAGTACAATATAATGACCTTAAACATTGTGAATGTTTTCTCAAATACATCTTATGGGACATGGTCCCACATTTTCTCTCTCTTCACATCAGGTTTCCATTCCTTCTGTTTTCCTAAAGATCCCTAAGAATCCTCTTTTCCCCTGGTAAGAGCTATGAGACCTTAAACTACATAAATCCATGTTCTATGATCTGAAAACATAAACTAGAAGTTGCTACCACATTACAATAATCATTTCATTAATGAAAGTTTTTTTGGCCACCTATGGCCCTAATTTTCATTGGTATTTTTTCAACTCTAGATTTTAGAATAACTAATTCCACTCTCTGCACGTTACATTTAAACCCTCTTTTACCACCCTCATTTTTTTCAAAGATACATTGAAGTAAACTAGATTCCCTAGTCTGATTGGAATGACATTATACTACCCTAGGAAAGAGGCACATTAATATGTCAAGTTAAAATTCTACAAGGTAATCATGGGAAAAATTCAGACCACTCCCATTGGGGAACTCGTATGACCTATGAAAAAATGATGGTGTAAATAATAAAAGGGATAAAGCCATTAGGACTCACCGTGATCCCCCAAAAAATATGGTTGTGCTCATTGGATTCAATAGTTCAAAAAAAATAGGGTGAAACCATAAACATTTACCCATTCATGTTGTTTTCCATGTACTGGAATCTTATAAATAAACTACATTACACACATCCTGAAAACATGGAGTTAAAGTATAAAAAATCATTATTGAAGCTTTATAACCATAAACTATATAAGTTATGGCATCACTGTGTTTCAATAAAATTTGTGTTCACCATCCTTGTATTAGGATGTTAAACTAAACACCTTAAATCCCCATTATATGATGTAAAATTACAAATTGTCATAGACCTTCACCTAATAACCCATTTCCCCACTTCAGTAATTGTCACATTATGCAACATTAAAGTTCCCTGACAGTCACTTGGTATAAAATATGACACTCCCCATAGAAGATGAGTATGGCCTTCATTCAGACTGATATACCTGCCTGATGTGTTCTAAACCATGTTGATATCTTCTAATGTCTCACGAACTCCATTTGAATATTCCCTTAGTTCAACCCACACTTGAAGACTCATTTTATTTGGATCCTCATTATCTTATACATCTAAATATATACCCAAATTGAAATCATGCATGGCCATGTTGGCTCCACAACCATTCTGGGCACATACTCTCAGAGGATTTGCATGGAATTTTGAAAGGTCATGTGTTTTGATCACGGTAAATGACCCTCATTTTTTTCATATATTTGACAAAATGATAGAGGGATATGTGTGTTGAACTTTTCTAGTAGTCATCCACTATCAGAATCTCACTCCTTCACGTTCAATAAAATTTTACCCCAATCTCTTAATACATATAAATAAATATATATTTAAAAAATGCTTGTTGTAAAAAGAGTCTCACTGTCCAACCAATGCATTCCTAGTAAGGATACTCTCATTGGTTGATGAACAATCTAGTACCCAATATTTCCTTCCCTATCTAGTACTCTCATATATGTGACTAATCTCATATTTTTCACTTGTTTTTTCACTAATTCTGACTAATGTGGCATTAGGGAATAATTTTTTGTTCAATCCTTAATATGATCAAGTTGGAGAAAAAACATAGAAATGTAAGCATGTGGAGAATTAAAGAAACAAACTTCAAAACTTTGGGGATGGTCATCCATAAAATAGAGCTCCTCCTTTATTTCAAACTACAGAAATGATCCATAAGTTTCATCCTTGGTGACTAAGCATTCTTTCTTCTTTAGACTATTCAAAGTGGCCTCTAGGGTCAACCACCACTTGAACAACCTAGATACGTCTTCCATGGTAGTGGGGTGAACTCAATATTCTTAAACTCATGCCCGTTCAAACATGGATTGACTTCCTTCCACCAGAGATTCTTCCCCCATGGCCATAGACTCATCCTCAAAAAACTATTCCATTATATGGTTAATGGGTACATAATTATAATTGGCAATGACATCATATTGATGTTCCTACCACTCTTGCTGAATTAGATCCTCCTTAGTCACCTAGAAGAATTTGGTGTTGTAGGAAATCTCATCATACTAGTCAACATTAAGGTCCTACCACTAAACCTAGACTCATTCAGTGATGATTTCCTTTGGTATAGCAAGAGAATCGTGAGAGTCTACAATTCTAGTCTCTAGGATCACAATTCAATGTAAGAGGGACCCCATCAGACTTTTTAGATCGGCAGATGATGTGTACGTGATGAAGTTCCAAAAACATTAATATGCTCTATGTTATACAATATGATTATCCTCAGCCATGTCAAATCCAAATTCATAAATTTTATTTAGAGGTGTATGATCATATTCATGAAAGTTCACCAACACATATTCTACATGGTAATCCATATAAATATTCTAGGATAGGATAGACTCAAAATCAATAATAAATTTTCCCTCATCAGAATCCCTTCCAGCAGCTTCGACTAACACCTATTTAAGAACCTTTGTGGTATGAATGAATACCATATCCTTGTCAAATGTATATATTAATGGAACGATCTCAACCACATCCATTAGGGCCTTGGATATTTATCCTCTTCTCGAAGCACCTTTATGGTAGGCCCGGTAATTAGAGATGCCTCAAACATATCTGTTGGTAGAACAATCTAAACGCCCTAAATTGTGTACATGGATCTAAAAACCACATATAATTACAATTGTTTGTAGGAATAATCAACACAACCTCATAAATAATCTTGTTTGGTAGCAAGTTATTCAGTACCTCTGCTTAGGACTTCGCTATTTCATCCATCACCATTGAAACCTCTATTGTAGTAATGGCCACCACATCTTCCTAAAACACCTCTATCAAGGGAAAAACCATCACCACCTCTGTTGGAAATGAAACATTGTACATAACTTCCTCGACTGTAGTCCCAACCTGCTTAGGCAACACCATTGTCATTGGGGTCCCCAAAATAGTTCACACTACTAGGTAGACACAACATTAACTGAAATCATCTTGTGAAAGGTATAAAAGGAGGATAAAGTGAGAACGAGAGAAATTTTAATGGAGTTATAAAGGCCATCCATAAATTCAATAAGGATTACCAAAAAATCCTAATAGGATCCACCTGAACAATATATGGTTTTCCACTTGTGACCACAACATCAAAGGGAGGCCCCATGCCTACCCCTTCATTGGTTGGCGATCACCCACCCTCCACTTTTTGTTCATCAATCTACACCTCCTCTATGACTAATTTTTCTAGAATAAAATTATATTATTGATGATGAAAATATAATCTAGAATATAAACAACATGATCACTAAAAAGATCATGATCCAAGAAGATATTGAAAAAAGGCTAGTTGAGGAAGATTTTGAGTGTTGTGTGGAGTTCTGTGATTGTAAAAGCACCTTACACATTAAAAACCATTTTCACCATGAACATGTTGATTAAAAAGGAATAAAATGACAAAATTAAATAGAATTTTCTATTAACCAATTTTATAAGATTAGACTACAACTATAAAAAACATAGTGTTTCCAAAACTCAATTTTTGAAAATAATATTCTAAGATTGTTATGGTGAATATATATGTGTAGAAAATAAATTAAAATGATGGTAAAATACTGAGAGACAATGTTGGTACACTTCTTTATGAAAGAGAGAGAAGCATAAGAATATCAAAATTTTATATATTTTTTTTTGAGGAGGTTGTTGAATGATTATATAATTGTTACTAATATATGAACTTTTTAATGAGGATAAACGATGTTATATTCTTGTGTGCATTATATCATGTATTAATGGACCATCCTATTGACCATTAATGAAATTTTTTTGTCTTATTATTGTTTTTTATTCATCTTGGTAGTTGATTATATTCTTAAAGAAATTCATTTATTTATGTTTAGGAATCTTGTGACTTATTGATGATCTAATTTATTTGATAGATAATGAACATGATTTTAAGAAGATGTTTTTATTTCCTAAAAAACACCAAGAATATAATATTTGGAAGTGGATGATACCTACTGACATTGAGATTTAGAAGACACATTCTTAAACTTTTTATGCCAATTGACCAACATTTTCAATCACTATAATTATGTAATGATGAAATAATACATGATTCCACTAACAGTATGGGAAGGATTGGGCTCTCAAATTGATGAATACCCATGAAAAATATCATTTATTACTTCTTTCCTTATATATTTTTCATATATGTGAGGAAGATTTTTGATATATTAGATCATGAAAATAATAAGTGAAATGGATTTTATACAAAATAATAATTTTGTAAAATATAAAATAGGCCCTATGAATTTGACTCACACTAAGTAGTACCCTAACTAATCTGGTCTCTATAAGTGGTACCGTAGAAATCTAGGTTTCCCAAAATTCGTACACTTCTTGAAGAATATTGTGGATATTTTATGTTTTTTTAATAAAATAGGTGTTTCCTTTTTTGATGGAAATAAAATTCATTGGTGGATAAATAGAATGGTAGCATATATCACATCAAAAGGACTGTATGTGACTAATGATGTCACTATAATCTATCCTCCAATTACAAAGGATGGATAATTGAAATTTGTTTACATTTTGAATCTTGATTCTTATAGGATAGGTCGAATTATGATAATATATTATTTGTTAGAAAAGTCTTATTACAATTTTTTTCAATTTTATAAAAATAAAGAGATATAGGAAAATGTTGAGAATATTTAGTAGGGGAACATCAAGATAAATGAATCCAAATTTCTTATTTGGTGGGATAAATTTAAACATATAAAAACTGAGTAGGATAATACTAATGGTGATTATTTCACAAGGTTGTATGAAAAATTTATTCATATTATATTTTTTGGAGGCAATATTAATGATTCTACTATGGTCAAAAAATTATTGAGATGATTTTTAAACAGGTTTTACACAAATAAAATATCTTTCGAAGATATATATATTTCTACTCTTGAATAATTTCACATCACCCTCCAAAATTATGAAATGAGAAAAGTCCCATTTTTTTAGAAGAAGGATAAATAGGAGATGTATTTTAATTACATGAGTTACTAAAATATTAAATACAAGAAAGATAAATATGTAAGTTACATTGAAGATGTTAATGTGAGTGATGAGAGTCTAAAATGGTTACTTCATTCATCTAAAATAATAATAAATGAGGTAAAGGAAATTATAAGGGAAAGCTCCAATTGAAATGTTTTAGGTGTTGATAAGTTGGTAAATTCAATACCAACTGAAAAAGTAGAAATAAGAGTATATAAAATGAAAAGGAATATGACTAATAAAACAATTTTAGAAGATACAAAATCATACCTCCCAATATATACAAGATATCAAATAGAGGGAGACTTATTTAAAAAGGATAAAATAAAAGATGATTGTTGAGTAAGGGGAAAGAATACATTTAATACTCATGTAGCTAGATTGAGGAAATGTGTGCAATGAATTATTCTATTTTAATGGAAAATATTATGAAGGTTGATGATAGATAATGTTGTAATGAAGAAGAGGAAAAATAAACCTATTTGGAGATTACAATGAAAGTGGAACATTAAGTGTGATGTGAGAAAATCACATAATATAAGAAAATTAATATCTTAATAAGAATACTAGTAAATAGAATAAATATGAAGTTGATTTTTAAAATAGGGAGAATAAATATTTTTTTGAAATCTAAATCCACAATGTGAAGTTTTTTGAATAAGAAATAATCATAATAAAATCTAATTATAATTTGGATGAATAATAATAATTGCATAACCAGGATAAATCAAGCTATATTAAGGACAAAAGGAACCTTGGAAAGACTAAGAGTAACAATTAGTAACACACCAAGCTTTCATGGTACGCTTCTCTTTTAATAATACAGTAGCGTGTGTTGTACGCAACTTCGAGTTCTAACACACACACCACAACCAATGAAACTAGCCGTTATGAATAGTAATACAAACATTTTAAAATTTTATAAATTTTATCTTTCAAAATGGACTTCATTTTTGGATTCTGAATATCGAAATTATCCTAGGGTGAAATTTTGGCATTTTTCTGAAAACTTTCAATTTTTGATGAATAGTGAAAAAACATTGAGTTATAGTTTAAAACCGAATTTTTATTTAAATAATTATTTATTTTATTTAAATTTAATTATGGTCAAAATAGATACATAATACCTATATAAGTTCAATGTAATTCATTGGAGTAATTTTAGAATAATTTTAGATATATAAAAATTTTATTGAACTTTTCACCGTCTTTTACCCACCCCTTAGGAGAATTTGGAAATTCACATAAAACTTAATTTTACCGCTTCTGTGAGTGGAATTTCGAAAATATGAGATACAAGGTTAATATCAAGGAGTAAAATGTGGTTCAATGAGATGAAAATATTTTTTCTGAATAGTAACTTTTTACTTTTATTTACCACGGTTAAAAGTAAATAGGGTAATTAAGGATAAAAATGATATTAATATTACCCTAACACATGTACTAATTCTATTGGAAAAATTTATCTTTACTAAAAACAACCTTAGGAAAAAAAGATTATAATTTAGGTCCACTTGGATTAGATTAGGACATTTATTATTATTTAATTCAAAGAAGAGTTAAAAGAGTTAAAATCAATGTATATTTACTAAAACATTTTTAATATAAGGTTATACATAAGATAAATTCAATTTTTAATATTAACTAGAAAGATAAAAATATTTCCTACAAAATAATATTTTATTTATAATTTTTAGTCATTAAATAAATTAATTTATTTATGACACAATGGTGATGCCGTAATTTCCTAATTAATGAAATATTAAAATAATTGATATTATAAATATCAAAGTAAATGCAATTTTAGACTTTTTAGGAGTTACACTAATTTTCCAGGTTAATATGACATATTAGTATTGGTTATATAAATTCTTTTCGAAGTAATAATGCTGTTATGAAATTATCAAAAACAAAATACCCAATAGTGTCAAAATTGACATAAAAGAGTTTTTTTAAAATATAATATTATTAATTGATATTAAATTCATAAAAATCTAATGATCAGACAAGAGAGTTATATCATGATAGTTGTATCATTAATGGACCACTTGGGGGTCGCTTGGAGGTATATAGTATGTTTATTAACTATAGAATATAAAAATACAAAGTGACATGGTAAGTGTAAAACTAATTAACTAAGCGTTAAATCTAAAACATAAGGTTAATATAATGATCCAAACCTATCTAAATTCTATTGGTTGAGTGGTTTTCTACCCATCCCCACCTTAATATTTAAATAATCCACTTTGGAGAAATTAGAAACTGAATATGAATTTATAATAAAATAATATTTATAGCTTTTACAAAGGTTCCCCTCACCCCTCTTATAAAAGGGCACTCCCCCTTCTCACTAATTAACACATTCAAAGCCTCATGGATCGGCCAACTCCTACTCAAATAATCTATAAACTTCCCTCACTACAACCTAGAGGCCTTTGTTTGATTAGAAAGCTAACCTAAGGATCCTTTTTGATCAAATCAAAAGGAAGAACCTGAAGAAGAGGTAATGTATTCACCACCATTTTTCAAATTCATTTCTTCTTCAACTTATTCTTTCTTTGTTATTACCATTCTAAAATAATAAATCCAGTATCTCCTATATACTGTGATATTATTATAAATATGGTACAACCATATTCAGTATTCTATCCACCCTTTGAATGTCATGTCACCATACGTGCGTACGTACGGCTTACCGTCTCCACGTCGTTGAGTAATTGTTATTCAATATATTATTATTTGGATGGGTATAATAATGATATGTAATTCATGTAAATAATAATTATAAAATGATAATTATTCTGTATATATGATATACCATTCAATTATATATTATGTTAATATCAAAAGAATGATATTGTTGCTCGTGCGTACGTACGGACTACCGTCTCCACGAATGGGATGAGATTCATTACCCATCATATCCATTCAAGACTAATTCTCATTTGATGATTAAAATTAATGTTTAATAACTTTATATCATTCTGGATATGAATAATATACAACCTATCTATAACAGACATGGCTTATGTAACAAAACATATAAAGGAAAACGAATCAGTTAACACCCGAAACGACGATAATACTATAATATTATTAACAAAGCAATATTAAAATATCATATATGATATCATATTTATATATACTACTCTTGGATAATTTAATAACAATTATATAACTATTATAAATAAGTTTAACCTACCCTCAACCAAGTAAAATTACAAGGTAAGGGGTTTCTTATCTCACTTTTAATTCTGTGAGTTTCCATTGATCACCACTTATTTATTGCATGTGGTGTGTGTACTGCCCATGTTTGTATTCATTGTGTAATATAATTTAATTCATGAATGTTTACATAATCATTGTATGATCCTTCTTTCATGGGTGTATGTTTCATAAGTTACCAAATCAATAAGTGAATTTGAAATTTCAATTTCCACTCATTTGGCTTTACACATACTTCATTGATTATTTTACACCATGATTATGTGAGGAATCACTATTCATTTGCTTATGTCATAATTTCCAGTCCCATTTTTGTGGATATAATTTTGATAAATATAATCCCTTCATTGATAAATTCGCAAGTCATCGATATGAACTTGATAAGCATAATTTTTACTCAATCTCCATTTATTGAGTTAAACATTCAATTCATTATTGTTGTTTTTACAAGAATATGGGTGAATGTCCTATAATTTATTTACACTGAATATCCAATAATATTGAGTGTATTTATATTTGTCACACATAATTGTGTCTTGTATTTATCCTTAACCTAAGGATACATTCTTTATAAGAGATTTCATCTCAATTTACATTCCATTGAGACATCGTTGTTGTTATACACCAATTCACTTTTATATGGTGTATATAATGTACTTTGACATAGTATATCATGAATCCCTTTATTCTCATGATATTATAAAGTATTTATTACCTCAAATATTTGTATTCTAGTCTCTCTCTTTTGGTTAGAAACTCTAACTAAAATATCATTTTAAATGTTTTAAAGATTTATTATTCTAAATCTTTCTCATTAATGTCCATGTTTTAAAAATGGTTTATATGGACATTACAGTTTTAAAATTAAAATTCCTTTTAAAATTTTCAAAGTGGTATGGGAAACTTTGATTCAAAAATATATTTATAAACAACTTCTTGACAAATAGCGTGACTTCTAAATGTTTTCAAAAAAGGGGGATATTTCTCTCTAATAGTTTTGATGATTATTTTCATCTATGTCAATATCCTTCATTATTCTCGATTGAGGCTAATATGTTACAATAAAATCTTACATATTGAATTTAAAGATTTATGTTTGATTTTGTATGTGTTATTTTTATACCATTCATGGTTTATGGAAAAAGTATTGACAATTTGTATGCTAGTTTTAATACGAATGTTTATGTTATGTTTAAACCTGTTAATATGAGGAATGCATTGGACTTAATAAGTGACGAGTGGAGCCCGCTATATCTTCTCGATGCATCGGTATGTATCATGAGACAAACTAGTGTCTTGGCACGAGGACTTGACAAAAATATTATTTGTATTCTTGGCACGAATCCTTAACTATGTGGTTATGATAGTCTGGCATTATGCATTCCATCATTATGAAACTGGTTATTGAAATTGCATGGGATTATTTGATTAGTTGAATAACCATTTGAATAATTAAATGTCATTATTTCATTTTATCTTTTCCATGTTATTCTGATGTTCATGTTTAAAAGGATTTAGTTTTAGTTATACATTGCCTTAAATGTTTATGCTTATTTCTGAATGTTTCAGCTATATTGTTATCCTTTCTGGGCATCTGAGCTCACCCCTTTCAATGTTTTATTTTTCATGGGATGTGAAGAAGTAATTTTTGAATGACTACATGGATAGTATGTGGGGATATGAGTGTGGAATATGGAGACTATGTTGTTTTAGTTTTCATTTTTATGATCTAATGTAATACTTATGAATATATCTAGTGTTTTCAAGGCTACTATACTATTCTGTCCTTCAAGATTTGATATTTCTTGTGATCATGAAAATGTTATGTAATAATGCACAGAATCTGGGTAACTGGGGTTGAGGCATTACAGTTTGTATCAACGGAAGTTTATTACAAACCTTGGGAGCTATATTTAGATGAACTCTGATTAGAGCACCTAGCCCTAAGATAGAATTTGAGGATTATTATAGAAAAACATCCTAGAATTTTAGAATTGTAGTGATTTTGTGAGTTTTCCAAGCAATACATCCTTGTCTAGATATGAGCAGGTAAAGGCATCTCTGGAATAGATGTACCAAGGGGTAAAATCCAAAAACACCGCTTTGAGCTAGACTCGAATAGAAACTGGTGCTAGACAATGGGCCTTGCTGCACTCTTGGTTACGACACTCCCGTGGGATATGCTTAGGATAATTTACATTTTCCTTACAAACCGATTTGAAGTAGTATATATAAGATGAGACTAAATGACCTTGATTAATCCTAATGTGTTTCAAATTGAGAATATGGTGACATGAAATTATATAAATGATTTTATGACTACTGTTACTCACACAATGCTTTCTGGTTTTAGTCAATGGATGGATTCCAAGGAATTCATAGTGACTTTGAGAATGATGTACAAGGTGGGAACGGTGGTGGAAATGAGCAACAAAATGGAATGTTGATAGGCGTAAAATATATCATCTTCATGCCAAATCAATTTTCCAAAAATATGATCACCAATATATATATTAACCAATTCCCGGACTCAGCAAAGAAGAGAAAGGTGATGAATGATAAGATCTCCAGCAGTGGAGACCATAGAGAAAGGAATCCTCAATTTCCATCATGCAAGAAATGTGGAAGGCGACACCCAGGAAAGTGTCTCAATGGGAAAAATAAATGATTTACATGCGGGAAGGAAGGACATAAAGTGAAGAATTGCTGAAGAAAAATGAAGAGTACAATGGAAGAAGATAAAAATGGTCACAATAATCTATTTACAGTAATTTTCCATAATTGTAGGGGACCTGGCCATTACCCGAGGGAATTCCCTATTCTATAAGATATTTTCTTGGTCAAAGAAGAAGCTATGTGGAAATAAATGGTTGGAGAAATGTTTAAAAGTATTAGTGCTCCTTGTTGATGGGTTTACTTTGGAATGATTTTCTCTTGTATTTGTAACTCTTCAGTTTTCCATGTGAGAATGATATTTGAGGAAGAATTATCTTTTCTCTTGTGGATATAGTTATAAATAACCATTTGGTTTTATATGATCATTGGGTTTGAGGCAATTACAAGTTATTATATTTTGGGATGAAAATGAAAGGTATGAGATAACATTTGTGGTTAATTTATGTTATGGTTATTTTGAGGAATTTATCACATTTTTGTAATGTTATAAAATATAGTTTCTGAAAACGGACAACATGAAGACTGTGTAACAAACCGCCGTGTTAGACAAAGCTGTGGGAATCGAACCCACAACCAAAGTGCGATTGGGATTTATCGCCTACCACTGGACTACGTGAAGTCCCTGGTTAGTGTGACTATTATTTTTAGTTAAATGATTTTATTGATCAATAATAATTTGATTTGGGATCTTATGTCTTATCAAATGAAAACCCTTAGTATAGGAAAATGATTTGGTTATTAAGTGATAAATGTTATTTTGGAAGATGTTCGCTTTTTTGGGAACACTATATGCCCAATGAAAATAGAATACTATGGGATTTCATTTAAGGAGTAATGGTGGATTTTTATCTATGTTTTTATTGTGGATTTATAGTGATTTGGGTTATTTATGGAAATGATTAACCTATAATAGAGAATATTTGATTAGGTTAATTACTTTTAAGTATGCGACTTTAAGAGTAGTTGATGTCATTTGGAGATACAATTTAACGTGGAAGACTACACAACCAAATTCTTCTAAGTTTTGGGTTTCAATATTAGTTAGGATTATATTTATGTATTTTAAAGACAATTGATTATTTAAGGGTATTTATTTTTCTTTGGGGTGTTGTTGGTTTAATTTTAGAAATTGAGATTAGTGTTTTTTTCTCTAATGGAATATCCATTTGGGGGATCATCTGATCTTATACTAACCATTTTGGTTTTGATTAATCTCTTAATACAAGGTAAATATATAGTTTATCCTATGTGGCTCATGTTATTCTATAGAAGTTTATTCTAGCTCTTCCAGTGTGACCAAGTATTCTTGAATACTCATTGTTCAAAAAATTGAGTTAGTGGTAGAAATTTATTAATGGATAAATCTATAATTATAAAGTAATTATATCTCCTTATGATCTTATCCAATATCATAAATAAATTCCTCAACATTATGAAAAGGAACTTAGAACAAAAATGTTGTCCTAGATGGTACCTTAGATCATCACAAATTTATGGCTTTGGGATTGTTGGCCTTTTCATTGCCATGTTCTCTAATACTCTACATTAGATATTGATGGTTATATTTCTCTTTTATATCAATATTTTCTTACATGGAATCCTAGTATATGTTATTTTCGGTAACTGTCATACTTACCACTCTTTATTTTAAATAGAGGCCTCATTAATCCATTTTTCGATGTGGGATTTCAACTATGATATTTTAAAATGTCAACCCCAAGTTTCCAATACTGAGAACAAATTATGAGGATGCAATTTATTGAAGGAGGGGAGAATGTATCACCCCATGCATTCACGGTACGCTTCTCTTTCAATAATACAGTAGCGTGTATTGTACGCAACTTCGAGTTCTAACACACACACACCACAATCAATCAAACTAGCCGTTATGAATAATAATACCCACTTTTTGAAATTTTATAAATTTTATAATTCAAAATGGACATCATTTTTGAATTCATAATATCAAAATTATCCTATGGTAAAATTTTGGTATTTTTCTGAAAACATTCAATTTTTGATGAATAGTGAAAAAACACTGAGTTATAGTTTGAAACCGAATTTTTATGTAAATAAGTATTTATTTTATTTAAATTTAATTAAAATAAAAATAGATACATAATACCTATATAAGTTCAATTTAATTCATTGGAGTTAGTTTAGAATAATTTTAGATATATAAAAATTTTATTGAACTTTTCACCGCCTTTTACCCACCTCCTAGGAGAATTACGAAATTCACATAAAACATAATTTTACCGCTACTGTGAGTAGAATTTAGAAAATCTGAGAGACATGGTTAATATCAAAGAGTAAAATTTGGTTCAATGAGATGAAAATATTTTTTTGGTGAATAGTATCTTTTTACTTTTATTTACCACGGTCAAAAGTAAATAGAGTAATTAAAGATAAAAATGATATTAATATTACCCTATCACATATCCTAATTCTATTGGAAAAGTGTATCTCGACCAAAAAAAACCTTAGGAATAAAATATTATCATTTAGGTCCACTTGGATTAGATTAGGACATTTATTATTATTTAATTCAAAGAAGAGTTAAAAGAGTTCAAATCAATGTTTATTTACTAAAATATTTTTAATATGGGGTTATACGTAAGATAAACTTGATAGTAAATATTAATTAGAAAGATAAAAATATTTCCTACATAATGGTATTTTATTTATAATTTTTAGACATTATATCATTTAATTTATTTATGAGACAATGGTGATGCAGTAATTACCAAATTAATGAAATATTAAAATAATCGATATTATAAATGTCAAAGTAAATGTAATTTGAGACTTTTTATGAATTCCAATAATTTTATAGGTTAATATGACATATTAGTATTTGTTATATAAATTGTTTTCGAAATAATAATTATGTTTTGAAATTATCAAGAACAAAATACCCAATAGTGTCAAAATTAATATAAAAAAGTTTTTAAAACAAATTTTATTTTATTAATTGATATTAAATTTCTAAAAATCTAAGGATATTCCAAGAGACTTATGTAATGATATGTGTATCATTAATGGACCACTTGGGGGTCTTTTGGAGGTATATAGTATGTTTATTGACTATAGAATATATAAATACAAAGTGACATGGTATGTATCAAACTAATTAACAAAGAGTTAAATCTAAAACATAAGTTTAATATAATGACCCAAACCTATCTAAATTCTATTGTTTGAGTGGTTTTAGACCAATACCCACCATAAACTTTAAATAATCCACATTGGATCCATTAGAAACCGAATATGAATTTATTATAAAATAATATTTCTAGCTTTTCCAAAGGTGCCCCTCACCCCTCTTATAAAAGGGCACTCCCCCTTATCAGTAATTCACACATTCAAAGCCTCTTGGCTCGGCCAAACCCTGCCCAAATACTCTATAAAATTCCCTAACTACAACCTAGAGGCATTAATTTGATAATAAATCCAACCTAAGGAGCCCTTTTGATCAAATCAAAAAAAAAGAACCCAAAGAAGTGGTAATGTTTTCATCACCCTTTTTCAAGTTCATTTCTTCTTCAACTTCTTCTTTCTTTGTTATTCTCATTCTAAAAAAATAAATCTACTATCTCCTATATACTGTGATATTATTATAAATATGGTACAACCATATTCAGTATTCTATCCATTTTTTGAATGACATGTCACCATACGTGCGTACGTACGGCTTACCATCTCCCCGTCGTGGTGTAATTGTTTTTCAATATATTATTATTTTTATGTGTATAATAATGATATGTAATTCATGAAAATAATAAATATAACATGATAATTATTCTTTATATATGATATACCATCCAATTATATATTATTTTATTATCAAAAGAATGAAATTGTCGCTCGTGCGTATGTACGGACTACCGTCTCCACGAACGCGATAAGATTCATTCCCCATTGTATCCATTCAAGAATAATTCTCATTTGATGATTAAAAGTAATGTTTAAGAACTTGATATCATTCTGCATATGAATAAGATACATCCTATCCATCACAAAAACTTCTTACGTAAGAAAACATATAAAGGAAAACGAATCAGTTAACACACGAAACGACGATAATACTAAAATATTATTAACAAAGCAATATTAAGAGATCATATATGATATCAAATTTATATATATGATTATTGTATAATTTAATAACAATGATATAACTATTATACATGAGTTTAACCTACCCTCAACCAAGGAAATGTACAAGGTAATGGGTTTCTTATCTCACTTTTAACTCTATGAGATTTCCATTGTTCACCACTTATTTATTGCATGTGGTGTGTGTACTGCCCATGTTTTTATTAATTGTGTAATATACTTTAATTCATGTATATTTACATCATCATTGTATGATCCCTCTTTCATGGGTGTATGTTTCATATGTTACCAAATCAATAAGTGAATTTGAAATTTCAATTTCCACTCATTCGGCTTTACGCATACTTCATTGATTATTTTACACCAAGATTATGTGTGGAATCACTATTCATTTTCTTATGTCATAATTTCCACTCCCCTTTCTATGGATATAATTTTTATACACATAATCACTTCATTGATAAATTCTCAAGTCGTCGATATGAACTTGATAAGAGTAATTTTAACTCAATCTCCATTTATTGAGTTAAACATTCAATTCGTTGGTGTTGTTTTTACAAGAATATGTGTGAATGTCCTCTGATTGATTTACACTGAATATCCAATAATATTGAGTGTATTTATATTTTTCACACATATTTATGTCGTTGATTTATCCTTAACCTAATGATACAGTCTTTATAATAGATTTCATCTCAATTTACATTCTATTGAGACTTATTTGTTGTTATACACCAATTCACTTTTATATGGTGTATATAATGTACATTGACATAGTATATCATGAATCCATTTATTATAATGATATTATAATGTATTTATAACCTCAATTATTTTTATTCAGGTATCTCTCTTTTGTTTAGAACCTCTAACTAAACTATCATTTTAAATGTTTTAAAAATTTATTATTCTAAATCTTTCTCATTAATGTCCATGTTCTAAAAATGGTTTATATGGACATTAAAGCTTTAAAATTAAAATTTATTTTCAATGTTTCAAAGTGGTATGGGACAGTTTGATTCAAAAATATATTTATAAACGGCTTCTTGACAAATAGTGTGACTTCTAAATGTTTAAAAAAAGGGGCATATTTCTCTCTAATAGTTTTGATGATTATTTTCATCTATGTCAATATCCTTCATTATTCACGATTGAGGACAATATGTTACAATACAATCTTTCATATTGAATTGAATGAGTTATGTTTGACTATGGATGTTTTATTTTTATACCATTCATGGTTTATGGAGAAAGTATTGACAATTCGTATGCTAGTTTTAATACGAATGTTTATGTTATGTTTAAACCTATTCATATGAGGAATACATTGGATTTAATAAGTGACGGGTGGAGCCCGCTATAGCTCCTCTATGAATCGGTAGGTCTCATGATACAAACTAGTGTTTTGGCATGGGGCGTTGAAAAAAATAATATTTGTAGTCTTGGAATGAGGCCCTGACTATGTGGTTATGATAGTATGGAATTATGCATTCCATCATTATGAAAGTGGTTATTGAAATTTCATGTGATTATTCGATTAGTGGAATAACCATGTGAATAAGTAAATGGAATTATTTAATTTTATCTTTGCCATATTATGCTGAAGTTCAAGTTTAAAAGGCTTTTGTTTAAGTTATACATTGCCTTAAATGTTTATGCTTATTTATGAAAGTTTCTGCTATATTGTTATCCTTACTGGGCATCTGATCTCACCCCTTTCAATGTTTTATTTTTCCCAGGATGTGAAGATGTAATATATGAATGACCTTCAGGGATAGTATGTGGGGATATGAGTGTGGACTATGGAGACTATGTTGTTGTAGTTTTTATTTTTATGATGTAATGTAAGACTTATGAATATATCTAGTGTTTTCAAGGCTACTAAACTAATCGGTCTTTCGAGATTTGATCTTTCTTGTGATCATGCCAATGTTATGTAATAATGCACCGACTCTGGGTAACTGGGGTCGGGGCGTTACAGTTGGTATCATAGGATGTTTAGTACAAAACATGGGAGCTAGATTTAGATAAAATCTGATTAGATCATATATCCCTAAGATAGACTTTTAGGATTAGTATAGAATAACTTCCTATAATTTTGGTATTGTAGATATTTTGTGAGTTTTCTGAGAAATACACCCCTATCTGGATATTAGCAAGTAGAGGAATCTCTGGCACAGATGTACCTAGGGGTAAAACCCGAAAACACTGCTTTGAGCTAGACTCGAACTAGAACTGATGCACGACAACGGGCCTTGCAGCACTCTTGGTTATGACACTCTTGGGGATATGCCTAGGATAATTTAAATTTTCTTTACAAAACGATTTGAAGTATAATATATAAGATGAGAGCAAATGACCTTGATTAATCCAATTGTGTTTCAAATTGAGAATATGGTGACAGGATATTCTCTAAAAGATTTTATGACTACTATTACTCACACAATGCTTTATGTTTTTAGTCAATGGATGGATCCCAAGGAAGTCATAGTGACTTTGAGAATGATGTACAAGGTGGGAATGATGGTGGCAATGAGCATCAAAATGGATTGTTGATAGTTGTAAAATATATCATCTTCTTGAAAAATCAAATTTCCAAAAATATGATCAACAATATATATATTAACCAATTACCAGACTCAACATATAAGAGAAAGGTGATGAATGATAAGAGCTCCAGCAGTGGAGACCATGGAGAAAGGAATCCTCCATTTCCATCATGCAGGAAATGTGGAAGGAGACACCCAGGAAATTGTCTCAGTGAGACAACGAAATGCTTTACGTGCGGGAATGAAGGAAATAAAGTGAATAATTGCCGAAGAGAAATGAAGAGTACAATGGAAGAAGAAAAAAATGGTCCCAAGAATCCATTTATAGTCATTTTCCATAAATATAGGGGACCTGGACATTACTCGAGTGAAAGCCCTATTCTATAGGATATTTTCTTGGTCAAAGAAGAAGCTAAGTGGAAATAAATTTTTGGAGAAATGTTTAAAAGTATTAGTGCTCCTTGTTGATGGGTTTACTTTGGAATGATTTTCTCTTGTATTTGTAACTTTGCAGTTTGCCATGAGAGAATGATATTTGAAGAAAAATTATCTTTTCTCTTGTGGATATAGTTATAAATAACCATTTGGTTTTATATGATCATTGGGTTTGAGGAAATTACATGTTATTATATTTTTGGATGAAAATGAAAGGTATGAGATAACATTTTTGGTTAATTTATGTTATGGTTATTTTGAAGAATTTATCTCATTTTGGTAATGTTATAAAATATAGTTTTTGAAAAGGGACAACACGCAGACCCTGTGACAACCCGCCGTGTCGGACAAAGATGTGGGTATCGAACCCACAACCAAAGTGCGATTGGGATTTATCTCCTATCATTGGACTATTTGAAGTCCCTGGTTAGTGTGACTATTATTTTTAGTTAAAGGATTTTATTGATCAATAATACGTTGATTTGGGATCTTATGTCTTATCAAATGAATACCCTTAGTATAGGAAAATGATTTGGTGATTATGTGATAAATGTTATTTTGGAAGATGTTCGTTTTGTTGGGAACACTATATGCCCATGGAAAATAGAATACTATGGGATTTCATTTGTGGAGTAATGGTGAATTTTTATCTATGTTATTATTGTGGATTTATAGTTATTTGGGTTATTTATGGAAATGATTAACCTATAATAGAGAATATATTATTAGGTTAATTACTTTTAGGTATGAGACTTTAAGAGTAGTTGATGTCATTTGGAGATACAATTTAACGTGGAAGACTACATAACCAAATTCTTCTATGTTTTGGTTTTCAATATTATTTTGTATTATATTGAAGTATTTTAAGGACAATTGATTATTTAATGGTATTTATTTAACTTTGGGGTGTTGTTGGTTTAATTTTAGAAATTAGGATTATTGTTTTTTTTCTCTAATGGAATATCCATTTGGGGGATCATCAGATCTTATACTAACCATCTTGGTTTTGATTAATCTCTATAGACAAGGTAAATATATATTTTATCCTACGTGGATCATGTTATTCTATAGAAGTTTATTCTAGCTCTTCCAGTGTGACCAATTATTATTTAATACTCATTGTTCAAAAAAATTGAGTTTGTGGTAGAAATTTATTAATGGATAAAACTATAATTATAATGTAAGTATATCTCCTTATTATCTTATCCAATCTCATAAATAAATTCCTCAACATTAAGAAAAGGAACTTAGAACAAAAATGTTTTCCTAGATGGTACCTTAGATCATCACAAATTTATGGATTTGAGATTGTTTTCCTTTCTATAGCCATGTTCTCTACCACTCTCCATCAGATATTGATGGATATATTTCTCTTCCATATCCATATTTTTCTACATGGAACCCTAGTATGTGTTATTTTCGGTAACTTTTATACTTTCCACTCTTTATTTTAAATAGAGGCCTCATTAATCCATTTTTCGATGTGGGATTTCAACTATGATATTTTCAAATTTCAACCCCATGTTTCCAATACCGAGCATAAATTTTGAGGATGCAATTTATTGAAGGAGGGGAGAATGTAACACCCCAAGCTTTCATGGTACGCTTCTCTTTCAATAATATAGTATCTTGTATTGTACACAATTTCGAGTTCTAACACACACACACCACAGCCAATCAAACTAGCCGTTAAGAATAGTAATACCCACTTTTTGAAATTTTATAAATTTTATCGTTCAAAATGGACTTCATTTTTGGATTCAGAATATTGAAATTAGCCTTGGGTGAATTTTTTGTATTTTTCTGAAAACATTCAATTTTTGATGAATAGTTAAAAACACTAAGTTATAGTTTAAAACCGAATATTTATTTAAATAATTATTAAATTTATTTAAATTTAATTCAGGTAAAAATAGATACATATACCTGTATAAGTTCAATGTAATTCATTGTAGTTAGTTTAGAATAAATTTAGATATATAAAAATTGTATTGAACTTTTCACAGCCTTTTACCCACCTCCTAGGAGAATTTATAATTTCACATAAAACTTAATTCTACCGCTTCTGTGAGTGGAATTTAGAAAATCCGAGAGACACGGTCAATATGAAGGAGTAAAATGTGGTTCAATGAGATGAAAATATTTTTTTGGTGAATAGTAACTATTTACTTTTATTTACCACGTTTAAAAGTAAATAGGGTAATTAAGGGTAAAAATGATGTTAATATTATCCTAACACATGTCCTAATTCTATTGGACAAGTGTATCTCGACCAAAAACAACCTTATGAATAAAATATTATCATTTAGGTCCACTTGGATTAGATTAGGACATTTATTATTATTTAATTCAAAGAAGAGTTAAAAGAGTTAAAATCAATGTTTATTTATTAAAACATTTTTAATATAGGGTTATACATAAGATAAATACGATTGTAAATTTTAATTATAAGGATAAAATTATTTAATACATAATAGTATTTTATTTATAATTTTTATACATTAAATAATTTAATTTATTTATGACACAATGGTGATGCACTAATTACCTAATTAATGAAATATTAAAATAATTGATATTATAAATATAAAAGTAAATGTAATTTGAGACTTTTTATGAATTCCACTAATTTTCCTGGTTAATATGACATATTATTACTAGTTATATAAATTTTTTTTGAATTAATAATGTTTTTATGAAATTATAAAAAACAAAATATCCAATAGTGTCAAAATTGACATAAAAGAGTTTTTAAAACAAATATTAAATTATTAATTGATATTAAATTCCTAAAAACCTAAGGTTTGGCCAAGAGACTTATATCATGATAGGTGTATCATTAATGGACCACTTGGGGTCGTTTGTAGGTATATAGTATGTTTATTAACTATAGCATATATAAATATAAAGTGACATGGTAAGTGTCAAACTAATTAACTTAGAGTTAAATCTAAAACATAAGGTGAATATAATGACCCAAACATGTCTAAATTTTATTGGATGAGTGGTTTTCGACCTATCCCCACCATAACCGTTAAATAATCCACTTTGGAGCCATTAGAAACCGAATATGAATTTATTATAAAATAATATTTATACCTTTTCCAAAGGTGCCCCCTCACCCATCTTATAAAAGGGAACCCCCCTTCTCACTAATTCAAACATTTAATGCCTCTTGGATCGGCCAATCACTCCCAAAATACTCTCTCAACTTCCCTCAATACAACCTATAGGCCTTAGTTTTATCATAAAGCCAACCTATGGAGCCCTTTTGATCAAATAAAAAAAAGAACCCGAAGAAGAAGTAATGTTTTCACCACCCTTTTTCAAGTTCATTTCTTCTTCTACTTATTATTTCTTTGTTATTACCATTTTAAAATAATAAATACAGTATCTCCTATATACTATGATATTATTATAAATATGGTACAACCATATAAATTATTCAATCCATCCTTTGAATGACATGTCCCCATACATGTGTATGTACGGTTTACCGTCTCCACGTCGTGGTGTAATTGTTATTCAATATATTGTTATCTGGATGGGTATAATAATGATATGTAATTTGTGTAAATAATAAATATAACATGATAATTATTCTGTATATATGATATACCATCCAATTATATTTTATTTTATGATCAAAAGAATGATATTGTCCCTCGTGCGTACGTACGGACTACCGTCTCCACGAACGCGATGAGATTCATTCCCCATCGTATCCATTCAAGACTAATTCTCATTTGATGATTAAAATTAATGTTTAAGAACTTGATATCATTCTGGATATGAATAAGATACATCATATCCATAACAATCATGACTTATGAAACAAAACATATAAAGGAAAATGAATCTGTTAACACCCAAAACGACGATAATACTAAAATATTATTAACAAAGAAATATTAAAAGATCATATATGATATCATATTTATATATATGATTCTTGTATAATTTAATAACAATGATATAACTATTATACATGAGTTTAACCTACCCTCAACCAAATAAAAGTACAAGGTAAGGGGTTTCTTATCTCACTTTTAATTTTGTGAGATTTCCATTGTTCACCACTTATTTACTGCATGTGGTGTGTGTACTACCCATGTTTGTATTCATTGTGTAATATACATTAATTCATGTATATTTACATCATAATTGTATGATACTTCTTTCATGGGTGTATGTTTCGTAAGTTACAAAATTAATATGTGAATTTGAAATTTCAATTTCCACTCATTCGGCTTTACACATACTTCATTGATTATTTTACACCAAGATTATGTGTGGAATCACTATTCATTTTCTTATGTCATAATTTCCACTCCCCTTTCTATGGATATAATTTTGATACACATAATCACTTCATTAATAAATTCTAAAGTCATCTATATGAACTTGATAAGAGTAATTTTAACTCAATCTCCATTTATTGAGTTAAACATCCAATTCATTGGTGTTGTTTTTACAAGAATATGTGTGAATGTCCTCTGATTTATTTACACTGATTATCCAATCATATTGAGTGAATTTATATTTTTCACACATAATTATGTCATTGATTTATCCTTAACCTAACCATATGGTCTTTATAATATATTTATTCTCAATTTACATTCCATTGAGACTTCTTTGTTGTTATACACCAATTCACTTTTATATGGTGTATATAATGTACATTGACATAGAATATCATGAATCCCTTTATTCTCATGATATTATAAAGTATTTATTACATCAATTATTTTTATTCATGTCTCTCTATTTTGGTTATAAAATCTATCTAAAATATCATTTTAAAGGTTTTAAAGATTTATTATTCTAAATCTTTCTCATTAATGTCCATGTTTTAAAAATGGTTTATAAGGACATTAAAGTTTAAAAATTAAAATTCCCTTTAAAAGTTTCAAAGTGGTATGGGACACTTTGATTCAAAAATATATTTATAAACTGCTTCTTGACAAATAGTGTGACTTCTAAATGTTTTCAAAAAAGGGGTATATTTATCTCTAATAGTATTGATGACTATTTTCATCTATGCCAATATCCTTCATTATTCTCGAATGAGGATAATATGTTACAATACAATCTTCCATATTGAATTGAATGAGTTATGTTTGACTGTGGATGTGTTATTTTTATACCATTCATGGTTTATGGAGAAAGTATTGACAATTCGTAAGCTAGTTTTAATACGAATGTTTATGTTATGTTTAAACCTGTTCATATGAGAAATGCATTAGACTTAATAAGTGACAGGTGGAGCCCGCTATAGCTCCTCGATGCATCGGTAGGTCTCATGAGAAAAACTAGTGTCTTGGCATGAGGCCTTGTAAAAAATCTTATTTGTAGTCTTGGCACGAGGCCTTGAACATGTGGTTATGATGGTCTGGCATTATGCATTCTATCATTGTGAAAGTGGTTATTGAAATTGCATGTGATTATTCGATTAGTGGAATAACTATGTGAATAAGTAAATGAAATTATTTAATTTAATCTTTTCTATAATATTCTGAAGTTCAATTTTAAAAGGCTTTTGTTTTAGTTATACATTGCCTTAAATGTTTATGCTTATTTATGAAAGTTTCTTCTATATTTTTATCCTTACTGGGTATCTGATCTCACCCCTTTCAATGTTTTATTTTTCCCAGGATGTGAAGATGTAATATATGAATGACCTTCAGGGATAGTATGTGGGGATATGAGTGTGGACTATGGAGACTATGTTATTGTAGTTTTTATTTTTATGATGTAATGTAAGACTTATGAATATATCTAGTGTTTTCAAGGCTACTAAACTAATCGGTCTTTCGAGATTTGATCTTTCTTGTGATCATGCCAATGTTATGTAATAATGCACCGACTCTAGGTAACTGGGGTCGGGGCGTTACACAATGATAGGGATATTGATGTAATTTTTGATTCATCACAAGATAATAAGAATTCTAATGTATAAAATAAGGTTAAATATGCACATATAGTTGCTTAAAATAACATATTTTTATCAAAAAACTGTGTAGGGTCCAAATTCAAAACTAAGAAAAAAATGATTATTGCAAAACAATGAGATAAATGAACTTATATCAAATGGATATTAGAAACTTAATAAAAAGAAATTCTTTTGAATAAAATATAAATTTTTGGTAGATTCTATAATTAAACAAAAACTATATTTATAAGAATTTGCCCAATAAATTCCTAGAAGAACTGGATTTAATGGATATTGCTGGTGTTGTGGTGTTTATGGGTACAATGCCTACTATTATTGGTATAACACCCCAATAGTTAATGGTATGATTCTCTTAAATACTTTAGATTCATTAGATAGAATATATTTTATGAATCACTATGTCTCTATGAGACAACACTTGGTTATTTAGACGATAAAGTTATAACCTATCCATTAAACTTATATTTTCTACTTACGTGTTTTGACCTTCAAATTTTTTTATTATAAAAGATAAAAACCCCTTTTAAGGGATGAAGGGGGTGGAAACCCGAGAAATACATCATTGAAAAATGAAAATACACTCTAAGGATAGAAAGATTAAAACCAGAAAGACATCACAGTATAGCTCCTCCCAGCATTTGAACTCCACTTATGTGTTTGAATTTTGAAAATAAGAAATACATGGTTGGGATCATGGTGATATTTAGAGTGTAATAGAATCAACTTAATTTTCAGTGAATAGTAACTTACCCTCATGAATAGTAACATACCCTTATGAATAGTGACTTACCCTTATGAATATTTATATGAACCTTATGAATGGTAACCTTACCCATGAATGTATAAATAAAAATTTTGGCACCTTAAAAATGAAGATAAATATTTTAAGTGTTGGTATTTTTTGATTAAATGATGATTTTAATTAGGAATCAAATTTCATATATTTATAAAATTATTTTTCAAAATTGGAGTTCATTTTCATATTTTATACATCAAAAAATGGTTATGGTAAATTTTTTATATTTTTCTAAAATACTTGAATTTTTTGTGAATAATAAAATATGATAAATTATGATTAGTGCTAAATACATGATTTATTGAGTCGCAAATGATGTCCTGTTGAGGTAATCACAGATGGTTCAAACTCAAATACAGTTATTACTATTTATTTCATGCAATAATCACTATTTATTATCTGAGGGAAAAATAATAAACTATTGATTAAAATATTAGGAAAACCCTTCTCCTATCAACTATAAATACCACCCCTCACACCCTCATTTATTCACACCTATCAAGCTTAAATACTTGCCTAAATTCTGCTCAAATATATCTCTATGATCCTCCCCAATCCAAAAATCCCTTGGTTTCTTCAGAAGGCCAAATACTATCTCCTAAAGAGTCTCCCAATGGAAGATAGATTCTAGAGGTAAATTCCTCTTTTGAATTATTTTGCTTTCTTTTTAAGTTCCTTTGTTATATTTTCTGTTATCAACTATTCTCATCCAAATGTTATGAAAAATACATTACCATATATGTATTGGAATTTTTTTATGATAATTGAATATTCCATCGTCATCTCTTCTTTTCCCTCCTTTTATACTATAAATGAAAACAACATCTGAGATGTGTAAATTTATCACGTTCAAAGAAGATGGTTTTTAAATTTGTATTAAGATCTTCAATTCTGGTAATGAAACATTTTTAATTGTTGAATCAGATCATAATATATTTATTTTATCTTATTTAATGTTTTTTAATCCTTACACACACATAATATAAAGTAATAATAAAAAACAAGTTGATTTCCCACAAAACAACCAAGTTAATCCAAGAATTTATCATTACCGTTTATCTAATTATTCATCCTAATGGTATATAACCAAATTTATTATAAGATAATTTATATATTTATAATTTCACTAATAATATATATAAAAAATTCTAGATGTTTAACCACATTTCAATCAAACTTCCATTCATGAATACAAGTAAATCGATCATGAAAACCAAGGAAGAAAATGCTTCCAAAACAATGAAATTAAACCCCTTAAACCCATAAAAAATCCATGAATGAACCTATTAAAGTTATACTAAATAAATTACATGTATATTTGGTTATGGAATTATTAATTAATTTGGATAAATTTGATTATTCAGGTCATTAAGATCAATCAACGAACACATTCAGGCATAAGGTAAGGGGTTTCTCATCTCACTTTTAATTCTGTATGATTTCCATTATTTTCCACTTATTTATTGTATGTTGTATATGTGTACTTACTTTTGATATTTAATATCATTATTATCTTTATATTCATGTTTTTTTGATTCATTTGGTGATTATTAATTTTTGGCCATAAGATTCTATTCATTACAATGTTGTAAGGGACTTTGTATCAATTTCCATTTCATTAAGACTTACTTGGTATTATGCACCTAATCTTTATTATGTGGTGTATCTACTTCCCAATTGAGATAATTTTTTATTTTAAATTATATTTCTATTAAATACCCATTTTCTTGTATCATGGATATGATTATTTCCTTAATCTGTATACCATTTCACATATGGTGTTTATTTTGAATGCTATTTTAACTGGGGGAATATCGGTGAATCTGTATACTCTATTCAATAAAGATATCAAAAAGTAACATTTTTCTTTTATTAAATCTATGTATAAATAATTATTTGGGATTTCAGTGATAGGTGGGGCCCATTATATCCCCTCGATGCATCTATAGGTCTCATGATACAAATCAGTTGGCAACAAACCCTTCAAGTTTATTTCCAAAAATCAAATGGGTTTCTACCCACAAACTTATACCGTCTCGATGGTATAATGGGTCATGTTATAGATAAAGGACATCCAAATAATAAACATTCTCTTTATTCATTATTTTATTATTACTATCCATGTAGTTTTCACTATGACAACATCTATGGATGCATTTTTATTTTCAGCTTATTAATGAAAAGTGTTTTCATTTATTTGTCATGCCATATTAGTTCTTACTAATTGATTATGATTCACTTATTATTGATTCATGATTCCACTCTATTTAACTATTAATGGGAGTTCGATCTCAACCATATTATGTTTCCATTCCCTAGGTTATGAAGAGGAGAACTATGAATAAGCTTTCCAGGAGGCAGATTATGTCTATTTATTATGTATAATGTTGTATTTTATATCATTCCAAATGTACTATGGGTATCATGTATGTAATATGGTCTTCCGAAACTGATAAACTAATTGGTCTTTTTGGATTTTACTCTTTGTAATCCAACCAATACAATAATGTAATTCTCCGTCTCGGGGTTTCTAGGGTCGGGGTGTTACAGTTGGAATCAAATGAAGTTTATCAGCAACCATAGAAACTAATTTTAGGAAACATATATTTGATAACATAATCCTATGTTTTAATTTTAGGATAATAATAGAATAAAATCCTAAATTTTTGGTAAATTAGAGATTATTTGGGTCTTCCTGGAAATTAGCCTCTGTTTTTATACTACAAGTGGATGTGGTTCTGGCACAGATGTACCTAGGAGTAAAAACTCCAACAAGGAATTTTGGGCTTGACCCAGGGTATCCTCATTCATGACAATGGGCCTTACTGCGCACCTAGTTTGACACACTCAAAGGTTATCCTTAGGATAATTCACATTTTCATTACAAACCATTATGAAGGATTCAAGTTTAAATAAAAACAATATTTATGATTATGAGATTAGTGGTGTATAAATTTTCAGATTATGTAATGTCTTTTCTAGTTAAAATTATGAATTATGACCTTATTTAGTGTTTTCCATTGTTTAGTGTTGGATCCTAATGGAAGAAGGGTAATCAATTCCCATAGACAATTTGGAGATTGACCCACTGAGAAAGTCAACACAGTAAGCATTTGAGGGAATAAAATCTTGACCATATTAGGATAACTTAATCAGGCTATGAAGAATAACCATGCTACACCTGTATTAGACAGTTTCATGTGGTAGAAACACCCATATTTTAGTGGGACTACTAATCTTGTGGAAGCTGGGCTATGAATAAAGTCCCTTGAAAATAGATTTCTATTCTTGAGATGCAATAAAAATGTAATCATAGTATGGGAAGTATAGTATCTCAAGGTAGACGCTTATCAATGGTGGTCGTTGATCCAAAATACTATGGAGGAAGAAGAAATAGAAGATATGGAATGGAGAACTTTTAAGGAATTATTATTCAAAAAATATTTCACATGTGAGAAATGAACTAAAATTAAGACGAAATTCCATAGCATAAAGAAAAGAGAAGAAGAGAGTGTTGCAGAGTATGAAGCTACCTTTACAAGACTAGCTAGGTAGGCAATAGATTACACATGTGATTCAGAAGACACAACTATCATTTCATTGAAGATATTAAACCAAGTCTTCAAAGGGCACTGGCTTCTCAAACATTTTCATCAAATGATAAAATTTTATTAAGTTTCATAAAAATAGATAAGTAATTTTATAGATCAAATTTTATAATGGGATACCAAGATAATAATAGGTACTCTGATAACCATGAAAAAGGTGAATCACCAAAGAAGAATAAGGGAATGATGAAATTCATATTATGTGAGAACTATGGGAAGGATTATCAAGGGAAATTATTGAATGTAATGGGAGTTTTATATAAGTGTGGAGAAAAGAGTCATAGATCTAATAAATTAAGGGGTAAGAAACAAGTCAACGGTGTTCAATGATATAATTGTAGAGAGACAGGACACTATGAAAATGAGTGTGCTAAGTGCCAAGTAAACTTGCCCCAGAAAAGGCTATGAGAGTAAGGGAAAGATTATGTGATTATAATCACAGAGGTAGAAGTTCCTAATGATGTGGTGGTAGGTACATTAATCGTTTCCAATAACTTAGACAATGCTTTATTTGATTCTGGATCATCACATTCCTATGTATCTTTCCAGTTTTCCAAGAAAATTAGGCATTTCCAGTTTGATTTAATAAAGGATTTGTCACTCAAAACTCCTATGGGATGTATCATTGCAATAAATATGTTTCATTTAGTCCACTTTTTGACACACAAACGTAATTTAGATTCTGAACTTATAATCATACCTATGATTGGCTTTTCCATAATTCTTAGTATGAATTGGATTTCAAATTATGATGTGAAAATATATTTCAAGAAGAAGGACGTTACAATTTTATAGAATGACGTAGAATCCCATATCTTTAAAGAAGAAGCATCATCATCTAGATCTTATATAGATCCACCTTTTGTAGCTCTTTTAAATGAAATTATTGGGGAAGAATAAAATACATCATCTATAGGTTTTCAAATTGAAGATGTACATATTATTCATGAATAACATAATGTTTTTCTAGAAGATTTACCTAGACATCCTCCTAAGAGGGAAGTTGAGTTCTCTATTTATTTAATTCTTGGTGCATGACCTATATCAAAAACTCCATATAGAATGAACACTTTGGAATTACTAGAACTCAAGAAACAACTATAGGAAATGAGTGATAAAGGATTTATCCACCCTAGTTTTGCTCCTTGGGGAGCCCATGTTCTCTTTGTCAAGAAAAAAGATAGATCTATGAGGCTATGAATTGTCTCTAGGGAGGTAAATTCTATTATGATAAAGAAAAAATATCCTCTTCCTCACACCAATGATTTATTTGATCAAATTCATGGAACCTAATATATTTTGATGATTGACCTTCGATCTGGATATCATCAGCAACATGTGAGGAAGGAAGATATTTCAAATACAACATTTCGAACCAAGTATGAGAATTACAAGTTTATAGTAATTACTTTTGGACTAACTAATGCACCCTCTTTTTTCATTTATATAATGTATAGAGTTTTGAAGGAATATCTTGATGAATTTGTTGTGGTATTTATCTATGATATCCAGGTATAATCCAAAATCTAAAAATTCCATGAGAATCACTTGTGGATTATTCTGAAAACTCTTAGAAGAAAATTATAATATGGGAATTTTAATAAGTGTAAATTTTTGCTTCAATCAGTTTCTTTTATTGGACATATTTTCTCTATGTATGGAATCTTAGCAGACCTTGTAAAGACAAAGGAAATCCAAGAATGGAACATGCCAATGAACATAACCGAGGTATATAGTTTTATTGTCTTTTTATGTTATTATCAGCGTTTCATTCAAAATTTCACCTGATTGGATAATCTGCTAACAAAGCTCACACGTAAAGGGGTTACATTTCTATGGATTAAAGAAAGTACAAAATTCTTTGAATAATTGAAATGAATATTTTTTAATGCTATAATTTTGACCCTTCTATCTAGAAATGATGGATTTTTGATATACAGTGATGCATCAAAGAATGGATTGGGTTGCATCCTTATGAAAAATGAAAATTTATTGCTTATGTATGAAGGAATTTGAAGACTAATGAGAAAAATTATCAAAATCATGATCTTGAGTTAGATTCCATAATCTTTTCCCTAAAAATATGGAGACATTATCTCTATAGTGAAAGATGTGAGATATATATGAATCACAAGAGTTTGAAATACATTTTTACATAGAAAGAACTCAACATGAGGCAAAGTATATGGCTCGAGATACTCAAAGATTATGATTTCTCAATACAATAGTTCCCAAGAAAGGAAAATAAGGTGGTAGATGAATTATGAAGGAGATATCATGGAATTTTGACCCAAATGAGGATTGAGAGAGATCCTATATTCAGGGATTTTCTAAATAGTGATATTGGAATTGTTAAGGAAGGGGAAAAATTTTTCATTTTACAAATGATTGCTAAACCGTCTTTACTATAGAAGATAAAAAGCTCTCAATCTGTTGATGAGAATCTATAAAAGAAAATTAACGATGTTATGGATGGAATATTGGAAGACTTTGTGTACGAGGATGGAGGTATGAAATTTGGGAAGAGGTTATATATTCCATCAGTACCTGAGCTTAAAAGGGAGCTATTAAATGATTCTCATTGCATAAATTTATCTATACACCCTAGTATAACTGAGATTTATAAAGATATAGAGGAACATATTTGGTGGGATATCATGAAGCAAGAAATTTCCGACTATGTGTCAATCTATCTAGTTTGTCAATAGGTGAAGGCCGAGAGACAACATCTTTTATGGGTTATGAAACCTATACCTATTCGTTTGTGGAAGTGGGATTACATTATAATGGAACATGTTATAGGACCACTGAGGAAAGCTACAAGGAATGATGCAATATGGGTAATTGTTGATCGTCTCACATAATTTTCACATTTACTTGCTATAAGAGAGGATTTACCACTTGAGTTCCTAGAAAGACTTTAAAATAATGGTGTTGTAAGACTTTATGGTGCTCCTCTATCGATTGTGTCCGATCAAGATCCCCAATTTACATCAAAAATTATGGAAATGTCTCCATAAGGCTTTGGATACTGAGCTTTATATGAGTACTTCTTATCACCCCCAAACCAACAGACATTCTAAAAGGACAATTCAAACACTATAAGACATTTTGAGATCATTCTCTCTCAACTTTCATGGTATGTGGGATCAATAATTAATTTTTTTTATTTTTACTACAATAATAGTTTCTATTTTAGCATTCAAATGGAACCATATGAATCGTTATATGGTTAGAGGTGTTGAACTCCAACTTGTTGGGATGAAGCTGGAGAGAGGAAACTTATAGGCCCAAAACTTATCGAAGAGATAACTACAAAGGTAATGAAAATTCAGGACCATATTAAAGTAGAACAATGCAGAAAAAAGAGTTAAGATAACAATTGGAGAAAGGCTTTGTAATTTGTACCGGGAGACCGTGTCTTTCTAAAAGAATATTCATGGAAGGGTGTCTTATGGTTTGGTAAGAAAGGGAAATTGATCCCTAGGTACATCAGACTATTCAAAATTCTAGAAAGAATTGGATTTGTAGCTTACCATTTAAAAAAGTTTCCAAGTCTCTTAAAAGTTCATAATGTGTTCCACATTTTTTTGATTAAGAAACACATTACATACACAATTAATCTCCTCACCTATGAAGAAATAGAGTTGTAACCTGATTTGTCATATTTTGAAGAGTCTATCGAGATTCTTGACACAAGGGAGCATGTATTGAGAAGTCTGACAACTCGATTGGTTATGGTTCTCTAGAGAAACCAAAAATGATGGAAGAAACATGAGAACCAAAGGATGTTATAAAGAATAACCAGACACATTATTTTAGGGAGAAATATCCATGAAAAATTTCTAGGATGAAATTTCCCAAGGAGGGGATAAGACATCACCCCAATATTTAATGGTATGTTTCTCTTAAATTCTTTCAATTGATTAGATATCCTTTATTTCCTGAAACACCGAGTATCTATGAGACAACAATTGGTTATTTATAGGATAAAGTCATTAACTATCCATTAAACATAAATTTTTCACTTCTATGTTTTGAATTTTAAAAAACCGACATACACGGTTGTGATTAGGGTGATATTTGGAGTCTGATAGAATCAACATAATTTTTAGTGAATAGTAACACACCCTTATGAATAGTAACATACCCTTATAAATAATAACATACACTTATGAATAGAAATATGACCTTTATGAATGTTAACCTTACCCATGAATCTATAAATAAAAAATTAGGCACCATAAAGATGAAGATGAATATTTTAACTATTGGTATTTTTCGATTAAATGATGATTTTAATTAAAAATTAAATTTATCATATTTCAAAAACTATTTTTGAAAAATAGAGTCCATTTTGGGATTCTAAACATCAAAAAATGGTTTGGGTGAATTTTTTGGTTTTTTCTGAAATACTTGAATTTTTGGTGAATAGTAAAATACGATAAATTTTGATAAATGCAAAATACATGATTTATTTAGTAATAGATGATTTTATTCTAAGTTAAGAACACTTATTTAGAACTCAAATGAAAATATTACTATTTTTGGTCATGGAATCATCACTATTTCTTGTCTTATGGAAAAATAATAAAGTAATGATTAAAATATTTGGAAAACTCCCCTCCCCTCCACTACAAATACCACCACTCACACTCTCATTTATTCACACCTATAAAGATTCAATACTTTCCAAAATTATTCTATAATATCTCCCTAATATCTTCCCCAACATACAAAATCCATTGGTCTTCTTAGAGGAGCAATTCCTATCCCTCAAAGAGTCTCTCAAAGGAAGATAGAATCAAGAGGAAATTTCAACTTTTCAATTATTTTGTTTTATTTTCAAGATCCTTTGTTATCTTTTCAATTCTAACATCTTCTCATCCAAATTTTATGAAAAATATAGTACCATATATTTACTGGAATATTTTTATGATAATGGAATATTCCATCATCATCTATTCTTTTCCCTCCTTTTATACTATAAATGAAAACACCGTCTGAGATATGTTATTTTATCACGTTAAAGGAACATGGGTTTTCAATTGGAATTACTCTCTTCATGACATGGCATGAAACATTTTTAATTCTTCAACCAGATAATTATATATTTATTTTATCTTATTTAATATTCTGTAATCCTTACACACTCATAATATAATGTAATAATACACAACAAGTTCATTGTGCCCAAAACCGCCAAGTTAATCCAATCGTTTATAATAAACTTTTATCTAATGGGTCATCCAAATTGTATATAACCAAAATAATTATAAGATCATATGAATCTCTAAAATATCACTAATAATATATATTAACAATTATGGATGTTTAAACACATTTCAAATGAACTTCCATTCATGAATACAAGCAAACTAATCAGGAAAACCAAGGAAGAAAATGCTTCCAAAATAATAAAATTGAACTTATTAAACCCATAAAAAGAAAATTAATGAACCTAATAAGGTTATAATAAATACATTTAATGTATATTATGTTCATTATTCATTAATTAATAAATGTAAATTCGATTATTCAGGTTATTAAGATCAATCAAAGAACACATTCAGGCATAAGGTAAGGGGTTTCTCATCTAACTTTTAATTATATGATATTTCCATTGTTCGCATCTTATTTCATGTATGTGGTACATGTGTACTACCATTTCATATATAATATCATGATTATCTTTATATTCATGGTATTATGTTATTCATTTGGTGATTATTAAATTTTGTTCATACGATTAGATTTATTACATTGTGGTAAGGGACTATGACTAAATATCCATTTCATTGAGACTTATGTGGTATTGTGCCCATAATCATTCTTATGTGGTCTATCTACTAATCCTTTGAGATCATTGTTCATTTGAAATTAAATTTTTTTTAAAGGTCCATTTTCTTGTATCATGGATATGATTATTTTCTTAAGACAAATACCATTTCACATACGATGTTTATTTTGAATGATATTTTAACTGAGGAAATATTGCTAAATCTGTATCCTTTATTCAATATAAATATCAAAAATGATATTTATTATTATATTAAATCAATTAATTAAGAATTGTTTGGACTGGAAATTATGGGTGGGGCTTTCTATATCCCCTAGATGCATCAACATGTCTCATGAGACAAATAAGTTGGCGAAAACCCTTTTGACTTTGTTTCCAAAAATTAGACATGTTTCTACCCATATATATAAACCGTCTTAATGGTATTAAGGTTCATGTTCCATATACATGAATTCCATATAATAATCATTCTCTTTAATCATTATTCAATTATTACTATCCTTGTGGTTTTCACTATGAAAAAATCTTTGGATGCATTTTTTATTTTCATCTTATTGATGGAAATTGTTTTCATTTATTCATAATTCCATATTAGTTATGTCTAATTGATTATGATTCAATTATTATTGATTCATGATTCCATTATATGTATCCATTATTGATCATTTTATATCACCCTTATTATTTTTCATTTCCCCAGGTTATGAAGAATAGAACCTTGAAAAAGAATTAAAGGAGGATGTTTATTTCAGTTTATTATGTATCATGTTGTATTTTATATCTTTCAAAATGTACTATGGGTATCATATATGTAATCTGGTCTTCCAAAACTGCTAAACTAATCGTTCATTCTATATTTTATTCTTAGTAATCTTTCCAATACAATAACGTAATTCACCAGCTCCTAGTTTCTGGGTTTGGGGTCTTACAATTCGAATAATACGTCCCTATAATTGAACCAAATAATGATGTAGTCTGGGAGGGTACACATTCAAATTATATCTGATAGATATGAAATAAAAAAATTTAGACATGAGAGTGAAAACAATTATCCGTCTAGAATAGGTTTGAGGTTCTTGAGGAGATCTATGGAATATGTGATTGAAAAGGTATCTGTAAAGAAAAGTGTATGGTCATGTGTCCAGGTAAACAACAATAAATTGCAAAATAATACAAGACACCAAATAATATAAATATAATAATGTAATTGAATATGGATGTAGAACTTAAATCTTGAAAATGGAGAAAGCCATATATCCTTAATAGCTGATTCTCATAAAACATAAAAAGGTATGAAAAGATTATTTAATTAAAAATTAGAGAATTATGGTGGTGTAGTTAATTATAAAAATGTTACCTCATTGAAAAAAAAATGAACCAGAACATTTGAATTTGAGAACAATATGAAGTGGGATGATTTTTTTTATTAACATCATCATACAAAATTTATTTTTTATAAGATGACATTATGATGAATTTAATGAGGTGACCATGAATAAAAAATTTTTTCTCTTGAAAATCATTCATTATATTAAAATAATTAAGATAATAGAAATAAAAAACATTAATTTATTTTAGATTATAGATCGTAGTTATTTTGGAAACCTTAGTAAATGAGAAAAAAAACTCTTTAGAATATAAGACTTATCTGTATTGGAAAAAGAATAAAAAAAATATACAAAGAATGATTTGATGGATATCCCATAATTAATATGTGGTAGATATATAGTTTTCAAAACCTATACAAATGGAAAATGGTAAAAATAAAGAAAAAAATATTTGAGGAACAATTAAAATGGTCTCTCAATATAGTTCACATATATTTTTGTGGAACCATGAGATAGAAAACAATATGAATTTTATTTTATAACATTAATTGATGATAATAAAAGAATTATAAAAGTGTTATTTATGATTTAAAATTCATATGTAGTGTATATGTTACATATTTATTAAAGATAATTTGAAAGAATGGTTGAAATTTATATCATCCAATTGAGAATTGATCATGACAACAACTACATGATATATTCAATTTAGTTGTACCTTTTTATGTTTGGGATTAAAAATAAATATTTCACTGATTACGCATCAAAACCCAATGATATTTTTAAGATAAAGACTATTATCATTATTAAAATTGGGAGAATAATGTATACTTAATTTTATATATTAAATTTATTTGATAGATAATTTGTGTGAACTACTATGAAAATTCAAAATCGACGATTTTGTAGGCCAAAATCAAATATTACCTCATATAAAATGCGGTATAAAAGGTATCCTATAATGGGTATTTTAGGTTTTTGGGTATAAATTTCTTCATATAAATCAATGTCATAAATATTAAAAAAAATTAAGATCGAAGGATGATATCTTCATTGGGTACGTATCTAATGGAAAATGATAAAAATTTTGGAATAAAAGAATTCATGGGGTGGATGATTACAATTATGACAACCCTTCAGTTTATTACAAATTAAATTCATATTTATTATATAATATTACACATAATAAAACCTATATGATAGATAAATCTAGTGTCTTTGGAAATTATGTACATTACATAACAACTTCAAATATTAAATACATCATCTTTATTGAAAATTTCAATAACATGATCATACACAAAACTACATGGGATAACCTAGGGACATACATAAGAAAGGGGTGAGATAAAAATCCTAGTGGGGGAGAAAAGACAGAATATAAAGAAGAATGTAATACATGTTAGATAATAGGTATACCAATGGTGCATAAATGGATTTAGAATCATAAATATTAATAATATTGAATGATATAGTATGATAATCATAAACGCAACATGGGAAATGTGGCAACAACCTAAAACAAAGCATAATAAACATAGGTCAAGAGTAACTTCAAAGAAAACATGATATAAAATGTACCATAAATGAATCAGGTTCACCCCTATCCCAACATGGCGTCTCATGAGAGTAAACATTATCCAATTCATTGATGCCGTATATAATTTTGGTCACACCCATCAAATTCATTTTATTCTCATGCTTAATTGTGCCGCATTGATTATACAACATGGAATCATTTTTCATCACTTTTTATTCCATGATAAAATACTATATAATAAATAAATTCATAGTCCAAATCAAATAAGTATATGTGTATAATGGTGAACACCCTCTATATAAAATGGTTATGGTATTCACTACATAATTGTTTTGGAATGGAAAATCACAGATAAATTTCAGAAGCATAACTAGGGTGTATAAATGTTCATGAAAGGGATTAATGATAGTGAATGGATTATATAATCATGTATACATAAAATTTCATGTAATTGGGATATTAAAAAACACAGCCATTTATTAATAATTTTTGATAATAGATATAATGTGAAGAGTAAACTTTAATAAATAGGAGAAAGAGAGAACCCTTACTAAATTTCTGCATGGTAATAGATGTGCATAAATGTCAATCAGTGGGATTAATAAGAGTGAAAGGGGTATACAATTATTTATACATAACATTTATAGTAAGAGGTATATGGAAGAAAATAACATGACATATAAAAATTTAAATTAATTGTAATAAAATTAAAGAGGTGTTTGAATAGAAATGAGAGTGTAAGATCCCTTGCTAAATTTTGTCATTGTAATGGGTGTGAAGAAAGGTTCATGAGTGGTATTAATGAGACTAAAAGTTGTATATTATCATTAAAAACTGACATGGTTAGTATGGGCTATATGGAGGAAAATATATGGACATGGAAAAATGTTAATTAAAAGGTATAATATAAAAGAGGTGCTTGAATTTACATGATAAGACATGAATCCTTTAAATGATTGTTTGACACAAAATGCTTGGGAGGAGCTTATTAACTACTTGGTGTGCCTTGGGAGGACTATAGAGAGGGGAGGGAAGATTTATGACGTGGTCCAATGATTTTGGGTGGAGAAAAACTGGATATTGGGTGGGATTATATAAGAAATGAGTATGTAATTCTTTATCATTTTCTAAACTTAGGTTTTGGACTATATATAATAGAATAACCAAAACCACGAACATTAAAATGGATTTCCCCTGAGTTTTTTTTAATTATTTTATAATTTCAATGGCCTAAATTATTAAAGTAATACCCTTTCTAATGTGGAAGTTAGTCTTACTCTTAAATAAATGATTTTAAAACCTTCAAATATATAACAGGTTTTGGAGGACTCATAATTCATGTATAAAATTCATAAAATAATACTAAAAATTAATTTAAATTGAAAAAATATATTTTTTATTGGATATAATTTATTGTATTTATTACATCATTTTGGGTAATTATGATGTCATAATACATATCGTATATTTATATTTTATTTAACTTTTACCCATAAATTTGACTATCTCAAATGATTATGAATGATTAATCGTTGGATACTTTTGAAATTCATATTGAAAAAATAATATTATATTTATCAAAATTATTTTAAAGTATTCAAATTTTCATTTTTAAAATAATAATAAACATTTATTGAGAAATGGTGGGTTTTTTGACAAGAACAGTTTTTCAACCCTTATTAAAATTTAAGTTGACTTCAAATATATTATATTATCTTTTATATTTTAAAAAAATATTTAATGAAAATATTTTATTAGAATATTATTTATTTCAAAAATACATTAATTCAATAAAATAAATTTCTTCATTAAAATTTCATATTACTCCAAAATAAATTTTTATTAAACCCATTACTTAATCATTCAAAAAGTAAAAACAATAAGTATTAAATATAAAAATAATTTAAATTAAAGGTTAATAAAAATATTCATATGGTTATGGTTACTTTTTTTCTAGTCTTTGTTAAATTATTTTTAAACTTACATAAACTATTTTTCTTTTTTTATTGTAATACATATTTATTATAGTTACTATTCATATTGTTAAAAAATTAAGATGACCTTAATACCTAATATTAATTATGATGATTGAAAATATACAATCAATTTTATTAATATCAATTCACTGAGGTGGAATAATTTAATTTAATATAAAACCCACAAGCATGATGGAAAGCGGTTTTCCAAAAAATAAATTTTTAATGCAAAAGATGATTTTACTTTAACTCTATAACGAGTAATCATAATTATATGATTTTCAATTAATTATGATAGATATATATTATAAAAATAACATTTAGATCATTTCTCATCATGTTTTATTTTAATTATTTATAATGGAGTATCATTATGCATTTTAAAACATTTTTCAGAAAAATGTATTTTTAATCCTAAAAATAAACTTGTATATAAATCCATTATAATTATGGTTTAAATGTAATAAATTGAATTATGTAAAATTAAAAAATATTTTTTTTATTTTTATAATAAATTAAATAAATAATTATCCTTTTGAATTAATTAATTTATCAAATTAAATGATCATTTTATATAAAACTGTATTTTTCACTATTCACATAAAAATATATATTTTTCAATGAAACCCAATATTTCATCCTATGTTAATATTGATATTATTATATCTAAAATAGAGTTTTTTACCAAATTAATTTTTTATATTTTGTAGAAAATAATTATAATATTTTTATAAAAAGAAATAATTTTTTAAAGAAAACATATTTTAAAGAACAAAAGGATATTATCAAAAAAAAAATTTATTATTTAATAAGAATTTATAAATATATTTAGGAAATATATATATATTTCATAACTTAGTTAATAATACTCATATCCTTTAAAAAAATAAATGTATAATATGGCCATATTTAAATAATCATTGAATTTTTGGGGTTGGTGTTAGGTATCCCATATGCCATCGAAAAGTTTTTTCTCTTTTTTTAAAACTCATTGCATTACAATAGTACCCCATTAATAATTTGGTTCCTAAAAATTTAAACATGATCTTGGTAAGATATGCTTTCACACTGTAAAATATCATTTCTAAAAACCCACATCATAAAAAGGTTTAATAAAACATCCTATTGAAAGGATAGAAAATGATGATTGAATGTCATTGTATAACTTGGTTTCTAAGTTAGAGAACATTAGTGGGAATTGAAAACATGGAAATTTTTTAGAAAATTAACAACAATTAACTATTTTAGTTTGATTGAGAACATGTTTAGGATAAATTTATTGACTAAACAACCATAAATCTATGATGATTGATAAGAAAAACAATTTATCTTAAATTACCATATTATAAAAGAAAATTGATTCAAGATTTTTTTCCTAGAGTTAAGGAATTAATTTATCATATATATTTGAAAAATAAAGAAGTATAATTTCAGAAAAAGTATAATTACATCCATTAATTAATTTCCCCTATAATCTCATCTTTTTCTCTATATGATGATAACTCAAGATAATTATTTTATGCCTAAAGCACATGATTAAACTTATAAAGAATCCCATAATCCAATAAAGAATAATAACATATTCCCAAAATTTAAGCCATTGACTATAATAAACGGATAATTAGGGATGCGTAATTTTATACTATTAAACCCACAAATATGAAGCCAATGAAATTATTGTTTTTACTTATAAATTACATCTATTTCCAAAACTTATGAATTTCTAGGCCTCAATCTATATTATCCATGATCTATTTCCCAAAAAAGACTCTAATGGATATTTTTCCCTTGAATAATGGTTCACAATGAGATTTTGAATTTAAAAAAATCATATCCCTTGGTAGTGTCGAACCATGTGTTTAGTAAGGCCTATTGTCGTGGACCAATTCACAGTCGAGTATAGCTCAACACAGTGTTTTTGGGTTTTACCCCTGTGTAAATTTATGATAGAGCTACATCAACTTTTATTATCCAGAAATGGATTTATTTTATTTATAAACCACTTACAATACCATTAACAAAATTTTAGGATATTTTGTTATACATATTATTATCATTATGTATTTCACTAGAGTTTCTTAATCCTAATCCAAAAATAACAAAACGTTTACTTTGATAACAACTACGACAAAACTTCTATTTATGAAACATTAATTAATGATTTATTACATAATATTATACATAATAAATCCAATAAGATAGATAAGTCTAGTGTATTTTGGAATTATGTACATTACATAAAAACTTAAAATAGGAAATACATCATCTTTATTGAAAACATCCTTAACATGATCATACTTAAAACTGACCTGATAGCCTTGGGAAATAAATAAGAAAGGGGAGGGATATAAAGCTCAGAGTGGGAATAAACATGGAATATCATGAAGAATGTAATACAAGTTAGAATATATTTATATAAATTCAACATAAAAGTATTGATAATCATAAACATTAACAATATGTCATGCTATAACATGATTATCATAAAGGCAACATGAGAAATGTGGCAACAACTTAAAAAAATGAATGATAAACATAAGTGATGGCTAATTCACAAGATATCATGATGGAAAAAGTCCCATAAATCAATTATATTCACTCACTATCCCAAGATGATGTCTCATGAGACTAAACACCACCCAACACATTAGATCGTTATATAATTCCAGGTGCACCGGTCAAATTCATTTCATTATCATGCGGATGTATGCCACATATATCATACAACATGAAATAATTTTTCATCAATTTTTATTAAAATACCAAGTGTGTTGAATAAATAGACATAGTTACCCAATAAAATAAGTATATGTTTATAAATTTTAACACCCTTTATAGAAAATGGGTATGGTATTCACTACACAATAGTTTTGGCATGGAAAATAATGGTTAAATTTCAGTATCAAAACAGGGGTGTATAAATATTGATGTAAGGGTGTAATGAGAGTGAAAGGGGTATCTCATAATTTATACATAAAAATATAGGTAGGAGGGATATTTGAGAAATATCCCATTATTATTAATTGTAGATAAAATACATAAGATAATGAATAAACTTGAATAAACTGAATAATGAGAGAACCCTTAATAAATTTCAACATGGTCACAGGTGCACATAAATGATAATTAAAGTGATTAATGGAATTGAAATAGGCCACTAATTATTTGAAAATAAAATGGAATGTAATTATGATATGGAATAACTTATCCAAACATTTTTAAATTTATAGTAAGGGGAATAATATAAAATATGTTCTTGAATAAAAATGATAATGGAAGACCCATTTCTAATGTTTGGCATGGTAATGTGTTTATATAAAGAATTATGGGTGAGATTAGTGAAAGTAAAATTTATATCTAATCATCCAAAATAACATGGGATTTAAAGGGGATATGGATGAACATATCCCAATATGATCAAATGGAAATTTATAGGCGTAATATAAAATAGTTTCTCAAAATTGAAATGGAAAGGGAGAAATCCCTTACTTGAATGTGTGACTCCAAATGTTTGATGAGGAGATTATTGAGATCTTGTGGGAGCCTTAGGAGGAATATATATAAGGGATTTATGTATAAGGACATGATTAGTGCATTTGGAGTATAGGGAAATGATATCTTGGGTGTGTTTATATAAGAATTTAGTGGGATGCTCTTTACCATTTCTCAAACAACGGTTTTGGATTCGAAATAATAAAATAACCAAAACCAAAAACCCTCCATTGTGATATTACAATGGTTTATACCAAAGGGGATTGTTTTTTGTTATTTTTATGTCTATGGGACGAAATTAATAAAATAATACTCATGGTTATTTGGAAGAGAGTCATACTCTATAAGAAATGATCTTAAAACAGTATATTATATTTTATGTTTTATTGGATTCACAGTGGCTTTATAAAATTTATCAAATAAACATAATTTTTTTAAAGGTAAAATATATTTTTTTTGTGAATATAATTTATTTTATTTATTATATCATTTTGGGTCATTATGATGCCATAATACACATCATATATTTATAGTATATTTTCTTTTATTTTCAAAAATTCGACTATCTCAGAAAATTATGAAAAATTCACCATTGGATAATTTCATTGTTTGGATTAGAAAAGTAATATTCATTTTATCTAAATAATTTTATAAATATTTTAATTTTCAATTCTAAAATAAGAATCATCATTTTTTGAGAAATAGTGGGTTTTTGACAATAACAGTTTCTAAACCCTTATAAAAATAAAATTTTTACTTCATAAAAATTACATGATAGTTTATATTTAAATTAAATATTTAATAATAATATTTTATTAAAATAATATTTATTTAATTTTTTTATTAATCAAACGGATTTCCATAATTGAAATATCATGTTACTCAAAATGAAAATTTGTTTTTTATCTTATCAAGGTAAATATTTTTTGAAACTGATTATGAAATCATTAATAATGAAAAAAAAACCAGGTGTATATTTAATTATAAGTTCAATTAAAATGAAATATAATTATTCATACTATTATCATTACTTTTATTTAGTCTTTGTTAAATCATTTTTACCCCTAAATTAACTATTTTATCTTTCACTATGGTAATAAATATTTACTATAGTTACTATTCATATTGTTCAAATATTCAGTTGAAAATATTACCTAAAACTAACTATTATGATTCCAAATATAGAATAAATTTTATATAAATTAATTCATAGAGGTGGAATAATTTAATTTAATGTAATACCATCATGCATGATGGAAAGTGGTTTTCTGAAAATATATTTTTTTAAGGAAAAAAATGATTTTACTTTAATTCTATAACCTGTAACCATCATTATTTGAATTTCAATTCATTAAAATAGATATGTAATCAATTATTTTCATTTAGGTCATTTATAATTAGGGGTATTTTAATTATTTATAATGGAGAAACATTTATCATTTTAATGCAGTTTTTAGAAAAATGTGATTTTAATCCAAAAAATAAACCTATATTAAATTATATTATAAAGATTATTTAAAGTTAATTAATTGAATTAAATATAATTATATAATTATTATGTCACATTAAAATCAGATTAAACGAATAATTTTACTTTATAATTAATTAATTTATAAAATTAAATTACCATTTTACATAAAATGGTATTTTTCACTATTCAATGAAAAATCTAATATTTTAGAAAAAAACTAAAATTTCACCCTTTGTTAATATTTATATGATTATATCTAAAATTATGTTTGTTTTATCAAATACATTTTTTATATGTTGTAGAATATAATTTTAATTTTTTTTATAAAAATAAATAGAAATCCTTTTTTCAAGAAAACATATTTTGAAGAACAAAAAGACATTATCAAAAATTGATTGATTATTTATTATGAATTTATCAATATATTTTGGATACATATATATATATATCATAAATTAGTTAATAATACTCCTATGTGAATATTTAATTAATGAATAAAATTTTCATATTTAAATAATCATTATTTGTTTGGGTTCAATATTACATATAGAATACTCTATGGAACATAGTTCTCTCTTTTTTATAAAATGATTGTAATTTACAATAATTATGTGAAAATAATTCAGAAAAAGATAAAATATAATGTTCTTTATATACTATTTTTGAATAAATAAGAGAATTAAATGAGTAGAAAACTTGGAAATGTAGTGAAAATGTGTTGAGTTTGAGCCTCATAGATTAAAAGATGATTCTAATTTGATTGATTATTAAAATTGTGCACTGAGAGTGGATACCAAATATTTAATGGATAAATAATCATGTTGATAAAAGGAATATCATTGGATATCTACATGCACAAATGTAGATAATAATAATGTTGAGATATTAGTAACACACAATATAACAAAATTAACGAAGGTTTATTTTTTAAGATCATACCTCTCTCATCTCTCAAGCTACAAAAAATTAGTGAAAATGTGTTTAAATATGAGGATTCAATTTTGGTTATGGATGATTAGCTAAAGTAGATTAAAAAAATTACTTATTAGACTTATTTCTAAGACCTAATAAAAATAATTTTGTTGATACCAAATTGGTATTTACTAACATACTGAATGATAAGAAATATGATGTTTGAAATAAGGTCATAATGGTGTAAAAATGGTAATCTTAGTTTGAATTAATGTATTTTGAGGAGATAATTCCCCTATTGTAATCTCAGAGCCAATCAATATGTTCCCTGTTGTGGCCACTTACAAGATGTATAAAATAATTAAAATGGATTCTAAACATTCTTAAATGGAGATCTTAAAGAATAGATATATATTTATAAACTTGATGGTTTTATGAATTATAATAATGTAATATGAGGTTTAAAATTGAATAAGTCCAAATATTTGATTAAAACATGACTCAAAAAATAATATTCTAGGGTTAAATACTTCTTAAAAGAGTTAAAATTTATCAATAGAATAATGAAAAACAACATGTGTATAAAATAAATTAATATAGGTACAAATATTGTAATTTTATATATTGATGACATCATTTTTTTCTATGGATCATGACAGTTCATGTTAAAAAATTTATAATATAGAGAGATATAATTTGGAATTTCCATTCATGTTGAGTTGAAATAAATATTGGGATTACTTATGTTTTAGGATAAAAATTATTTTCTTCCTGAAGATAAGTATTCTAAAGAATTAACGATAAATATTGAGATGAAATACTCAAAGACTATGTCTACACCAATTCAAATGGGGATGAAATTTTCCATATACATTTTATATGAGACTTTAAATCAAGGATAACTATGAAAAATAATTACCACCAATCTTTATCTTGTAGAATCAATAATACATATTCTATATGTCTTGAGAAAATATGAAAAATATTAGTGTTCCCCAAAATTGTCAAATTTTATGGATGTGTGACATGTTATTTGATATAAAAATGGTACTATTAATAATTTGTTGTTATATTATAAGGTAAAATTGATAATTCTATATGAAATTATTGATGTAAACATACAAGTGAATTTTATGATAGAAGGTGTACTTCAGATGTGATTTTAATTTTAGAAGATAAATTTATGAGTTCGGACTTTTTTAAATAGTACTCACATACACTAGGTACTAGATAGGATGAATACTTTATTGTTGTGAGTAATTTCCCTAAAATGACATTGATGAAGGAGAAGCTACATGATTTGAAGGTGTATTTTGAAAAACCTCTTAAAAATATTTTTATTATAAAATTGAAATTGAATTTTCTAAATATCAATTCAAACACTCAAGGTCCAATTATAGTGGTATTAGGTTTCATTTCCTTAAATATAATGTGGGAAATATATACAATATCCTAATGTTTTCATACCATAGACTAATTAGATAACAATACCACCAAGTAAATCCCCATTGAAAAATTATATAAATTGATACTGAACATGAATGTTCATCCCTTTCTACATAATTAATTTGTTTTGGTAGGTTGACACAATGTTCCATGGAATATCTGTCAAAGGGGTGGAAGAGAATGAATTACACTTTTCTAGGAAGAAACTCATAATTTTTTACTTCCTATATTTATATACATTTAATTTAATAGCTGTATTTAGTGTGAAATAGGTTTTTTCTTAAGATATGAATTTACTCATTGGGTGGGATAATCTTATCACCTGGAAAAAATGTTTCTTGCCACCGATAGAGGGAGTTATTTCAAAAAGTCTAGTCTAACATTTAGTGTGGTGTCATGATGATTTCCACTTGATAAATGTTTTTATTTTTCTTCTATTGGATCAGAATCGTATTTTCAAGATGGATTTAGACAGTTTTGAAGGGAGGTTGAAGACAAATCGAGAGGGGGATATTGAATATTCTATATAATTTTCTATAGTTATTGTATTTTTTCATCCAACTATTTTAAAGTATTATGGAAAAATTATTAGGATATGTATAATGTTTTTATGGGTAGTTAGGAATTGGTTGTAGTTTTCATTGAAAGGGGTTGTGATTATTTAATGTAATTTTCAATTATTCAGGGAGTTTAAAAATTATTTCTTTGTAATGGATCCTCTAATGTTGAGATTAACACTTCATTTGGATGAGACTTTCACTATCATTAGGTTTATTTAAGACACCATAAAGATATGAAAACCACTATAATAAGTCTTATATGAATTGTACAATATTTTTTAAAGGATAATAATACTATTGAATGTACTTATAATGTTGATTCAATCTTCTCAGAAGGTTGAGGTAGGCCACCACAGGGTTGATACATTATATCTTAATGTTTAGACAAACCTCTTAAGGATAAAAAAACTTTATAAGTGTTGGATTACTGTCTTTATTTTATTTTCATAATGATTAATAGAGAATAAAATCAGATGATATTAGTTGAATATATCATTAAGTAATAAAACATCATGATTAATCACATGATCATGATCTAATCCACGATTGAAGTAGGACCACTTGAAGAGGATACTAGTGGCTCACATTAGTTCCATGACTGTAATAGGAGCATCCACATAATAATCACCTAGTCACCAAGCAGATGTGTATTAAATTAAAACTATATTTAAGTAATATTAATTTTAACTAGTTTCAAGGATGTAATACCCTTGAGTAATATGAATTTTAATAAAGGATGCTGAACAAGAATTAAAAGGGTTTAAATGAGAAATATAAAATAAATTTTTTACTAGTTTAAAAGGATGAGGCTACTGCGATAAAAAATCATGGAGTTTCCAAAATTCAATTTTGGAAGCTATTATACTTGGATATTCATACTAACTAAATTTGTGCATAAAATGATGAGAAATGCCTTTTTGATATTGATATAGTGGGTTTATAAAAATAAATATTGAAGATATGGAAGATAGAGAATTTCAAAATATGATGGATTCTTATTTCGTATGAGGTAATAGTAATTTGGTATATTTTTTATTGTTTTTCAGCTTGATACTGAGGAGAGAGAATGTTATATTAACATTTTCACAATCTTAGGCATTAATAGATCATCTTGTAAAATTGTGAAGAATGTATGAATTGATACTATAGTTACATATTCTTCCAATTAGTCAAAGTTCTTTCAGAAGTAGATATTTCCTTGATTTTCAGTAATCTAGTGATTTTTTAAAGATCTGATTCATTATATATTGAAGGAAAATCAATGAATAATAGGTAGTTCATGTCTACAAAACACTGAAAATTAAATAGTGAAAAGTGGATAATACCTACTCACATAGATAATTTTAGGATATCTACACAATCCTAGTTTTACAATTGACCAACATTTGTAATCATTTCAATCATATAGTGATAATAGAATCCATGATTCAATCAATTGTTGATCATGAAATTGATTAGGATACAAAATTAATTGAATTCCTTAAAAAAATATCATGTGTATTGAATGAATTTAAAATTCCAACATTAATGTGAGGAATATATACTGATTATGTTATCTAGATGTAAATAATTCACAAAGGTTTAAAATAAATGAATGACTTTTTTAAAATTATTTACTGTTGATTCACCCCTCTCAGTTATACCATCACTAATATGGGCTCTAAACCTTTAATGGTGACAAATTAGTATGAAACCATTTATTGATAAAAACTATGTGTTGATTAATTCATGTCATCTTATTATAGGAAGTGACTGATAGAACCGAAATTTTATTCCCAACCACATATATCTAATTTCAACCATCTCTTATGATATGGGGCATTCACCAATTCATTGGGATAATCCAACTTGTTTTTGAGTTTTTTTTGAGCATATGATACCATCACACAATTACTTGAAGTAGTTAATCATTATATCACCATTTATTTCCTAGTCAATTCTATTCGACCTTAAACTATCAGAACCATATTGATTAATGTAGTTGGATGATAAAACATTTAAACTTTCATCATCAATTATGAATACATTTTAATCTAATATTACCATGTTTATGAATTTTATTCAACAATGACTTATTATCATAGTATTTTTCAATGTTAATTGATCTTAAACTAATATAACCCTATCGTTAAAAGATCATAAACCTTAAACCATCCACAATTTCGTGGTAAAATGTTTTTAACCATAAACTACCATTACCTTAATAGTAAAATATATGTGACCATTAACCATCAGAAGTTTATAGCTCAAAGAAACACAACCTCAAAAAAACTTCACCCTATCAATCAAAGATTGTTGATTTTAATCGGTAATAAATTTATTGGTCATTGTTGTTAGACCTCAATCTACTAGTACCCTTTCAGTGATAAATTTTTTACCTTAGACCATTACCATAGTGTTAGTCAAATATGTACGATATTAAATATCCAATAACTTATAAGATAATAATATTTGAATTTATATTATTAGAAAACTCATTATAAAATATCTAAAATTAATTTGTCTACACTATAATTCTCAAAGATGTTTGACCTTATTAAACATGCATGATTTTAGTGAATGTTATTTGAAATTAAATACCATTATTCTCTCGGTCCAAGATATATGACAAGAAGCTACAATTACTCTATCAACCGAATCTATTTAACCTTAAATTAACATAATTATCTTAATAGAATATATATATGACCATAAAACAAAATCTTTACCACATTTCATTACCAGTAATGGATTTTAATTATTTAATCATGTCATGTATTTACTGATGGTTCTAGGTGAAAAAATATTCATTCTTTGGTCTGGACTCTATGACCTAAAACAAAGATACTTAATTCTCTATATGTTGTATAACATAAAATTTTCACAATAATTCTATACATGTTTTATGCTCTAAAACATAAAAGTATCATGGTATATGATGAAAGAACCTAAATTAAGGAACACAAATTTAAAAAAAGGAAGATATAGAAAATATGTTAGTTTAAAACCCACAATTGGATAATTTATCAAAAATTGTGTACCTGGATGCTAATAAAAATCATTAATAAGATTAGGAAAAAGTAAGGGTCTTAATATACTCCCCCATAAGCCACACCTTTTGGGGTTCTACAATATCTTTTGAAAATAAAATCCCCTATAAACCACACTTTTCTTCCTAAATTTCTATAATCCTTAAGAACTCTTTCATAACCGAACAACATTCCCTAGTTTTAAGTGATGGAAAAAGTGCACAGGACTTTTAAGTTCTCATAAAAGTGTGAACTTCATAGAAGGGATCATTCCTCGTTCATTAGGCCAATATATTACCCATGGTTTATGGTGATGAAATATGTTTACATGACCTTCCAATACCCACCCAAACAAATAAATCTAGAAGAATGTTGAATTGGTATATGAAAAATTATCCTTAGTTTATGGTAATGATGTAAGTGGACATGACATGTTAATATCTATCTGATCACAAAAGTATAAAAGATAATTGGTTTTTTGAAACAATTATCTAGCAATGACTCCAAAGTATTGACTCATAATTTATGACTAAATGCATCCCCCCACATGTTCAAAAGGGACATCGACCATCCTCCATGATACTTAATATTATTAATATAGGTTATCAATATGAGTGTTTATATTGGTTCGTGAATCCTCATTTTAATGTAATAAAATAAATAATGTGCTATGTTATCATAATCAATATAATAGAATAATTTTAATGTAACACAAAAATTAAATGGTAAACTAAAAGTGACCATTACAAGGAGAGGATACCTCAATTAGGGTCACATCCTGATAAAAAAATGAAAGAAGAAATGATTAAGGCCCCACTATAAGTGTTATTTTTCTATTTTATTTAGTACTAAAAATTGTCAAATTCTCATATATTAGTCATATCCTTCATGAAAATCTACATAATTGATGAATATTAAAGTTCACGATGTGCTAGTTTGGTCTTGTGATGTCATATAGAGAATAACAAAATCTCTCCTCCCATTAACTATTGAGATAATACTCACTCAAACTATTCTAAACATCTTCCATATTCATTATTACTTTTATATTTGATATAATTAGTTGTATAGACTAGATTTTTCTCTCATCCCATCAAATGTTCTTGGGTAGTAGCGTGAAGTACCCTATAGTTTTCCCTGATTTCACTTACTCCCTATAAATATTATCAAAAGGAGTCTCCTTTATTTCAAATGTCATCCTAAATATTCTCAGGGATAATAACATAATTACTACACTTGAAAAAAATAGAACTGCTCTATTCTCAATGAAAAACATCATGCATGAAAAATATTAACTAGAAACCATATAAACATAATATAGAATCATGTCCACCACCAAGAAATTTACATCCAATGTGAATAATTTGTTAGATTAACTCTTAATTAATTTGTTAGTGATATATTTTAGGGGTGATGTAGTCTTTAGTGACTTCCTCAAAAGATACTTTTATTCGTATGAACTAGTTTTCATCATGAAATCAAACATAATAGAAGGACCTCAAAAAAAATATTCTACCACTTCACCTACTTTAGATGGTGATGGTTTCTGACGCTTTCGTCGGGGCACGCACGTCCGTCCGCCAGGGGCACGACGAGCGCGACTTTCTTTGTGTTGCCCCACATTCCCGCTTTCCAAAGGTGGGCGACATCTTCTTCTTATTCAGGGAAGTCTGCTCCTTGATCGAAACCAGGATGATGGGATGTCGGTTCTTCCTTCCATGGATTCCTTCTCGGAACTCATCACCTAGTTCGGGTCTCCCTCATAGATTTAATACTTTGTTCATGAAACTCTTCCCAGTGACATCTTTTCATGGACGCTGGATAATTACACTGCTTTTATCAAGACATTCCAAAGGGTCTGGTCAGGGAAGCAACCTTAATTTGGGGGAGTAGTCACGTCGAGGCATCATTGAAGTGTCTGTACGTTGGGGAATTGGCGTGTCTATCTTTTGTCCCTTATTATAGGGATTCTCGAGGGCATGGATGCCCGAGGCATCCCACATCGAGCACAGGGAATCATATTCCATAGGCATGTATCTGAGGTTTTCCTCAGATTCCCATGTTTAACACGGGGTATGCCGCACGTTTAATGTCCAACAGGGATGGATTGGCCTGATCAGAACACTAGCTGGAGTGGATCAGATTGGGGAATCCCCATTGAAGGGATGCCGATATTGGGGTCATCTCGTGGGCGGCTTCCTGGATGCTGTGGAGGGGAGTGGAGTGGCATTATCCCACCGGAATGTGGTGGCCCGACTAAAACTTAGGGTGTATAATGTATGGACGGATGTATAAAGTGGAGGGGGGAATGAAATGGGACCATCGCAAGGGCGACAGTAAAGTTGGGCTTGAGCCTCTAAGAGACCTCCTATATATCCTAGTGGCAGGGAATCAAAGTCTGCATAGTTTGGGATGGTGTTGGAGAACCGACGTGAAGGTGGACCTTAGCCCGATGGTCGTTGTCAGCAAACCGACGTGGGTGTGGACCTTGGTCCAATGGGCGTCGTCAGCGAACCGATGTGAATGAAGCCAGAATGACCAACATGCGGTGGACTTGAACCTCAGGAAGGCTTCCTACGTACCATGTCTTAACATGGGTCAATGTCCTCGTAGTTTAGGAGGGAACGTGGGCTTGGCACGCCGACAAGGAGATGGCCTGGGCCAATTATTGCTGGGCGTGAACCTCAGGAAGGCTTCCTACGTACCATGCCTTGGCATGGATCAAAGACCTCATAGTTCAAATGAGATACGGAATACAGTTTATCATCATGGAGGACATGGGTGAACCAACGTGAATGAGGTCGGAACGACTGGGTGAGTGGCTTGAACCTTATGGAGGCTTCATATGTACCATGCCTTGACATGGATCAATGACCTCATATTTCAGGTGGTGGTTTTCGTCAGCGAACCGGTGTGGAGGTGAACCCGTGGGTCCACTGGTGGTGGACTTGAACCTCAGGGAGGCTTCCAACGTACCATGCCTTGCCATGGATCAAAGACCTCGTAGTTCATGAGATATGTGGAATGGTGGATTTCGGTGAACCGACGTGAAAAAAGGACCTTGGCCTGATGGGAGATGGGCTTGAACCTTCGGAAGGATTCCTACGTACCGTGCCTTGACATGGATCAAATTCCTCGTAGTCCGGGTTGGTCACAATGGCTTGTCGTCGGACTGGAATGCAGTTTAACATCATGCTGGACAAGGGTGGAACCTGACATGAAGAAATGACGGGCGGTGGGCTTGAACCTCATAGAGGCTTCCTATGTACCATTTATTTACATGGATCAAAGACCTCATAGTTCAAATGGATGTACAGTTTAATTTCATGTGAGACAACATACAGTTTAAGGTCATACTATATGGGGGGATACTGTTTAACGCCATGCTGGGCAGGGGAATACAGTTTAACGTCATGTTGGACGTGGGTATATAGTTTAACGTCATGACGGATGAGGTGTTGTCATGGCCAATGCTTACTCTAAGCCCAGGTGAGTCAGATCGGAGTGAGAAACAAGAAGCAGCAGAGACCTGATGATCACGCCGCGAAGGGTGCGTACGTGAGAAACAAAGAGGGGATTACGTGTTAGGCGGACCATGGTGCTGGGACTTACTCCGGGATGGAGGCCCAAAGTGCGGAAAAGTGCAGCAGGAGAGGGATTTGAGACCAAATATGGAAGGTGTGTTGTTCCCTATCGCGCTCTCCACTGGCCTTGGCAGTGGGGAATTACGGAGGTGCATGGGTGCTACCTTCCACAAGAGAGGATTGGGGCTTACACCAAGTTGGTTTCCCTTCCCCCGTGGACAAATGACACTCCAAAAGGAGGATCTCATTCCATGTGAGGAAGATTCCATTCCGGTTTAGACGAGTGGGCGTAAAGAATGTCCGAGCCAGGGGGACCTAGCGTGCGAGGCACAAGGTAGGATCACAGTTTAATGTCATGTGTTAACAATGTAGTGCTTGGCATTTTAATGTCCTGTAGCTCGGACAAGGTGGGTCTACTCCGCACCCCTTTGACTTACATAACCGGTACCCTCTGCCCCTTGGGGAAGGGAAGGTACCAGAAAATCCGTGGTAAATGGGGGTCCCAGACCAAACCATCGAGGGGTCCACGTTAGCGTGGCTATGCGAAGAAGCAATAGCCGTTAGCGTGCCTATGCGAAGAAGCATCAGGCGAAGCAATGCTACAGGTGATGTTGTTCATGGGACTTTGAAATCACATCGTGCAAACTCGGAGGGTTGCACGGGAAGAGGAATTTCCAAGCAAAGGGGTGTGCTTCATGAAATGGAATGCCTGGGCCTTAGAATGGGGAAGGGATGTCAATGGGAGGTTCTTCGCAAAGTGGAATGGTATTCTTGGAGCACTTCCTTGCAAAGTAGAGGTGCCTCATGAAGAAGGGGGTTGTGAAGCAATGTGATTCGCGATGTACAGTGACCCTGCATTGGCATGTGGATCACTAGTACAAGATCAGTGTTTCGCGAAGCATAAACGCTCCGCGGCTGCCTGGGTTCCCTTGTGATTCCCCTTCCTTTGCGAAGGCCCTCGGGCTCCATGAAGGGCATCCCTCTCTGATGAGGGTCTCAGAATGAGACAAGGCGAATGCATCTCCTGAAGCAAAAATACCCCGCGGAGCTCATGATTCTCGGGGTGAAGGGTGCTTCGCGATTCAGGTGTTTAGAAGCCGAAATGTCGGATTGTCCATCCACGAGGGCTCGAGGGGAACCCTGTATTTATAGGAAAGGGGTGCTGCGAAGCAGAGCTCAGATGGCGCGAAGGGGCAGCCGTTGCTTCGTGGCGGGTCGCGAACGCCAACAGGGTTCGCGGAGGGTTACCACCTCCTCTGCTTCACGGCAGGCTCGCGAACGTTAGGGCGTTCGCGGAGCATTACAGCCTCCTCTTCTTTGCAGCGGGCTCATGAACGTCAGGGTGTTCGCGGATCATTAACACCTCCTCTACTTCGCGGAGGGTTTGTGAACTTCAGGGAATTCACGGAGCGTTACCGCCTTCTCTGCTTCAAGGAGGTCGTGTTGCTGGGGTGTGCTCCGCGGCTGAGCTTCAGGGGGCAGAACGCGGGCTTCTTTTTTTTCCTCCCTTTGCATTCAATATTTTGGCGCCAACAAATGCCCCCCTCAAATGTGGATCCGCGGAGGGATGAAGAGTCACATTCTGAGGGAAAATCGCAAAAATTATCGGCGGTTCGCGATGTGGCCTCGCGAAGGGGCGCGCGGGGCTGACAGCGGCTGCGCAGTCCGGACGTGCCGCAATGCTCCTCGCGGGTGGGATGCGCCGCGAAGCTCCGAGGTCGCCGCCTATAAATAGGGGGCTGACCTCTCATTTTGCCTCTCGCGAATTTTCTCCTCTTGCGCTCTCGACTTCGCAAAGCATCGCATAATCCACGTCTGCTCTCCTCGAATCGAGCTTTGCGGCGACCCACGAGTCTCCGACTCCGCGATCGCACCAAGTGAACTTCTTTTTACCAGCCTAGTCCAAGCTCCGAGTCTTGTTTCTGCGCTCGAGATTCGCGAGAGCTCTTCGCGAGCCACCTTCGCGACCCGACCTGAGATTTTTTGGAGTTCCAAAACCGAAATGGCCCATCGAGAAGCTGTGTTGGGGGTGCTTGCAGACGCCGCTCGGAGGGATGAGATGGCTAACCGTATGGGCCTTGGAGAGATGGTCCGAAGTCACTCGGACCATAATTCGTTGACAGCACTTCTATCAGATAGTCAGAATAACTACCCGCAGTGTAGGAATCTGCCCCTGTATGGCTTCGGGGTGAGGGATGATGTCTTCATCCCTGAGGCGAGTAGGGACAAACCATATTGTTGGTTCTAGAGCATGCCATTCCAGCGCTAGTGGTTCTGGGCGGCTGATGGTCATGCACGGGAGGACTTTACACCCGTCACCGCCGACTTTCTCCACAACCATCTGAAAAATATTGGTGGGAATCCATTAAGACCAGAGACGTCCCATCCTTTGTACCGTACCATGCTGAAGGCGACTTTGAAGGATTCGAAGAATGGGTGGTCTGATGAGTGGGACCTGTGCCAGGGCGGTAGCTTCACCAATGACTGGGAATGTACCTACTGGGTAGGTGCCTTATGCAAGGAGTTTGGGGCCGAGCTAAGGAGAGTGGGTTTGTACGAGGTGGCATGGGCCTCCCAATTCCACATTTACCAACCGAAACAGCTGATGCCGGATCTGCTTAGCAGATGGTCTTCTACGACCAATACATTTCACATGCACCATGGGGAGGTGGGGATCAGTCTGTGGGATGTCCACCAGATCTCAGGGGTTCTGATATTGGGGTCCATGTCTGATGAGTCCCCCCCCCCCCCGTCATGAGCGCGTGGGAGGATCCGGAGGAAGAATTGGGGTTTCAGTGTCAGCACTGAACAGCAGCCGATAGTCAGGCTGGCGGTGTTCATCACAGCCCATATCTGTGGTTGGATCCTATCGGTGAGGGATACCAGCTTGGGGGTGCGGCCCAGCTCGTTCATCATGGCGTCTATGCTGGCCATGGGGCAACGGGTCAATATGGGGATTCCAATGCTCGCCAAGATATACAGGATGCTACGGCGTGTTAGCGAAGGCAAGAAGACGCCAAGGATATGCGGGCCCTTCCACCTTCTGTATGGGTGGATTGCGGCTCAAATCAAAGGGATTTATGAGTATCCAAACCCTATCTCGCCGCCAGAATCAAACTTCCATCCCTCCATTGTGAATGCGGCCAGGAGCATCCCATTCAAACTAACCGTACCGATGGTGCTGAACCGGGTGTGGAGGGCGGATGAGTTTAACTTCCACCCGTTTCCATTACCGATGGGGGTAGTCACTAATGATGATCAGGGAACAAAAGATCATAGGGCTTATCTCCTGGCCTTTCGAGGCAGAGTTTTGGTGGAATGAGTGGACTGGGAGCCGCTCTGCGAACCGCATACCCCGCATCGATTTGCGAGGAAGTTTCAGTGCCTGCAGCGGCTGACCCCGCAGGTCAACTGGGAGGTGCGTCACGGGGAGCACCCGTGTGTGATGAGGCAGTTGTGGATTATGTTCACATGGGAATACGGGAAGATGCGAATTGCATTGCCTCCATCCACCACTGCTTTCGGATTGGTGAAGGAGTACGCCATCAGCTGGGAGGCCGCTTATCCGGGGTAGATGCTGAGGCAGCCAACCGTTTGGGCTGGTGATGGCGGGCCTCCCCTATCCTGAGGTTGGGGTCGGAGGCCAACGTGTGCCTCTCGCGGTGGTGGGGCTCTTGTGGCAGTGAGACCTGCACCAGATGAGGGTGTGGCAGCAACGTTGGTAGTGGACCCGGTGGTCCCGGAAGAGTAGAGCCATCCGGAGGGGCGGCCTCTGAGGGGATTTCGTAGGATATCCACTCAGGATCCGGGGAAGCGACTACGCCACATTGACATGCCAGAGGATGCTGTTTTTTCTGAGGCCTGGGACATTTGGGATGTCAACCGGCAATTCCTCAGTCCACCCGAGATTTGGGTGCATCTAAATCGTCTCAGGATGGATTTACCGGGCATAGGCCCAGTCCGGGCTTGTTTCACGACATCTCCGGCGGAGGCAGAGAAATACATGGATGAGTTGGAGGACTACATTCACTCCAGTGGTGTCCCACGCCCAAGGACAGACCGGGTGAGGGTACTGCTGGATCAGACGGTTCTCCCACAGCTATCAGCTACCGATATGAGAGAGTGCTTCCCCCTACTGGAAGAATCAGAGGACTCCTCTTGGGAGGATGAGGCTGGCGGAGGGAGCCCGTTGGAGGAGGGCGAAGTCGAAGACATAGACTCAGATTCTGATGATTTCGTAGAGGCTCTTGAGGTAGCATTCTGTGCTTCTTTCCTCATGGTCCGTTCTTAGGCCATCATGGATTTCTTACCAATGTTTGAACCATGTAGGAGGAACTTGTACGCAAGCCTCGCTCTCTCCCCTTTGTGGGTGATGATGCAGGGACTTCAGAACCCGCGCCTACGGCTGCGTCCAGTTTTGCATCTGGTGGGCCCAGAGCACCCGAGGTGGCTCCTCCAGAATCTACAGACCTTCCAACAGTATATGGAGGGACACGCCATGGGGTGCCATCAGCATTGACTCAAGAGCAGCACCAGGAGTTCGAACTCTGAATGTTTCCTCTACTGGATTCATTGCTGTCCTTTGTTGATTGTGCCAACTAGCGTTTATGTCCCTCTCTGTCGTAAAGTTCTCTGACTGGCATGGGCTTCTGCGGTAAGGCTGGTAGGGATGTTTGGTGGCATCCCTTCTAGGGGAATGCCGATGATAGTGGAGATAGTCCCCCCATCTCCCTGAGCTGCAGCACTCCCTACCGTCAGCGGCACCACTAGCAGGGTCGTGCCCGAGGTTATCGAGGTGGAGTCTGATGACGAGGATTGATCAGCCGACCCAAGTCCCGTCATGCCTTCTCCAGCGCCAGATGTCACATTGGATTCAATGCCATATGCAGATCCTGCCAAGGATTTCTTGTGGGCGTATCCTGCGTAGAGCCTGCCAATCACGCAGACTGGGACGAAACGACCTCCGACGAAGAAGACAACAGCATAGTCCGCCGCCGATCATGAAAGCTAATCACGCGCTTCATCAAGGACACCCCCAAGTGCTATGGATGAATGAAATGGACAGACTTCACTCACGGCTGCGCGAACTGTGCGCCGGGGGAGTGGATGTCGAACGTCCTCATGCGCTAATCCGAGATCTCATGCCTGACAAGATCCGCGAGTATGATCACGGGCTCAGCATGGGTTGGCAGCGGAGGAAGGCGACAAACATCAAGAAGTTCCAGGAGGCTGAAAGTGAGGTCCAACAATTGCAGGCCCAGGAGGATGAGCACTCAGCCTCTCTTAATACACAATCTGAGCTAATCTCACAGTTTAAGGCTTAGTTGGCAGTGGCAGAAGAGCATATGAGGCAGGCTCTGGAAAGATGGCTGCCATTCAAGCTGGCATAGAGAGGGCCAAGGCCAAGGCTAATGAACTGCGCCTCGCCACTACTGAGGAGGATCGGGAGCTAAGTCAGCGGCATCAATTCTTGGATGCCACAAGTCAAAGGGTGGCGGAGCTACAACGCTCTTTTGACGGGGTCAACCAGTCCATGGGGGGTGTTGACCCCTGGGTACTGTAACAAATTACAAACCATTTAATGGTACTTTCAGGCTTCAATTTTTCTTCTATTGGATGATGTAGCATGCACGATTTATACTATTTGCATCAGATCATTACATCCCTACAATGTTTTTGGGATGTCTGGCGAAAATTCCCTAAGCTCACGTGGTTCAGGCCCGGTGTGAGAAACAACAGATAGTTGCCTCATCGTCCCACCCAACCTAGGAGTGGAAACCAAGCTTCAGGAATCCATGGATTAGATAACCAGTTCAGATTTCTATAAAATAGGATAGACCTGGCCAGAGAATAAAGTTCTCAAAACAGCCGAATTACCGTTTCTTCAACGTGCTCTTATGCATGATCGGTGCGACGCCATGGGCGCTGGAATCGGTCCGAACAGATAGAAATGGGAAGTGTGAATCACAATACCCAAGATTTGGAACACTGCAGGGATGGAATGACAATAAAGGATAACCGGTAACCATGGCGGAAACACAACATCCATATCATATTAGCCTAAAATGGGGACAAACAAATGAGGGTCGACCATTGATCATGTTTGAAACACGGGACCTTGTCACAAATGTTGTCAAGATTCTTCCGGGGCGTTGGCCCATGACTGTAGGTGAGCTGATGCGGCATGAGAACAAGCCAATAGGGGGTCCTTTCTGAGATGAAAGGGTATGAGGGTACGAATAAGGGGTACGAAAAGCATGGAATATGGAGTGATGGTTTGTCCGGAAAGAATCTGACACTCATGTATTTACACCACCGTGGTGGGAGTACGCCAGATGGCCGCATCAGTTTGATTACGGATCCTTCCTTCATTGGTACATGGCCTCTCTGGTGAGGGGTTATGTCACTTCCCAATGGGATCTTGGGGCATCCCGATCTTTTTTAGGGTATAATCATAGTTACATGGTCCCCTACGAGGGGTCTGGCCAGGGGGCGGAATGGGGAAGAATAGGATTAATGATTCCTATGGGCAGGACCCTAGGAAAAATACTAGGGTGTCTCTACGTATCCCATGAGGGTGGCAATCAAGCCACACGTATTTCTAGAAGTGCATTTTAGTCATAGAATAACACTGGCAGGTGAAATTCTCTCTGGAAGAGGCTCTGGTGCCCCCCGTGGTTAACATGGGGGCATCCTGAACTTGCTTAGGGTAGAACCGCAGTTTAGTTTCATGTGTTGAGGACATATGGACTCCTGTAGTTTAACGTCATACGGTAAGACGTGGAATGAAAGGTAAGATCCCAGGTAGCATGTGGTCTGGTAGTTATGAAACCGATGTAAATGAGGACTTGGAGTCCAAATCACACCACGTACCGCTAGAGGAAACTCTTCAGGTCAAGGGACCAAGAGTGAGAATTAGTCTAGGCCTGAAGCAGAGTGGTCGGACGTTCCTACGTACCCCATGAAGATGGGAATCAAGCCATTAATATTTTATGAAGCGTATTTTAACGTCGTGCAGCACGATGAGAAGCCTTGACATGTCGGTACACATCCTGCCAAAACTACTAAGCCCACTTGAGTCAGGCTCGGTGTGGGAAACAAGAAGTAGTGGTGGGACGTTCCTCACACATAAATGGAAAAGGGTAGGGTGAGGGGACACTCGGTGAATACTGGCCCCATGATACTAACATGACCATGTTGCGCACCTAGATGCACGAAGAGATAGAGCCGAGTGTGTTGGAATTCCACTTGAACATGAGGAAGTGGAAATGTGTGAATCATGACACTCGAGGTTTGGATCACCATGACGATGGAGTGACGATAGAGGATAACTGTTAACCATGGTGGAAACGCATCATCCATATCATGTTATCCTAGAACGGGGACAAACAAATGAGGATCGACCGTTGACTATATTCAAAACACGGGACCATGTCACAAATGTTGTCGGCAGTCTTCAGGGGCATTGGCCCTGGACTGTAGGTGAGCCGATATGGCATGGGACCAGGCCGTTAGGGTGTCCCTTCAGACATGGAAATGTATGAGGATCAAAATGCAGAGCACACAAATCTTGGACGTGGAACGAGGGGTTGTCCCCGTGAGAATTCCACACTCCAGTATTTCTCAAAACGCATATGAATACGTTAATAAGAGTGTTAGACAGAAGGATTCTATTCCCTCCCCATAGGGAGATCTTAGTTTAAGGTCGTAGAACTAGGACCATGGATGGATACTGGGGATGTGTACGGTGCGGTGAACAACCCGATGTGGATGAGGGAATAACCCCACACCACACCGCACTCCAAACCCCATGGGAGGGGTTTTAGGTCAAGGGACCGAAAAACAGAGTTGAGCTGGGCCTGAGGCAAAGTGATCAGGCGTTCCTACGTACCCCATAAATATGGGGATCAAGATACATGTAGTTATTGAAAGGGTCTCAGTTTAAGGTCTCAGAACTCGGACCATGGTTTTAAGGAATCATAGGAGGAACGTGGTGGGATAATTATTGTACCTGACGTGAATAGGAGTCGGAGGTTCTAATGACCACGTGTTCCTTGGAGAGGTTTTAGGTCAAGAGACCGAAAACGAGAGTTGAGATGGGCCTGAGGTAATGTTCCCAGGCATTCCTACGTACCCCATAAGGATGGGGATCAAGATATACGTATTTCTTGAAATGTGGAACGGTAAGGTACCAGTGTTGGGAGAAAAGGGGTGGTGCGGGCATGGCCCTAGAACCAAACAAAGAGGAATTTGATAAATCTTGTTTTTCCATTAAGGTGAGTGGTTTTTTTTGTGAATTAACAGCCCTAGAGTAGCAAGCCTCGGCATCACCATAAGAATCAAGCCATGATAGGCGTTGACAAATGGCATGGCATGTGACCAATACCCAACGTGATATCCTCTACAACGAGGTCATCACAATGCAGTTCCATTTTTCGTCATGCGGACAGGAAGATAATGTCACAGTTTAGGGTTGTGTGATAGGACCAAGCATGCATTTTAACGTCATGCAACGCAGAAGTAGTTCATAATATGCTAGGTGGGGAATGTGTATGGTGTCATGTGACACAACCGACGTGAATGAGGACGTATCCCAAACCACGCCACGCTATCCCGTAGTTAGGGTCCCGAAGGCAGGATGCTGAACTCAAGCTGGACCCAAGGACAGGTGGTCTGGGTGTTCCTACATATCCCATGAGGACGGGAATCAAGGCAGACGTAGTTCTTGGTAGATCTTAGTTTATGGTCTTTAGAGCTCGGACCATGAGTGGATGACAACTTTCCAGGTAAGCGTAGACCTCAACCTGATCCCTAAGCCAACATGAGTTAAACTCATTGTGGGAAATAAGGGGGGAAGATCCTTATCGCAATACCCGAAACATCCATCGAGGGTAAGTTGGTGAAGAGCCCCGAAGGACGCCTTTGACATGGCTTTTTCCCCCAATGCGCATACGTGCATGAAGGAATAGTACCAAGTCTTTCGAAACTTCACTTGGACGTGATGAGAATGGAGAAGGATGTGAATTGTGTAACTGACATTTTGGGATTAATGGGGTTGGCATGCAGATAGAGGATAACCGTTAACCATGGCGGAAAAACAGTCTTTATATCGCGTTAGCCTGAGGTGGGAACAACAAACGAGCATCGACCGCTGACCATATTCGCAACATGGGATTTTTATCAATTTATTGTCCGAAACCCTCGGGGAAGTTGGCCCGTAACAGTAGAAGAGCCCTTGGGCGTGGTATCCAGGTCGTTCTTGGGGGTCCCTCCGGGTGTGAAAGATGATGGAAGCCCTGATGAAGGGATACACAATTCCTAGAAGCAGGTGCGGACGTGTCCGAATAAAGTCTGACATTATAGGTAATAAACCAGAGTACCCTTAGGCACATTGGTGAACCGTTAGAAAGGGTCGATGAAATAGCTCGGGAAGTAGAGGTACATGGCGTGGTCATTACAAGACTGACGTGAATGAGGACATAATCCCACATCACACCATATAATCCTCTCATGGAGGAAGAGTAGGCCAAGGGGCCACGGTGGGATGGAGGTTTTCAAGAGATGGGGATGGACCCGAAGCTTAGACATTCGGGTGGTCCTACGTATCCCATAAAGATGGTAATCAAGCCACACATAGTTCTGAAGGGATACCCTGGGGGCATAATATCCTAACAAGGAGGTGTATGGCACGGTGGGTAATGATGACATAATCCCACACCATACCGCACAGTTCTGTAGGAATGAATCTGAGACAGGGGGCCCGAAAAATCCGAGCGGCCTGAGGGTAGGCCTCGGTGAGGGAGACCTGAGGCTGGGCCTCAGTAAGGGTGGCCTGACTAACTTGTAGTTTAACGTCTTGCAGCAAGGATGGGGGTCGTGGGCCCGGAAAACCAAGGGGCCTGAGGTTAGGCATCGGTCAGGGAGGCATGAAGATCTAGGACACTATTGACCATGTTCGAGACACGGCATCCCTATGGTGGCCTTACATGGGAGCAACAAATGAGCGTCGGCCGTTGACCAAATTCGCAACATGGGACTTGTATTGGTTTGATGCTCGAAAACCCCTCAGGGCATTGGCCTGTATTGGAAGGAGAGCCCTTGGGAGTGGTATCCAGGCCGTTCTTGGGGGTCCCTCCAGGTGAGGAAAGTTATGGAATCCCAATCAAGGAGTGGGTGAAGCATAGCTGTAGTCATCCACGAAAGAGGCGAACATCTCCAGGGAGTACGTGTAGCCGGGTCGAGGATTGCTCGACGTGAGTTGGGGAAAAAGTGTGCATCCTGCCATATGTCTTGACCCGAGGGGAAGACTTTGGATTTTGTGCTGGGCCAATAGAGGAAATGTCCGGGCATTCCTACGTATCCCATTAGGATGGGAATCAAGCCATACGTAGTTATTGAAGGTCATACAGTTTAACGTCGTGAGGAAAGGACGTGGGAGAATAGATGAACTGGAGTGGGCACATGGTGCAACCCTTATAATCCTTGTATGAGCGGGGATAAAAAGCCTACTCCTCGTCATGCAAGGATCCTCAAAGGAAACTATACCCAGGGGGAAAGTGAAAGAGAAGAGCTCTGGGCTGGGCTCAAGAAGAGATGTCTGAGCATTCCTATGTGTCCCATTAGGATGGGAATCAAGCCATACGTTGTTTTTGAAGCGCAGTTTAATGTTGTGCTGGACTAGAGATGCATCTCATTTGGGGATATGTACAGTACGGTGGGTAACCCGACGTGAATGAGGATGTGTCCCATGCTACACCATACAATCCCATAAAAGAGCCTGAGTCGACGAGGGCCAAGGGACCTGAGGCCGAGCCTCGGTCAGGGAGGCCTGACCAGCTTGCAATTTAACGTCTTACAGTAAGGACGAGGGCCAGGGGCCCGAAGAGGCCAAGGGGCCAGAGGATGATCCTTGGTTAGAGAGGCCTGACTAGCATGCAGTTTAACATCTTACAGTAAGTACGGGGGCCAGGGTCCCGAAGAGGCCAAGGGGGATGAGGCTGAGCCTTGGTCAGGGAGGCCTGACCGGCTTGCAGTTTAACGTCGTACAGTAAGGAAGGGATCCAGGGGCCCGAAGAGGCCAAGGGGCCTGAGGCTGAGCCTTAGTCCAGGAGGCCTGACCGGCTTGAAGTTTAATGCCATACAGTAAGGACGAGGGAGGTCATAGTTTAAGGTCATAGAGCTCGGACCATTTTGCAGTTTATCCTCTTACAGGATGATGGTGTAGTTTAGGGTCATGCGAGTCCGTAACATGCAGTTTAGGGTCGTGCGGGACTGTAACGTGTAGTTTAGGGTCGTGCGGGACCGCACAGTTTAAGGTTGTACAGTACCAAAGATGCTTAGGAAAAGTACTGATTGAAGAACTTGGATTTGGTGGGAGGAGTTACGTGCTCACCATCCGTGGTCACCAAGGAGTATGCTCCATTGGGGTAAACCTTCTGGATGACATAAGGTCATTCCCATTTGGGCTCTAGCATGGGCGGTTTCCTACTGGGAATCATTGGCGCTCGAAGGGCTAACACTAGGTCACCCTATAGAAAAGGGCGAAGGTGAACCTTCTTGTTAAAGGATCTGGCTATCTTGTTCTGATGCCTTTCCAAATTGTGCTGGGCATGAAGCCTGTTCTCATCCATTGCTTCCAATTCAGCTAGATGGATTTTTGCCACCTTATCTGGTGCCTCCTGGTTATAGACTGTAATGCGTAATGATGGCAGCTAGATCTCAATGGGTAGGATGACCTTAGCCCCATACACCAGGGAATATGGGGTCACCTGGGTGGAATTGCCAGTCGTCATCCAATAAGACCAGAGGGCATTGGGGAGCTTTTCGGGCCAACTTTTCTTGTTCTGACCAACCATCTTTTACAGAATGTTAGAGAGGGTTTTGCTAAATGCCTAGATCTGACCATTTTCCTGTGCATGATAGTGAGAGGTATGGTTAGAACGGATATTGTACTTGGTGTACAATTTCTTTATCTCGGCTGCTCGGAAGTTGGTGTCGTTATCGGTGAGGACAGCGTGAGGGGACCCAAACTGGTGGATGATATTGGAGCTCACAAAGCTGATGATGGAATGGGCCTTGACATCTTTGATTGGAACTGCCTCTACCCACTTGGAAAAGAAATCTGTTGCAGTTAGGATGAACCTACACTGGCGAGCTATTGCTGGTGGATATGGTCCCACTACATCGAGTCCCCACACCGAAAATGGCCAGGAAAACTTGGTGGAGTGGAGAGGCTCCGGCGGCCGATGCAGGAAGTTGTCTTGAATTTGGAACGCGTGGCATCTCATGGAAAACACGATACAATCATGGATTATAGAGGGCCAGAAGTACCCAAACCTCCAGATTTGATGGGATAGCTTGGGCCCAGCCTGGTGGGCACCGTAGGAACCAGCATGAACCTCTTGCATAACCTGAGAAATCTCGACTCCTTGAATGCAATGGAGGAGAACCCCATCAAAGCTCCACTTATAGAGGATTCATTCAAGATTGGGACCACTCTGGAGGGTAAATTGTAGTGTGCGGCATCAGATTCACTCGTGCTCGACCCAGTCGTCTAGGAGGCAACCATTTTGGAGATACTCGACAAAAGGTCTCCTCCAGTTGGTAGTGGCCTCAATCGCTGTGTCTGACGAACCTGAGACCCCTGACGTAGAATGTCTGGTGGTGAGATGAGTTACCCGCATGCCGTCATTGTCCTCTAGGGTGATGGGGGAAATGAATCTCTAGTGTGCCACATGTATTATCAAATCATCTTGTGAGGGTTCTGTGAGTGACGTGGCTAATCCATCCAAAGCGTTAGCTCGACCGTTCTGTGACTGAGGGACATCGGTATCCTCTAGTCGAGAATGGAACTGAGCCATTAGACAGAGGGTGCACTCTAGAAATTGCACAAGCTCCAGCTTCCTGACGACATAGTCACCATTGACCTGCTTGATTACCAGCTCAGAAACTCTTTTCACATGCAAATGGGGCACATCGATCTCGAGGGCCAACTCGAAGCCGGTGATGAGAGCCTGGTACTCTTCCTCATTTTTGTTACAACCTTCTAACAACAGGAACGAGTATGGCTGGATGGCTTGCACCAGGGTGATGAAGATGATACCCAGACCCACCCTGTTGAGCATAGGATCGTTGAGCCTCCTACCGGTGGGGCTCCGGGAGGCACCGTCGAAGTGCATTTTCCAACATGAGATGGGATGATCGACTGAGAGGATTGCGTCATTAGGAAAATCCTGGTCTAGGGATTGATCTGTGGAGGTTGGATGAGAATCTAAAAAGTCTGGAAATGCCTGCCCCTTGACGGCCTTCTAAGGCATGAACCTGATGTCAAATTGCTAGAGCATCACCGGCCACCGCGCTAGTCGGCCAGTCAACATGGGGCGGTTCAGGAAGAACTTCAGTGTGTCTACCCAGGAGACCAATTGTACCTCATGGTGCTGTAGGTAATGCCGCAAATTCTATATGGAAAACATGAGCACAAGGCTACTCTTTTTGATATGGGAGTATCTGATCCCCATGTAGAGAAGCATGCGTTTGAGATAGTAGAGGTTGTTCTCTGTACCATCGTTATTCTTCTGGGAGAGAAGTACACCTACGGATCATTCCAGGGTGGTCACGTAAAGGACCAGTGGGTTTCCAGAGACAGGTGGCATCAAAACTGGAGGTTGGAGCAGATACTTCTGTATTTCTTTGAAGATGGTCCGACAATCTTCATCCCATTCATAGGCGGTGCCTTTCTTCATGAGCCGAGAAAAGGGATTACACTTGCCGGTCAGATTCGCGATGAATCAGAATATATAGGCTAAGTGGCCTTGGAGACCCAGGAGCTCCCGAATATTGCTCGGGGGAGGCATTTGTCTAATGTCCTTGATCTTCTCTGGGTCAATCTCAATGCCCTGATATCTAACAACAAAGCCAATAAATTTCTCAAAGGTGACCCCGAAGGCACACTTTAACAGGTTCATCTTCAGGTGGTGGGAATGGGGGAAACTGAACACTTTCTCAAGGTATTTGAGACGGTCCTGGTGCAGGATAGATTTGAACACTAGATCATCCACGTAGAATTCCACTAGCGTCTATGCGATGCATGGCCCGCTGATAAGTGGCACCAGAATTTTTCAGGCCGAAGGGAATAACCTGGTAACAAAAAGTACCTTGGGGAGCCCTGAAGGCAGTGGACTCCTCATCCTCAGGGGCCATTCGGATCTGGTTGTACCCGGAATACCCATCCATGAAAGAGAGGTCTTGGAACCTGGTCATGGCATTAATCAATAACTCGATCAATGGAATGGGAAAATCATCATTTGGGCAGTGGAGATTGAGATCGCAAAAGTCGATGCAGACCATGATATGCCCGTTCTTCTTCTTGACTTGCACAATGTTGGAAATCCACTTGGGGTACTGGACTTCCTTGAAGAAGTTGTATTTGATAAGCTTATCAACCTCGGCCTCAACCATGGCACCATGAGAAGGATGAAACTTTCTGGGAGGCTGCTTAAACCCACAATGGTTTGATGGGAGGCCTAGGAGGTGAATGGCTACCTGAGGATATTGTCCTGGCATCTCTCCGTAACTCCAGGCAAACACATCACAATGTTTTTTGAGAATGTCTACGTATTGCTACTGCTCCTCGGGGGACATGGCTGCACTGATCAATGTGGGTCTCATATCTTCCTCACTGCAAAGATTCACCTATACCAGTTCATCAACTGTGGTAGATACACCTTCCTCAAAGGCGGGGGGAGCGTCCTCCAGATCTTCCTCTCCACCCGTGGAGGGATTTCCCGCAAGGGGGCCTGCTTCTGAGCTATCAAACCCTGACGGGCAGCTGGTTCCGGATTGGGCAGCAGTGGTCACCATATCATGAGACCCATTCAACATTGAGACCATAGCAATGAAGGCAGTTGATCCTTTCCCTTCTGGCCTTCGGCCTAAGGGGCCACGTTTGATGACATCAAAGCAGTGGTGACGCGTCATCCTGAGTCGGTTGATTCCAGCACGGCGGAAGAGACATGTTTGACGTACCACCGTTACCATAAGCCTGACATTCTGATACCGTATAGGGGTAGGATGTTCTAGGATCATCTGATCCAGGTTGGTATAGGAGTACGAGGTGATTTTCCACCGTTGCTTGGACATGGGAACATGCCTTCCTTTCGTACCTAAAACAACAAAACGCTGCCCCATGTCGGGGGTCGTGGCCTCCAATCGATGGATTGGGAAGATGTAGGCGTCATCCATTCTTTCCCAGGGATCACTTGTGACCGGGGCGGGTTACTCTTCACTTGATAGGATTATCTTATCCTTGATCTTGTAATAGGCAGTGTCCAGATAGCGGGCTTCACAAGAGGCTAATAGAGACACATATCCTTGGAGCACGCCCACTCGACCATTGAGGGAGTATTTGAGGCATTGGTGATACAACGAATGGACCGCTGGAGTAATGGCCTGCCCATCAATGCGTTGTAGGCGGTGTCCTGGGAGACAACCATGAACTCGGTGCTGGCAATTAGGCCATCGAACTGGGTCTTTAGGCGGATCTTGCCGACTGGGGATTTCTCGGTCCTGTCGTATCCCTGGATCCTGAGGTCGGAGGGAGTTAAATCATCTTCCGAAAGACCCAGCTTTAGTAGTCTCCGAGTCTGGATTAGGTTGATCCCAGAACCCGTGTCAATGAGGTAGCGGCAGACTTTCACGCCATTGAACTGGCCAGTGACATATAGTGGGCGAATATTCCCATGTATGGGAGGGTCTTCATCTTCACCAGAGAATGAGATTACTTCCTGGAATTCATAATTTTCAATTACCTCAGTGTGGGAGGCTTCCTCATCTGCTACCTCCATCTCAAACTGAAGGGGTATCCTTAGGGCCTCGGCAAGTGATTCGCGCATTTCATACGATAGGCGAAGAGATTCAAGGATATAAAGCCTTGATGGAATGCTGGCTAAGTGCTTCAAGACATCATACTTTCATTCCAGACGTGAGCTTCTGCCTATAGGAGGTCTCTCTACCATTGGAGGCATAGTAGGTCCTGCCGGTTGAACCGGCAGCTTGCTTGTACGGGGTACATCCCACTGCCTACTAGTTGAGGCTTGGAGAGTAGCTTCCAGATTAGGATCAGACAACGGAGATTGGCCTGCAATCGGGTAATACTGACCGCGATACGGGCGAGGCAGCTCTGCCTGATCTAGTAGGACAAACGACGGTGGAGGTAGATTTGAGGGCATCAGATGAGGTTGCGCATGCTGAGCTCTACGCTGAGCCTGCTGTATGGTTTCAGTAGCGTGTACGGCCTGACTGAGAGCGCCCGCTGACGTGCCTTGATGACCCGCGCGGTTGCGGTTCTGCTGACGTTGATGTCGGTTGGGGACGTTGGGGAGGTTCGCCTAGCGTTCCCCCATGTCGGGAGTCATATAGGGATTTACCAGCTCCACGTTATTAACTGAAGCGTACCCCAGGTTGCCGTTTGATGAATCATCCACCACTAAGAGGATTCTGGGAGGAATCCCCATTTCAGTGGGCATAAAGTCTCCAAGAGTGCGGGATGACGACGATAGTGGTTGAGCGTGTTGCTTCTTTTTGCATCGTCGCGGCTTCCCCTTTTGGGAAATGGTCAGTTGTGATGACGATGCAGTGGTACGGGCTGCTTCCACTGAAGGCTCTGGCTGTTTCAGGCTTTCCCGAATGATACCATGGCCACGGGCGATGGTTTTTTGAGCCATCCAGTCGTCGTATTTCTAGGTCCCACGGCAGGGAACCTGCTGCCACTCGCCTTCACTGTCGCTACCAATTTCCGACCCTACGAAGACACCCGCTACATGCATCAGGGCCGGGCCCAACCTGACTATGTTGTTGTTGACCTGGTCTTGAAGCCAGTATTTAAACACATATCACTGCTTGAGGGTGTGCCCCAGAATCTGGTGATAGGGGCGGTATTTGGGGCGATCGGTGAGATTCGCCTTTGTCGGCCTTCTGCACTCGAACACGTGCACAATCCCTTGCTCTAGAGCACTTCAGAAGTAGCCAGGGACCTGATTCTCATTGAACGAGTAAGTCTGGTGCCTTCGTTCTGGATAGGGGGCTTTGGGAGCCTGGTCCTGATGAAGGTCCGGAGGGGCCTACCGAAGAGGCGATGCCTGGTTGTCTCACCTAGGTTGTGGTGGCGCATTCCGCGAGGGAACCTGTCGATTCTGAGGCAGTCGCTGCTGGGCAGGAGCCTGCACTTGAGGTGGAGGACCACTGCGGGGTTGCGGGGCTGGTTCCCATGGCAGTAATTCCAACTACCTGGGGGCTTCTATCTGGGCCACCGCGGATGGTTCGACTCTGGAAGACCTCCTAGCTGGGATTACAGGGGGCAGCAAACGTGCCTGACTAGCCTGTTGCAGAGCCTCCTCGAGGCACTGAGCCTTATCTGAGAAATCCTGGAACCCTCGAGGGTAGTTTTGGGTGATAAGGGAAGGAACCAAATCCGTTTTAACATTCCCTACACACATCATCAGTAATTTCTCTTGAGTCAGTGGCATGTCGAGGGAGTATGTAAGTCCCTTCCACCAGGCGTTGAAGTCCGCGAGTCCCTCATCAGGCCTTTGTTTTCACTTGAAGAGGTCTGCGATGCTGGTCTTTCACGTGGTGGAGCTGAACTAGTATAGGAACTGCCGACGGAGATCCTCCCAGCCGGTCATCGATCCGATAGGGAGCTGGCTATACCAGACGAATACGGGGCCCTCCAATGTCTACACGAAACATCGGAGCTTAGCGGCTTATTTCTAGGCCAGGGTCCCCAGCATGGGGACACACCTAGAAGAAAAGTGGGTCAAAGTGTTGTGGCGGGACCCTTTTCCTGTTGAAGGGTGAGAAAGTGGGGTTCCCAAAACCCGGGGGTGCGGGCATATCATCCACCCACGCGGGATATGGCTTGCCATCCGGTGGGACTTCCACCTGCCCTGTTTCCAATGCTTCGAGGCGGGCGATGAGTGCTGCTATAAGATCATCTGGGTGGGGGTCACTGTCTTGACGAGGGTCCCTTATCACAAGTGTGTTTCTGGGTTCTTCGACATGGTAGATGGCTTCAGCAGCTTGTGGAGCGACTGGCAGAACGGCCTGTGGGGCAGCTGGGGGAACCCGGGCTGGATTTCTCAGATTCCCTCATCGCTCAGGAGGGTTTGGTGAGACGTATTGTGCCCTCTTGCCATGAGTTCCGGCCTCTGCCCTTTCTGTAAGAGTAGCATGATCAGGGTTTCCTGGAGGCATCTCACCAGGGGGAAATTGTTCCTTCCCCTGCTACCTTGGCTTGAGATTACCATAGTCGGGTCGGCACTTTGCAGCGCGCTCATCCAGGAGTTCGTCAACCAGCATCTTCTTCTTAGTAATCTACTTGCATAACGCGGCCTTCTCAGGATCTTCGTCCGTCTTCTATATAGAGGCGAATGAGTTAGAGTGCTTGAAGGTTCTGACATGCTCCTTACCCTTACCGGCATTTCGACTGAGTAACCGCAACTTGGTGGGTACAGGGAGGCCTAGAAGGTTCCTCTGCTGACGGGTAACCCTCCCTGATGGGTCCAGTAGTGGTGGTACACCCTTAGGGGGTAAGTCTCCATTGAGAAATTCAAGTCATCCTCCTTTTCCACTAAGTCATCCATTTGAACCGCAACCCTCCTTGGGGGCATGTCTTCATTGTCGCATAAAGAATCGGGCTGCCATCAGATAGGACTGAAGAGGAGGGCGGCAGACTGTCCCCAGCCATAGACTTGCACATGGGGGGTAGCTTCCCTAATGATTATGTAGAGTACTTTGAGACTCTAAACTAATTTCCGTTGAAGGGTGCTCTGGCGGCCTGGCGACTCAGGCCGCTGGGCCACAGGGAGTGCGGCCAAATCGATCAGGTGGCATTGCTCGCCGATTTATTCAAAGTGCTCCCAGCTCCTAGGGTACACTACCTGCTCATAACAGAGGTGGAAGTGTGTCACCCATAGGTTTCGGCGAAAGAACCCTACATCCTCCTGGGTAAGGAACTCTGGTGCACAAATGTTCGGTGCTGCCGTCGACCAAAACATCTCTGGGAAGTGATCCGCTGCAAGAATGTTTCAGAAGCTCTTGGTCTCGGACTCAGGGAATGGCCCCGTATTTCCCCACTTGTCAACTGGAGGTAGATGGGGGACTGGTAAAGGTACCGAAACGGACAGCTGGGATAGTAAATTTGGCGGTGGAGAATACAGAGAACGAGATAACTAGCCGCCAAATTCCAGGCCATCCTCTTAATAGTGTGGTGACATGGCCACAATATCACGATATGATGGGTTGATATCCACATCTTATGGCACTGGAATTGCAGTCACCAGATATGGGTCACGCTGTTTCTCTACCGTCGTTGGCCCCCAAAATAGCTCTACATAATCTCTGGTAGAGGTAGAGGGCGCTTCTAGTGATGACGGTGGTGATCGCACAACCGGAACCTACAGATTTTCCACAATTTCTTCCTCCTGGATGTAACTGCGGAGGGAGGTGGGAATCCGGTGGACTTCACATTCTGGGAGAACGAGGCTGACTGGACTTGTTCCTGCCACAATCCTTGACACGGAGGAGCGGAGATAAGTTTCCATCGCTAAGTCTCATTCTGCTGCAGAATCCAAGAAACGGGTTGGTTTGACCTCTACTCAGGCCTTCCCAGGACTATTCTTGTGGCGGTGACGACCCACTCTCCTACCCCTAGATGGCTCTTCGGGACAAGGTTGAACCTCATCATGTATTCTCGGAGCGGCGCTGGCGCCATGGAGGAGAGGAATCCCGCTTGAGATAGCCGGGGTGCGAGGGGCACCAAGGAAAATGTCAAGAGTACATGGGGGAGGACCTCCATGGACAACATCCATGTGGGCGGAACCTCTGTTGGAATCGGCAGGAGCATGGGGGGGAGGGGGACCTCTATGCTTGGTGTGGGTGGAGTGAGGCTGACCTTCACTCCTCGGGTTGTCGGGGTGAGGATCACCTTCGTCGGTTTCAGAGAGGACGTAGGGAGGACCCCCACATTGGAGAGGGACCGGATGGGTAGTGCCTTCACATTGACGGTCGGGGGCAGGAGGAGGAACTCCATTCCCTGTATGATGGGCGCGAGAGAGGTTTCCGCGCCATGCATCACTGCCAGGGGGCAGGTCTTCATTCGGGATGGGAGTAGCACGAGGCATACCCCCATGACGAGCTTTGGAGCGGGGGAGGCCCACGCTCTTTGGAATGGTGTTACGGAGAGGACCTCCATATGGAGTGACGTCACCGCAGATTCGATCGCGGTAATCACCGCTCGGGCCTGCGACCCTGAGAGCCAACCCAACCTGCCCATGGGGCGGTTGGGGCCTCGGTCCTGGTCAGGTGGAGGAGTGCCCCTGCTCAGTGTATGCAGGGACTCCATGATTCATGTCGGTAGTGGCTCGAGCCACAATAGTTGTTGATGTCGATGCACCTTGATGAGTGTCCTCAGCTCGGGCCCGACGCTGACATCGGGTCAGACGAGATGGCGCAGGTGGTGCAGGGGCATAGCCTACCTGCTCCTTTGGCGAAGCCAGATGGCGGCGCTGACATGGCTGGATGGGAGACCTTGCCTAGAGCCCTTGGATTGGGACTCTGACCGGGCTGAGGCAGACATCACCCGCCTCGTTAGCATAAGGAGAGGAGTCGTCGAGCCGTTCTGAGGACTGTCTCCCGAAATGATTGAATGTTGGGGTGGGGAGTAGGGGCTCCCTTCATGCTTGTTGAGGGCGGCATTGACAGCGGGGCCTGGATGCCTCCAGGTCTAGGCGGGCCATATCCCGAGTTGGGATGACCCCTTCCTCCTCGTACCTGCGTACAAGGTTGTTGATCACCCTTCATTGGATGATCTATGATGGAGAAAGTGGACTTGGGAATCCCACATTCAGGGACGTAGAGGCCATTGTGACAGCATTGGAGCCATGCGGAGTAGCTGTACTAGTATTTCCCCTGCCCCTGCGTAGGCGAGCAGGCAGAGAACATGTCTCCATAGCAGCAACCTGGTTCCTGGGAAGTGTGGAGGTTAACTCATTAGCACTGCGTGGAAAACAATTTGACAACCAGTGCCCCAACGTTATTCAGTATTCCGTGTCCGGTAAGAGGGATCCATGCTGACAACATTGAAGAACATAATGCCCCACGTTCTGCTGCCCCAACATCCTGTGAGTTTCATGCCAGGCCTGCTATTTTCTTGGCGGGGCTTGGTAACGGATACCTGGATCTGGTAATACATCAATCTACTGATGTCTCGAGTGGTACAAATCTCCACATTGAGGAGAAGATATTCACATCGGGTTCACCATTTCTGTTTCTGATGTTTTCTCCGGGGCGCGCGCGTCCGTCTGCCAGGGGCACGACAGGCGCAGCTTTCTTTGTGTTGCACCGCATTACTGCTTTCCAAAGGCAGGCGGCATCTATTCCTTATTCAGGAATGTCTGCTCCTTGATCAAAACCAGGATGATGGGATTTTGGTTCTTCCTTCCATGGATTCCTCCTCGGAACTCGTCACCTAGTCTGGGTCTCCCTCATAGATTTAATACGTTGTTCGTGAAACTCTTCACAGTGTCATATTTTAATGGACGCTGGTTAATTACACTGCTTCTGTCAGGACATTTCAAAGGTTCCGGTCAGGACAGAAACCTTCAGTTGGGGGAGTAGTCATGTTGAGGCATCATTGACGTGTCTGTACGCCGGGGAATTGGCTTGTCTGTCTTTTTTCCTTTATTATAGGGCTTCTCGAGGGCATGGAGGCCTGAGGCATCCCACATAAAGCGCAGATAATCATATGCCATAGGCATGTATTTGAGGTTTTCCTCAGTTTCCCATGTTTAACATGGGTTATGACTCAAGTTTAACATCCAACGGGGACAGATCAGCCTGATCAGAACACTAGCTGGAGTGGATCAGATTGGGGAATCCCCCTTGAAGGGATGCCCATATCGGGGTTAGCTCGTGGGTGGCTTCCCGGATGCTGTGGAGGGCATGGAGTGGCATGATCCCACTGGGATATGGTGGCCCGAGTAAGAAATAGGGTGTATGATGGATGGACAGATGGATTAAGTGGATGGGGGAATGAAATGGGACTATTGGAAAGGCGACAGTAAAGTTGGGATTGAGCCTCGAAGAGACCTCCTATGTATCCACGTGGAAGGGAATCAAATTCCGCGTTGTTCGGGATGGTGTCAGTGAACCGACGTGATGGTGGACCTTGGTCCGATGGTCGTTGTCAGTGAACCGACATAGATGTGGACCTTGGTCCAATGGGCATCGTCAGCAAACCGACGTGAATGAAGCCGGAATGACAAACGGGCGGTGGACTTGAACCTCATGAAGGCTTCCTACGTACCATGTCTTAACATGGGTCAAAGTCCTCATAGTTTAGGAGGGAACAAGGGATTGTCATGCCAACAACGAGATGTTCTGGGCCAATGATTGTTGGGCTTGAACCTCAGAAAGGATTCATACGTACCATGCCTTGGCACAGATCAAAGACCTCGTAGTTCAAATGAGATGCGAAATACAGTTTATCGTCATGCAGGACGGGGGTAAACCGATGTGAATGAGGTCAGAACGACCCGGTGATGGGATTGAACCTCATGGAGGCTTCCTACGTACCATTCCTTGACATGGATCCAATAACTCTTAGTTCAGGTGGTGGTTTTTTCCAGCAAACCGATGTGGAGGTGAACCCGTGGGTCCACTGGTGGTGGGCTTGAACCTCAGGGAGGCTTCCTACGTACCATGCCTTGACATGGATCAAAGACCTCATAGTTCTGGAGAGATGTGGAATGGTGCATGTCGGAGAACCAATGTGAAGAAAGGACCTTGGTCTGATGGGAGATGGGATTGAACCTCAAGGAGGCTTCTTACGTACCGTGACTTGACATGGATCAAAGTACTCGTAGTTTGGGTAGGTGACAACGGCTTGCCGTCGGACTAGAATGCAGTTTAATGTCATGCTGGACAAGGGTGGAACCTAACGTGAAGAAATGACAGGTGGTGTGCTTGAACCTCGTGGAGGCTTCCTACGTACCATTCCTTGACATGGATCAAAGACCTCGTAGTTCAAATGGATGTACAGTTTAATGTCATGAGGGAAAACATACAGTTTAACATCATGCTGGATGGAAGGATAATGTTTAACGTCATGCTGGATGGGGGCATACAGTTTAACGTCTTGCTGGACACGGGCATACAGTTTAACGTCATGCTGGACGAGGTGTTTTCAGGGCCAATTCTTACTTTAAGCCCACGTGAGTCGTGCTCGGTGTGAGAAACCAGAAGAAGAAGAGACCTGACGATCACATCATGAAGGGTGAGTCCGTGAGAAACGAAGAGGGGCTTACGTGTTAGGCGGCCCATGGTGCTGGGACATACTCTAGGATGGAGGCCCAAAGTGTGGCAAAGTGCATTGGGAGAGGGATTTGGGACCAAAGATGTAAGGTCCCTCGTTCCCTATCGCGCTCTCCACTGGCCCTGGCAGTGGGGAAGTATGGAGGTGCATGGGTGCTACCTTCCGCAAGAGAGGCTTGGGGCTTACACCAAGGGGGTTGACCATCTCCCATGGACAAACGCCACTCTAAAAGGAGGATCTCATTCCATGTGAGGAAGAGTCCATTCCTATGGAGACAATTGGGCGTAATGAATGTCTGAGCCGGGGGGACCCTGCGTGCGAGGCACGGGGTCGGATCACAGTTTAACGTCATGTGTTAAGGATGCAGTGCTTGTCTATTTAACATCCTACAGCTCGGACAAGGTGGGACTACTCCGTAACCCTAGAAATTACATAACCGGTACCCTATGCCCCTTGGGGAAGGGAAGGTACCCGCAAATCCCTGATAAAGGGGGGTCGCAGAGCGAACCATCGAGGGGTCCACGTTAGCGTGGCTATGCAAAGAAGCAATAGCCGTTAGCGTGCCTATGCGAAGAACCATCAGGCGAAGCAATGCTACAGGTGATGTTGTCCATGGGATGTTGCAATCACATCGTGCAAACCTGGGGGTCACATGGGAAGAGGAATTTCTAAGAAAAGGGGTGTGATTCTCAAAATGGAATGCCTTGGCCTTAGCATGGGGCATGGTTGTGAATGGGAGGTGCTTCGCGAAGTGGAATGGTATTCGCGGAGCACTTCCTCGCGAATTAGGGTGTTGTGAAGCAGTGTACTTCACGATGTACAATGACCCTGCCTTGGCATGTGGATCACTTGTACATGATGTGTGTTTCGAAAAGCATAAACACTCCGCGACTACCTGGTTTACCATGGGAATCCACTTCCTTCACGAAGGACCTTAGGCTCCACGAAGGGAATCTCTCTTGGAAGAGGGGATCAAAACGAGACAAGGTGAGGGAATATCGCGAAGAAAAAATACCTCGCAGAGATCATGATTCCCGGGGTGAAGGGTGCTTCGCGATTCGGGAGTTGTGAAGCCGAAAGGTCGGATTGTCCATCCTCGAGGGCTCGGGGGGAGACCTATATTTATAGGAAAGGGGCGCCGCGAAGGAGATCTCACACGGCGCGAAGGGGAAGTTGGTGCGTCGCGGCGAGTCATGAATGTCAACATGGTTCGCGGAGGGTTACCGCCTCATCTGCTTCGTGGCGGGCTCATGAACGTCAGGGCATTCGCAGAGCGTTACCGCCTCCTCTGCTTCACAGCGGGCTCGCGAACGTCAGGGCATTTGCGGAGCGTTACTGCCTCCTCTGCTTCGCGGAGGGTTCGTGAACATCAGGGTGTTCGTGGAGCGTTACCGCCTCCTCTGCTTCACGGCGGCCGCATTGCTGGGGTGCGCTCCGCGCCTGAGCTTCGCGGGGCAACATGCGGGCTTCTTTTCCTCCCTCCCTTTGAATTAAATATTTTGGCGCCAACAGTGGTCTTAATCTTTTCTTGATAAATATATAGGATATTGTAGTAGTTAGAATTATCTAATAGTTTGATGACATCTATATAGAACCATTTCCCCTATTGAAACATTTGGGTACCTACTTACCCATCCTTAGAAATATTCTCAATAAAAATTATTTTGGTTATCTTCATCTTATTGACCAATATGCATGAAAATATTCTCACGTGTCAACATTAAGCAGAGCTAGCATGATACCACATGTTGTTGTTCCTTTTGAGAGTTAAAACTTTATACTTGAGAAGTTAATTATAGACACCAAAATTTTCTTCTAAACTGATATTCCAAATATGATTTTAAAATCCCCACTATTTTGTGATTTTTTTGAATTAATTTAAACTTTTTGGTATTTTACATTTCACACAATGCTAAATATTTCTTGTGTTATATGAAATCATTTTGTTTGGATTGCGTTACACACAACACCAAGTTATTCATTCAATACATTCAAAAATTATATTATCATGTAGTATTCACAAAACTATGTCTATATTATGTTACACACAATGTCATGTTCCTTCGATAACCTATGTTACATGGAATTCCAGGTTTTTCCTAACTAAAATATACTTTTAATATTGTTATTAAAATATCAATATAGTTATCACATACTTATTGGAATGGGAGTTGTGAATGTGATTAGTTTAATTATGAAAATATTATTTACTCATTTATAAAAAATAAATTTATTTATTATCAATTAGTTAGAAATGAAAGTAAGATCTATTTTGAAATAATTGAATTAATTTTCAATGAAAAAATGTACAAATTTTATTTTATCTCAATAAATAAAAAACCCACTATTGATGTGTTTTTATAATAAAATTTTTATATTATATATTACATAAAATTTTTAACACTCACCCAATAGTTTTTATAGGCATAATATAAGAATAAATCCAATTTTTTGAATATAAAAGATATATTTCTCTAAGAGGCAATTTTTCTGCCTTTTAATGAAAAACCCATTTCAAATATTATTTTAGATAGTTTTATAAATTTGATATGAAAAAATAAATATCATTTTGGAATGTAAAACATCAACATTATTTCAGGGAGATTTTTTTGGTACTTTTTTGATATGTTACATTTCTTTGGAACCTGAAAATCTTAAATGATATATCATCTTGTCTTGGAACTCCCTAGAAGATTGAACAGAGAAATATAAATGGGGAATTAGGTCTATTTTGTAGAGTGATGGTTGAAATCAGTCTGCAATCTATACTGCCGCAAAACATTTCATTCAATGCTAATTATTATAAGACTGAAGTGATTTTAGAGTATGAGGGAAAACCTCCATTCTGTGACTATTAAAAAATCATAGGAAATTCAATTCTAAATTGAAGAGTGGTGTATGAATAGGTCTCCCAACCAAATTCCACTGAATAGACTGAGGTTAAAAGGAAGAAAAAAGATAATGTTTCTGCTTTAGATAAACCTGAACCCTCTAGGAAGAAGAATGAAAAATGGATTTTCAAATCCAGAAACATGAATCCCATAGGGGTTCAGGTAGGAAAATCTTGTGCTAATTTAGTGGAAGACCATGATAATGAAGCTGAAGAATAAGTATAATAGAGGATATTGAATCTATTATCATGGATTTATTAATCCTGTCCCAATCTGAGCCTGAAATTTTAATTTCATATTCAAAATTGATATCCCCTATCATCCTTGGGAAATTTATTCTTCCTCCTGGTATTACCATTAAAGAAAAGGACTTTAAACGGAATAGTATTCTACCCCACTAAACTGGAAGAGGAGGAGGTGATTTCTAACAAAAAACGTGATCTCCTTGAGTAATTAGAGGATCTTGTGATGAATACTATAAAATCTTCACAGAAACCTTCTTCTGTGAAGCCCAAGGCATGTAATACCAATGTTAATTTTTCCAATCATATATATTTTACTTCCACATTTAGTATTTATAAATCAGGTAAGGAAGAATATAATTATAGGTTTGATACTTCTAAAATCACCCCTAAGTGTAAAGATGGTAAGAAGGTTGGCAATGCTTATGGACTGCCTGATTGTCCTTCATTCAGTTTGGGTAGTGGCAGTAAACCGGTAAACATCATGGAACTTGGTACTTTGGTTGACGTAGTTGATCACAAAAATAAGGGTGCAGTTGGGCAGAATGTAACCAATCCCTTTTTGGTCTTGGACAAAGATAAACAACAAGAAAACCCAATACAAAAAATTCTAGGTAACACAACTCTTTTAGCTGTTGACATGTGCACTATAGTTGGTACCTGTAATAAGTATGTCACTGATTTTTCCTCAAATTCCAAAAATCTAAATTTTTAACATAATTAGGATCTATTAAATAGTAGCTATGTGATCACAACTATTAAAGATTCTTTTTAATAACCTTCCAAATAAACCTTCAATACATGTATAAATATTATTCCTTCTACTTCTATTAAGATTAGGAAAGAGAAAAAATCTAGTCCAAACATGTCCAGAAATATCAGAAGATCATCTAGACAAAAGGGATCATAGATTAAGAAATATGGGAGTTCTAACTCCAAATAGAGGTGTAAATGAAGACCCTTTTCTGGAATATTCTGGGTATTGCTAACCCATACACTTTAAATGTCTTAAAAAGAATGCACAACAATCATCATCCTTTTATTTTTCCATTACTAAACCCAAGATATACATCTCTTCTAATTTACTACATATTAGACTATTTGAATATTATTTTATAGGTGTGAGTAAAAATAGCTCCAATGTTTAAACTCTTTGGATTTTCACGCTACCATATTTACAAAGTGATAATATTTTCTATGTCTCTGTGAAAATATTTACCTGTTATTTTTCTCTAGATTTTAAAAATACATTTTTCTCCTTTTTTATGAAAATAATAGATATCAAGATAGGATGTCTCCCTGGACTGACCTCTCATATATGGGTTCCAATATTCATAACCCCATGTTTTTTATTGGGGAATTTAATGATATCCTTGCTTCATGTGAAAAGATGGGCAGATCCCACTCTACGATCTCTATAAGAGAATTTAATTCTTCAATTAAGGATAGAAACCTTATTGAAATTACTCTTACAGGTTCTATATACACCTAGAAGATAATACATTGCAATAGGGTGGTAGCCATCAAATTTAATATAGTGTTCATAAATGATAATGCTTTAGATAAATGGGACACCATTTCGGTCACCACTCTACCCATGATTTAGTCTGACCATTATCATATTATTGTCACTATTTCTTTCAAAATTGTGAAACCCCCTATACCCATTAGATTCAAGAGAGCATGGTTCTTGAATCCTGAATGTTATAATATTATTAAAAACTTTTGGTCCTCTATGGAACATTACAATGATTCATTTTCCAATTCTTTTAAATTAAAATATATTAAACCAAATATTAAGGATTGGTGAAACTCAAAATCCAAAAAAAAAATGACAATGACATCTGATTTCTTGTGAATGAACTTCATCAACTTCAAGACAACAAAACAAAATTTGAATTCACTGCTGATTAAAATTATGACATTAACATTTTTTTAAAACTCAACTTACTAATCACCTTTAAGGATAACATTCATAAAAAAGATTTCAAAATCAAATAGTTAACTAATCATCAAAGAAATAGAAAGTTTTACAAAACTATTCAAAGAATAAGAAAAACTTACAGACCTTTAACATTTCTCAAAGATGGGGACAACCATTTGTATAATGAGAAAGATATAGATAATATTGTTGTCTCTTATTTTGAATCCATTTTTAATGAACCTGACATCAATAATTATCTCCTACACAATGTCATTATGGTTTTTGTTAATGAGGAAGATTACTCTTTTCTTTTAATCATTCCTCTTGAGCATGAAATCAAAGACACAGTTTTAGATTGAATCTTGATAGTGCCTCGTGTCTTGATGGAATTAATAATGGATTTTACCAGAAATATTTATATTTTATTCAATCTAATGTTTGTAAACTCATGAAATCTTTATTTTTATGGGGCTATCTACCCCATGGGTTGAATGAAAAATCCATCTCATTGATCACCAAGGTTGATAATGTCTCTGAGATTCATCTTTTCTGACCCATAGATCTTATCAACAGTCTATACAAAATCATCACTAAAAATCTTGGAAATAGGATTACTACCATGATTGGAAGAATTATCTCATGTAATTAATTTGGTTTTTTCATGTGAAGATCCTATCAGGACATCATTTTTCTTTCCTCTAATTGTACTATCATGTTAAAAAACACCAACATAGGTGGTAATTTTTCCATAAATCTTAACATTAGAAAATCCTGTAATACCATGAACTATAATTTTATGTTCAAAGTACTCTAAGGATTTGGCTTCAATAACACCTTTATAAAAAAAATCAAAAACCCCATTCAACTCACCCTCCATATGTATCCTGGTCAATGGCTCTCCTAGACGCTACTTCAAATGAACCGAAAGTGTTAGACAAGGTGATCCCCTTTCTACAATTCTTTTCTCCATTGTAGAGGACTATTTAATTAGATTTCTCACTCGACATGTGGATCAAAGTCAAATTATACCCATCCTCACTTATAGGAATGTGAATCCCCTCATTCATCTTTTATATGTGGATGGAATCATTATTTTCTTACATGGTGATAAAAAAGCATTCTAACCCTCAAAAATGATATCTCTCATTATGCGGATGTCTCGGGTCAGGTCTTTAGCTGGAAAAAATCATCTATCTTCTTTGGGAGAAATTTTCCAGCTAATAGAAATCACGGTATTATCAATGAATTAGGCATCTAAGAAGGCTATTTTCTTTTTACATACCATGGTGTACCCATATTTTGGGGTAGACCAAAATATAGTTATTTCATCAACATTCTTGATCAAGTCCCTAATCAGCTCTCCTCTTGGAAAGGTAAAACTCTATCTATGGTGGGTAGAATCTCCCTTATCAAGTCTGTCATTATCTCCAAAATTGTCAACTCTATGATGGTTTATAAATTTTTCACTAGTCTCCTTAAAACAATTAATTTTAACATCAATTTCTTTTGGGTCTCGAAGCACTATGGATAAGAAATTTGTGACTATACCTTGGTCTACTTGTTGAAAACATTTGGATAAGGGTGACCAGAACATAAATTTTTTTAATCTTTTTAATAAGACCCTTCAATCCAGACTTACATGGAACCTGATCCACAATTACTCACCTTATATTGATTTCATCAAAAATAGGTTCCTTGATAAGTTGAAGAAATGAAACATGATCTTTCTGAACTCCTCCATCTGGACCTCCATTAAAAATGCATATATAAATATTATGACCAAATCTAGATGGATGGTTTCGAGGAACTCCTCTATGAACTTCTGGTTGGACAACTGGACTGATGCTCCTATAATTTCTATGATCCCGACTGAAAAATCTCCCAAAATAACTAATAATATAATAAGGGATGTCATTAACTCTTATCTCGATAGTCTCCCTAAGAATGTTGTACATATCATTAAAAATTATCCTTTTTCTAACACATATGACTTTCTAATCTGGGGTCCTTCACACAATCGTATGATGGATTCAAAAACATATTATTACCATAATTTTCATAACTCTAGAAATTATTTTATCCGTATTAAAAATATTTATAAGCCATTGATAAATCCTTTAATACTTATTCTTATCTAGCATATTTATCAAAAAATGGTCTTTACTAACACTTGTCTTCCATCATTTGGGATCCACACTTCCTCATAATTTCTTCATTGTAATCAACATAAAGAAGATTACAACCACTTATTTCTGTCTTTTTCCACTGAAAATTCTCAATGGAACTATATTTTTTACATTTTTGATCGTAGATAGAAGATTCTTGACTATTTTAACGCTCAATATAAGTGTTGTGTTGATATGGATAACTCCCAAAAAATCAAGAACATGTTTCTTGATGTATTTGCGAAGCTTCATCATGTGATCTGGTATGATATAAAATAAATATTTCACAACAATTTCTTACTTAACATTAATGTAGGTAAGATACGGATCCTCATTGCTATTCATGAGGCTTCTTTGATTCAGAATGGATTTTTCAACAATATAGTGAAAGACTTTATTATTATACATCAACTATGTGTTGATGGTATTTTGAGCTAGTCATATGCACTTTTGAGGTTTTTTGGCAACCGTTGTTCACTGGATGGATCAAATTTAATGTGGATGGAACTTCTAAATGTATATCTGGGCATTGAGGGATATGGAAGCATCTTCAGGGATTATCCCGGTCAGATCCATGGCTTAATATTTGGAAGTTGTGGTATTACCTCATATATATAGGATGAAATAATGAGTGTGATTCATGTTATTTCTTTCACTAAGCACCAGGGTTGGAACAACATAAGGAATTAAAGTGATTCCATTGCCATAGTGCAATCTATCTGGAATGGTGTGATTAAACTAGTTGGGAAAATACTACACGTTGGATGGATTGTCTCCGTTCACTCTGCAACATCAATTATATTTCCACTCATATCTATTGGGAAGCGAATATGGTTGCGGATGGAATTGCCAATAAAAGAGTAAATCAAGATATTACCTCACGGGATGATATACCTGATGATTTAATCCCCCTTTATGTGAAAATTGTACTATGATCCCATATTTTAGACTCATGTAACCTCTTTTTATGTAATAAATTGTGATTTGGTCTTTTGTCCAAGGCACCACTTTCTTAAAAAAACATAAAGAATCTCGTTGTCGTGACACATCTGCAAGATTAATTTTAAATTAATTTTTTACACTTATGTTATTAGAATTTAGAAAATTGGAATAAATATTTGGAATCAGAATAAGTTAAAAATTCTAAAAATTTCAACTTAGTGACCAATATATTATTTAATACAGTTTAAATTAATTACAATAATTAATAAAAAAATAGACTAATAAGGGACTAAAACATAAACTTAAGGTCCAAAATGATGTAGAAACTTGTAAAAAATACATTTATGGATACATTTATACCCTAAAATCCCATGGATGTAATTTGGATAATTATTGGATCCACATTAAATGGGAGAAACATGGGAGTAATTCCCTTTTAAAAAATTCACAAGAGCAGCACTCCTCCTCCAATATAAAAGGCACTCACCACTCAAACATATTCACAACTCTCAAGACCTTTGGATTAGAAAAAAATATTCCCAAATATCCTCCATGAAATCCCTACCATCATCCTAGAATTATCACTTTTATCATAATACAAACCAAGGATTCCCATTGATGAAATCCCAATATAGTTATCCAATGAAGAGGTAACATCCTTTCCAAGCTCTTTTGATTTATTTTCATTATAAACAACCTAAATTTTTCTTATTCCAATGTATATGATAAATAAATTATCCTTAGTATAATGATATGTTTTTAAGGGTTATACATATTCTTAAACACACATCCATATAATGTTTAAGGAACTTACCTCTTGTGTGTATGGCGGACTACCACCTCGCAAATTGATGTTGTTCGTTTTACCATTACCAACTCTCATGGGTGGGAATTATAATGGAAAATACGTTTTTATATGATATATATATATATATATATATATATATATTATTTATGATCTTTTAATATTATATAAAACATACTTTCATGGTTTCCATTTTGAGTAAATACAATAACTTTGTTTGTGGGAGTCTGGACTACCACTTCCTCAAAGCGATAGGATTAGTTCACACATTAAAGGTAATGTATTAAATATGGGTTTGGTGAATTTATATGATATATATGACATAAAAATGATAATGTAATTATAATATATATATATATACATATATTTAATTTAATTTTTTTCTTTCAATATGACAATAAAATAGAATAAATGTTCATGTGTACGTACGACCTACCATCTCCATGAACAGTGCATTCCATTTCATATTTATATATTTTATAGATTATTATAAATAAATATATAATAAATATATGATATTTATATCATGTTTGACATTTTTAAAATTTTTAAATCATGATCTATGTAATATTGTCAAGAATAACTAGCCAAAACAGATACAAAAAACCGCATATATTACCCGAAACATAACATTCACATAGAGTTATTAATAAACATGTAATATATGGTCATTGAAAAATAAAATATGGTTTTATAGAAAATAATATTAATATTTTTTATTTTTATAATAAAAATATATTTATTATATTGGATTTTTTAATGCGTATGAGGTAACTCAATACTTAAGGTAAGGGTTTTCTCTCTCACTTTTATTTATGTGAGTCTTTCGCCTTATTAACCACTCATTTCCTTTTTGTGGTTTATATACTTATAATGAATATATTATATTATTATTATACATTAATTTATGGGTATTTACATATCCATTTTATGTTCCCCATTTCCTGGGGTTTATGGTTAAAATGTTACCAAATCAGTAATGTAATTTTTTTCAATTTTCCTTCTTTGAGATACATGACATTTTATACACCTATTTTTTCTATGGGATGTACATATTGCCATTCAACATGTTATATCACGAATATCCATATTTGATTATATTTTAAATTTCATTTAATTTAATTCTATCATATGGATTATGAGTCAATGTTACCAATGTGATAATAGGTAGTTTCTTCAATCTCATTGTTTATCGAGATTGTTTACTTTCATGCTTCCACTGATTAAATATTATGATCCATATCTCAAAAAATTTCATGAATTATATTATATTGTTGTTATTAATGATATATTCATGCATTGGATCTATTTTTACCCTCTTTGGTACTTAATATAGTTAAGAAATTTTATTTATCAAAATCCTACATTATCTCTCTCTCTCTCTCTCTCGTTAGATTTTTTTTCTTTCAAAACCATATTTTATGAAAAAAGGATTTCAAAAATATTTTATGTTTAATTTTTTTTATATTTTTTCTCTCTTCTATTACATGTTTTCAAAGGAAAAGGTTTTTAAAATGTTTTAATTCTTCCTTTATAAGTATTTAAGGATTTTTTTTTAAAATGTTTTCAAGGTAATTTTATAATTTTTCTATAAAAAGGTTTCCAAATTGATTTCAAGAATTATTTCAATGTTTTAAAATTATTATAAAATATTTTTTTTCCAAAATACCTTTAAGATTCCTTTATAAATTTTCAAATATATTTTAATAGAAAAAGGTTTTCAAAATTATTGATGTTCTAAAAATACATTTTAATGAAGAAAAGATATATTCCTGAAGAAAAGGTTTATATAAAATTGTAAAGATTTAATTATAAGGAAAGGATTTTTGAAATGGTTTTATTAATTTTATTTTCAAGAAAATGATATTTTCCTTTAGAAATGATTCATGTGATCCTTCAAAATCCTTCTCCCTATAAGATGACATACATTTTTATAGTTTATGCTTTATTGGGTATATGAAAAAATGATACTATTACTATTAATTATTTAATGGTTTTTATAGGATGTTGTTTATGACACCTGTTTCTCTTTCATAGGTTATATTACTTTGAAACCCACTTCTTTTCCCAGGGTTTCCTTCGATAAAATTAATATGGGATATATATATATTCAGTAGGTAATGATATGATGAATTTGTTTTATACCCATTTTATTTCATGGGATATTTTATAATATTTTTGAAAATAATCTCTTTTTATTGTGTCATGATATGAGGAATGATTTATTATATTGTGGCTTATGTATGTATGATTTTATTATGTGATGGGTGGGACCAATATCTCTTTACAATCAATTAGGTAATGATAAATTTTTTATTATCCCAAGTGGTACACAGGTGGGCATCCAAATCCCAAAAAAAGAGGGTACATGGGATGATTCCCAAGACAGATACAAGAGGGTAAACAAAAGGGAATTAAAATCCTAAAACAAGAGGGTACACGAAAGGGAATCCCATGACCAAAATAAGAGTCTATGGGGGAGTTCCTCCCAATCCTGAAATAAGAGGGTACATTGGAGGGAATCACAAGCCTGAAAATAGACAATATATGGGAGGGAATCCTAGTCCCTAAACAAGAGGGTACATGGGAGGGCATCCCAATCCTAAAACAAGAGGGTGCATGGGAGGGAATGCCCATCCCAAAAGAAGAGGGTAAGGGGGGATTACCTAACCTGAAGCATGAACACATGTTATTCTCCCAACCCTAACATGTTATGAATGTCTTGATAGGTTTGCAACACACAAGATCTCAAATAATTATGTGTATTCCACAATTCTATGTCTTATTACTAAGTTTTTTTCTTATAGGTCATTATCTTGATTCCCTTATAAATCATTTCTTATAAAATACCAATCTTTGAGCCATGATTATTAAGTATCGTATTTTATATGTAGGTAATGATCTTCTACTATTATGATCATGTTCTCATACTGTTATGCTCATGTTATTCTTACATATCTCCCTTATTTTCCCTTAATGAGAATCTGAACTCAACCCTTCCAAATTTTCCCTTTCCTCAGGTTATGAATAGAGGTTTTAAGTGTGAGTAATAAAAGTTAAATATCATTAATGTAAAATTTTAAGATCTTTCACAAAGTTATAAGATTATGTTTCCATGTTTCCAATGTAACTAAAATTTTATGGCCCTTGGGAACTTTTTTTAGTGTGATGAATATTCATTTAAAATGATGTATTATCAATGTATGTTAATCCTGTGTCACTATAGTTTGTTTCAAAGGAATGGTTTAGTCAACCTTTAGAAACTTGGATGAGAAAACATTAGTTATATCCCTAGGAATATTTATAATGATATATATTTGGGTTTTATATAAGGATAATTATAAGGATATGTTACAGTATAGGAAATTTTCCTTGCATTTTGTTAGTTTATAGTGTAACACCCCAAAATTTCACGGTACGCTTCCATTTCAATAATACAGTAGCGTGTGTTGTACGCAACTTCGAGTTCTAACACACACACCACAACCAATCAAACTACCCGTTATGAATAGTAATACCCACTTTTTGAAATTTTATAAATTTTATCTTTCAAAATGGACTTCATTTTTGGATTCAGAATATTGAAATTAGCATTGGGTGAAATTTTGGTATTTTTCTGAAAACTTTTAATTTTTTATGAATAGTGAAAAAACACTGAGTTATAGTTTAAAACCGAATTTTATTTAAATATTTATTTATTTTATTTAAATTTAATTAAGGTCAAAATAGATACATAATACCTATATAATTTCAATGTAATTAATTGGAGTTATTTTAGAATAATTTTAGATATATAAAAATTTTATTGAACTTTTCTCCGTATTTTACCCACCTCCTAGGAGAATTTGGAAATTCACATAAAACTTAATTTTACCGCTTCTTTGAGTGTATTTTCTAAAATCTGAGAGAAATAGTTAATATAAAGGTGTAAAATGTGGTTCAATGAGATGAAAATAATTTTTGGTAATAGTAACTTTTTACTTTTATTTACCACGGTTAAATGTAAATAGTGTAATTAAGGGTAAAAATGATATTAATATTACCCTAACACATGGAATAATTTTTTTGGACAAGTGTATTTCGACCACAAACAACATTAGGAATAAAATATTATCATTTAGTTCCACTTGGATTAGATTAGGACATTTATTATTATTTAATTCAAAGAAGAGTTAAAAGAGTTAAAATCAATGTTTATTTATTGAATCATTTTTAATATAGGGTTATACATAAGATAAATTCTATTGTAAATATTAATTAGAAAGATATAAAGATTTCCTAAATGATGGTATTTTATATATAATTTTTAGACATTAAATAATTTAATTTATTTATGACACAATGGTGATGCAGTAATTACCTAATTAATTAAATATTAAAATAGTTGATATTATAAATATAAAAGTAAAATTAATTTGAGACTATTTATGAATTCCACTAATTTTATAGGTTAATATTACATAATATTATTGGTTATATAAATTGTTTTCGAAGTAATAATTCTGTTATGAAATTATCAAAAACACAATACCCAATAGTGTCAAAATTGACATAAAAGAGTTTTTAAGACATATATTATATTATTAATTGATATTAAATTCCTAAAAATCTAAGGTTCGTCCAGGAGACTTATATCATGATAGGTGTATCATTAATAGACCACTTGGGGGTATCTTGGAGGGATATAGTAAGTTTATTTACCATTGAATATAAAATTACAAACTGACTTGGTAAGTGTCAAACTAATTAACTAAGAGTTAAATCTAAAACGTAAGGTTAATATAATGACCCAAACCTATATAAATTATATTGGTTGAGTGGTTTTAGAGCCATAACCACATTAACCTTTAAATAATCCAATTTGGAGCCATTAAAAATCGAATATGAATTTATTATAAAATAATATTTCTAGCTTTTCCAAAGGTGCCCCTCACCCCTCTTATAAAAGGGAACTCCCCCTTCTCACTAATTAACACATTCAAAGCATCTTTGATCATCCAAACACTGACCAAATACTCTCTCAACTTTCCTAAATACTTCCTAGAGGCCTTAGTTTGATCATAATGCCAACCTATGGAGCCCTTTTGATCAAATCAAAAGGAAGAACCCGAAGAAGAGGTAATGTTTTCACCACACTTTTTCAATTTCATTTCTTCTTCAACTTCTTCATTATTTGTTATTCCCATTCTAAAATAAAAAAAAATCCAGTATCTACTATATACTGTGATATTATTATAAATATTGTACAACCATATTCATTATTCTATCCATCCATTGAATGACATGTCACCATACGTGCGTACGTACGGCTTACCATCTCCTAGTCTTGGTGTAATTGTTATTCAATATATTATTATTTGGATGGGTATAATAATGATATGTAATTCACGTAAATAATAAATATAACATGATAATTATTCTGTATATATGATATAACATCCAATTATATATTATTTTCATATGAAAAGAATGATATTATCGCTCGTGCGTACGTACGGACTACCATCTCCACGAACGCGATGAGATTCATTCCCCATCGTATCCATTCAAGAATAATTCTCATTTGATGATTAAAAGTAATGTTTAAGAACTTGATTTCATTCTGGATATGAATAAGATACAACCTATCCATAAAAAACATGACTTACCTAACAAAACATATAAAGGAAAACGAATTAGTTAACACCCCAAAACGACGATAATAATAAAATATTATTAACAATGAAATATTAAAAGATCATATATGATATCATATTTATATATATGATTCTTGTATAATTTAATAACAATGATTTAACTATTATACAAGAGTTTAACCTACCCTAAACCAAGGAAAAGTACAAGTTAAGGGGTTTCAAATCTCAATTTTAATTCTGTAATATTTCCATTGTTCACCACTTATTTATTGCATGTGGTGTGTGTACTGCCCATGTTTGTATTCATCGTGTAATATACATTAATTCATGTACATTTATATCATCATTGTATGATCCTCCATTCATGGGTGTATGTTTCTTAAGTTACCAAATCAATAAGTGAATTTGAAATTTCAATTTCCACTCATTCGGATTTACGCATACTGCATTGATTATTTTACACCAAGATTATGTGTGGAATCACTATTCATTTGCTTATGTCATAATTTCCACTCCCCTTTCTATGGATATAATTTTGACACACATAATCACTTCATTTATAAATTCTCAAGCCATCGATATGAACTTGATAAGAGTAATTTTAAGTCAATATCCATTTATTGAGTTAAACATCCAATTCGTTGGTATTGTTTTTACAAGAATATGTGTGAATTTCCTCTGATTGATTTACACTGAATATCCAATCATATTGAGTGTATTTATATTTTTCACACATAATTATGACTTTGATTTATCCTTAACCTAATGATACGGTATTTATAAGAGATTTCATCTCAAATTACATTCCATTGAGACTTGTTAGTTGTTATACACCAATTCACTTTTATATGGTGTATATAATGTACTTTGACATAGTATATCATGAATCTATTTATTATAATGATATAATAAAGTATTAATTAACTCAATTATTTTTATTCAATTCTCTCTCTTTTGGTATGAAACTCTAACTAAAATATCATTTTAAATGTTTTAAATATTTATTATTCTAAATCTTTATCATTAAAGTCCATGTTTTAAAAATGGTTTATATGGACATTAAAGATTTAAAATTTAAATTCATTTTAAATGTTTCAAAGTGGTATGGTACACTTTTATTCAAAAATATATTTATAAATGGCTTCTTGACAACTAGTGTGACTTCTAAATGTTTTCAAAAAAGGGGGATATTTCTCTCTAATAGTTTTAATGATTATTTTCATCTATTTAAATATCCTTAATTATTCTCGATTGAGGCTAACATGTTACAATACAATCTTACATATTGAATTGAATAGGTTATGTTTGACGGTGGATGTGTTATTTTTATACCATTCATGGTTTATAGAGAAATTATTGACAATTCGTATGCTAGTTTTAATACAAATGATTATGTTATGTTTAAAACTATTCATATGAGGAATGCATTGGACTTAATAAGTGACGGGTGAAGCCCGCTATAGATACTTGATGCATCGGTAGGTCTCATGAGACAAACTAGTGTCTTGGCATGAGGCCTTGACAAAAATCTTATTTTTAGTCTTGGCATGAGGCCTTGAATATGTGGTTATGATAGTCTGGCATTATGCATTCCATCATTATGAAAGTGGTTATTGAAATTGAATGTGATTATTCGATTAGTGGAATAACCATGTGAATAAGTAAATGGAATTATTTCATTTTATCTTTTCCCTATTATGATAAAGTTAAAGTTTAAAATGCTTTTGTTTTAGTTATACGTTGCCTTAAATGTTTATGCTTATTTATGAAAGTTTCCTCTATATTGTTATCCTTACTGGGCATCTGAGATCACCTCTTTCAATGTTTTATTTTTCCCAGGATGTGAAGAAGTAATTTATGAATGACCTGTAAGGATAGTATGTGGGGATATTAGTGTTGACTATGGAGACTATGTTGTTGTAGTTTTCATTTTTATGATGTAATGTAAGACTTATGAATATATCTAGTGTTTTCAAGGCTACTAAACTAATCGGTCTTTCGAGATTTGATCTTTCTTGTGATCATTCCAGGTTATGTAATAATGCACTAACTCTAGGTAACTGGGGTCGGGGTGTTATATTTGGTATCATAGGAAGTTTTTTACAAACCGTGGCAGCTAGATTTAGATAAACTCTTATTAGAGCACATTTCCCTAAGATAGGCATTGAGGATTAGTATAGAAGAACTTTGTAGAATTTGGGTATTGTAGAGATTTTGTGAGTTTTCCGAGAAATACATCCCTGTCTGGATACGAGCAGGTTGAGGCAGCTCTGGCATAGATGTACCTTGGGGTAAAACCCGAAAACACCACTTTGAGCTAGAATCGAATGAGAACTAGTGCACGACAATGGGCCTTGCTGCACTCTTGGTTACGACACTCCCAGGGGATATTCTTAGGATAATTTACATTTTCTTTACAAACCGATTTGAAGTATTATAAATAAGATGAGAGTAAATGACCTTGATTAATCCTAATGTGTTTCAAATTGAGAATATGGTGACAAGATATTCTCTAAATGATATTATGACTACTGTTACAAACACAATGCTTTCTAGTTTTAGTCAATGGCTAGATTCCAAGGAATTCATTGTGACTTTGAGAATTATGTGCAAGGTGGTAATGGTGGAGGAAATGAGCAACAAAATGGAATGTAGATAGGTGTAAAAGATATCGTCTTCATGAAAAATCAATTTTACCAAAACATGATCAACAATATATATATTAACCTATTTCCAGACTCATCAAAGAAGAGAAAGGTGATGAATGATAAGATCTCCAATAGTGGAGACTATGGAGAAAGGAATACTCCATTTCCATCATGCAGGAAATGTGGAAGGAGACACCCATGAATGTGTCTCAATGGGACAAAGAAATGCTTTACATGTGGGAAGGAAGGACATAAAGTGAATAATTTCCGAAGAAAAATGAAGAGTACAATGGAAGAAGATAAAAATGGTCCCAAGAATCCATTTACAGTCATTTTCCATAAATGTAGGGGACCTGGCCATTACCCGAGTGAATGCCCTATTCTATAAGATATTTTATTGGTTATAGAAGAATCTATGTGGAAATAAATGGTTGGAGAAATGTTTAAAAGTATTATTGCTCCTTGTTGATGGGTTTACTTTGGAATGATTTTCTCTTGTATTTGTAACTCTACAGTTTTCCATGTGAGGATGATATTTGAGGAAGAATTATCTTTTCTCTTGTGGATATAGTTATAAATAACTATTTGGTTTTATATGATCACTGGGTTTGAGGCAATTACAAGTTATTATATTTTGGGATGAAAATGAAAGGTATGAGATAACATTTGTGGTTAATTTATGTTATGGTTATTTTGAGGAATTTATCTTATTTTGGTAATGTTTTAAAATATAGTTTTTGAAAAGGGACAACACACAGACCGTGTGACAACCCTCCGCGTCGGACAAAGCTGTGGGAATCAAACCCACAACCAAAGTGCGATTGAGATTTATCTCCTACCAGTGGACTATATGAACTCCCTTGTTAGTGTGACTATTATTTATAGTTAAATTATTTTATTGATCAATAATAAGTTGATTTGGGATCTTATGTCTTATCAAAATAATACCCTTAGTATAGGAAAATGATTCGGTGATTAAATGAAAAATGTTATTTTGGAAGATGTTCGCTTTGTTGGGAACACTATATGCCCAAGGAAAATTTAATACTATGGGATTTTATTTGAGGAGTAATGGTGGATTTTTATCTATGTTTTTATTGTGGATTTATAGTGATTTGGGTTATTTATGGAAATTATTAACCTATAATAGAGAATATGTGATTAAATTAATTACTTTTAAGTATGTGACTTTAAGGGTAGTTGATGTCATTTGGAGATACAGTTTAACGTGGAAGACTACATAACCAAATTCTTCTAAGTTTTGGGTTTCAATATTAGTTTGGATTATATTGAAGTATTTTAAGGACAATTGATTATTTAATGGTATTTATTTAACTCTGGGGTGTTGTAGGTTTAATTTTAGAAATTAAGATTAGTGTTTTTTTCCTAATGCAATATCCATTTGGGGGATCATAAGATCTTATACTAACCATTTTGGTTTTGATGAATCTCTAAAGATAATGTAAATATATAGTTTATCCTATGTGGATCATGTTATTCTATAGAAGTTTGTTCTAGCTCTTCCAGTGTGACCAAGTATTCTTCAATACTGATTGTTCAAAAAAAATTGAGTTAGTGGTAGAAATTTATTAATGGATAAAACTCTAATTATAAAGTAAGTATATCTCCTTATGATCTTAGGCAATCTCATAAATGAATTCCTCAACATTAAAAAAAGGAACTTTGAAGAAAACTGTTGTCCTAGACGGTACCTTAGATCATCACAAATTTATGGCTTTGGGATTGTTGGCCTTTTCATAGCAATGTTCTCTACCAGTCTCCATCAGATATTGATGGTTATATTTCTCTTCCATATTCATATTTTCCTACATGGAACCCTAGTATGTGTTATTTTCGGTAACTTTCATACTTACAACTCTTTATTTTAAATAGAGGCCTCAATAATCCATTTTTCGATGTGGGATTTCAACTATGGTATTTTCAAATGTCAAACCCAAGTTTCCAATACCGAGCATAAATTGAGAGGATTCAATTTATTGAAGGAGGGTATAATGTAACACCCCAAGATTTCACGGTACACTTCTCTTTCAATAATACAGTAGCGTGTGTTGTACGCAATTTCGAGTTCTAACACACACATCACAACCAATCAAACTAGCCGTTATGAATAGTAATACCCACTTTTTGAAATTTTATCAATTTTATCTTTCAAAATGGACTTCATTTTTGGATTTGGAATATTGAAATTAGCCTAGGGTGAAATTTTGGTAATTTTTTGGAAACATTCAATTTTTGATGAATAGTGAAAAAACACTAAGTTATAGTTTAAAACCGAATTTTTATTTAAATAATTATTTATTTTATTTAAATTTAATTAAGGTAAAAATAGATACAAAATTACTATATAAATTCAATGTAATTCATTGGTGTTAGATTATAAAAATTTTAGATATATAATAATTTTATTGAACTTTTCACCGTCTTTTACCCACCTCCTAGGAGAATTTGGAAATTCACATGAAACATAATTTTACCACTTCTGTGAGTGGAATTTCCAAAATCTGAGAGACACAGTTAATATCAAGGAGTAAAATGTTGTTCAATGAGATGAAAATATTTTTTGGTGAATAGTGACTTTTTACTTCTATTTACCACTGTTAAAAGTAAATAGGGTTATTAAGGGTAAAAATGATATTAATATTACCCTAACACATGTCATAATTCTATTGGAAAAGTGTATGTCGACCAAAAACAACCTTATGAATAAAATATTATCATTTAGGTCCACATGGATTAGATTAGGACATTTATTATTATTTAATTCAAAGAAGAGTTAAAAGAGTTAAAATAAATGTTTATTAACTAAAAAATTTATAATATAGGGTTATACATAAGATAAATTCGATTGTAAATATTATTTATAAATATAAAATATTTCATACATAATGGAATTTTATTTATAATTTTTAGAAAATAAATAATTTCATTTATTTAGGACACAATGGTAATCCAGTATTTACCTAATTAATGAAATATTAAAATAATTGATATTATAAATATCAATGTAAATTTCATTTGAGAATTTTTATGAATTCCACTAATTCTATAGGTTAATACGACATATTATTATTGGTTATATAAATTTTTTTCGAATTAATAATGCTGTTATGAATTTATCAAAAACAAAATACCCAATAGTGTCAAAATTGACATAAAAGAGTTTTTTTTAAAAAAAATATAATATTATTAATTGATATTAATTTCCTAAAAATATAAGGTTCGTCAAAGAAACTTATATCATGATATTTGTATCATTAAGGACCACTTGGAGGTCTCTTGGAGGTATATCGTATGTTTATTAACTATAGAATATAAAAATACAAAGTGACATGGTAAGTGTCAAACTAATTAACAAAGAGTTAAATCTAAGACATAAGGTTAATATAATGACCCAAACCTGTCTAAATTCTATTTGTTGAGTTGTTTTCAACCCATACCCACCTTAAACTTAAAATAATATACTTTGGAGCCATTAGAAACCGAATATGAATTTATTATAAAATAATATTTCTATCTTTTCCAAAGGTGCCCCTCACCCCTCTTATAAAAGGGCACTCCCCCTTCTCACTAATTCAAAAATTAAAAGCCTCTTGTATCAGCCAACCCCTTCCCAAATACTCTCTCAACTTCCCTCACTGTAACCTAGAGGCCTTGGTTTGATCAGAAAGCCAACCTAAGGAGCCCTTTGGATCAAATAAAAAGGAAGAACCCGATGAAGAGGTAATGTTTTCACCACCCCTTTTCAAGTTCATTTCTTATCCAACTTATTATTTCTTTTTTATTCCAATTATATAATAATAAATCCAGTATCTCCTATATACTGTGATATTATTATAAATTTGGTACAACCATATTCAGTATTCTATCCATCCTTTGAATGACATGTCACCATACGTGCGTACGTACGGCTTACCGTCTCCACGTCGTGGTGTAATTGTTATTCAATATATTATTATTTGGATGGGTATAATAATGATATATAATTCATTTAAATAATAAATATAACATGATAATTATTCTGTATATATGATATAACATCCAATTATATATTATTTTAATATCAAAAAATGATATTGTCGCTCGTGCGTACGTACGGACAACCGTCTCCATGAACGCGATGTGATTCATTCCCCATCGTATCCATTCAAGAATAATTCTCATTTGATGATTAAAAGTAATGTTTAAGAACTTGATATCATTATGGATATGAATAAGATACAACCTGTCCATAACAAACATGACTTACGTAACAAAACATATAAAGGAAAACGAATCAGTTAACACCCGAAATGACGAAAATACTAAAATATTATTAACAAAGAAATATTAAAATATCATATATGATATCATATTTATATAAATGATTCATGTATAATTTAATAACAATGATTTAACTATTATACAAGAGTTTAACCTACCCTCAACCAAGGGAAAGTACAAGGTAATGGGTTTCTTATCTCACTTTTAATTCCATGAGATTTCCATTGTTCACCACTTAATTATTGCATGTGGTGTGTGTACTGCCCATGTCTGTATTCATTGTGTAATATACATTAATTCATTTATATTTACATCATCATTGTGTGATCCTTCTTCCATGGGTGTATGTTTCGTAAGTTACTAAATCAATAAGTGAATTTGAAAACTCAATTTCCACTCATTCGGCTTTACGCATACTTCATTGATTATTTTACACCAAGATTATGTGTGGAATCACTATTCATTTTCTTATGTCATAATTTCCACTCAACTTTCTGTGGATATAATTTTGATACACATAATCACTTCATTGATAAATTCTCAAGTCGTCGATATGAACTTTATAAGAGTAATTTTAACTCAATCTACATTTATTGAGTTAAACATCCAATTCCTTGGTGTTGTTTCTACAAGAATATGTGTGAATTTCCTCTGATTGATTTACACTGAATATCCAATAATATTGAGTGTATTTATATTTTTCACACATAATTATGTCGTTGATTTACCCTTAACCAAAGGTTACAGTCTTTATAAGAGATTTTATCTCAATTTACATTCCATTGAGACTTCTTTGTTGTTATACACCAATTCACTTTTATATGGTGTATATAATGTAGTTTGACATAGTATATTATGAATCCTTTTATTGTAATTATATTATAAAGTATTGATTACCTCAATTATTTATATTCAAGTCTCTCTCTTTCGGTTATAAACTCTAACTAAAATATCATTTTAAATGATTTAATGATTTATTATTCTAAATCTTTCTCATTAATGTCCATGTTTTAAAAATAAATTATATGGACATTAAAGTTTTAAAATTAAAATTCCTTTTAAATGTTTAAAAGTGGTATGGGACACTTTGATTAAAAAATATATTTATAAAATGATTGTTGACAAATACTGTGACTTCTAAATGATTTCAAAAAAGGGGGATATTTCTCTATAATAGTTTTGATGATTATTTTCATCTGTGTCAATATCCTTAATTATTCTCGATTTAGGATAATATGTTACAATAAAATCTTCCATATTGAATTAAATGAGTTATGTTTGACTGTGGATGTGTTATTTTTATACCATTCATGCGTTATAGAGAAAGTATTGACAATTCATATGCTAGTTTTAATACGAATGTTTATGTTATGTTTAAACCTGTTCATATGAGGAATGCATTGGACTTAATAAGTGAAGGGTGGAGCCCGTTATAGCTGCTCAATGCATCGGTATGTCTCATGAGACAAACTAGTGTCTTGGCATGAGGCCTTGACAAAAATCTTATTTGTAGTCTTGGAACGAGGCTTTGACTTTGTGGGTATGATAGTCTGGCATTATGTGTTCCATCATTATGAAAGTGGTTATTGAAATTGCAGGTGATTATTCGATTAGTGGAATAACCATGTGAATAAGTAAATGGAATTATTTCATTTTATCATTTCCATATTATGTTGATTTTCAAGTTTAAAAGCATTTTCTTTTAGTTATACATTTCCTTAAATGTTTAAGCTTATTTATGAAAGTTTCTGCTATATTGTTATCCTTACTGGGCATCTGAGCTCACCCTTTCAGTGTTTTATTTTTCCCTGGATATGAGGAATTAATTTATGAATGACCTGCAGGGATAGTATGTATGGATATTAGTGTGTACTATGGATACTATGTTGTTTTAGTTTTCATTTTTATGATGTAATGTAAGACATATGAATATATCTAGTGTTTTCAGGGCTACAAAACTAATCGGTATTTCAAGATTTGATATTTCTTGTTATCATTACAATGTTATGTAATAATTCACCGACTCTGGGTAACTGGGGTCAGGGTGTTATATATAGATCTTGTGGTTTCCAAGAAATAAACACATTTCTGGATACTAAATGTGGATAGGGATCTGTTATAAATATACATAGGGGTTAAAACCCAAAACATTGTATTGATATTTATTCAGTCAAGAACTGGTTCATAATATCAAACCTTGTTGTACACATGGTTTGAAACTCCCAAGGGATATGATTTTGAAACTCAAAAATTCTTCATGAACTATAAAAAAGGATTTAAAAATATGATAAATATGAATTTCCTAGGATAAAGTTGTTTTTAAAAGATTAAAAAGGAATATTTCATGATTTAGACATCCTATATGTTTCTATTTCATTCCTACCTGGTTACCAAATGTGATAATTATTTCTAACTCTGTTTTTTAGTCAATGGATGGAATTCGTAGGAACCGTGTTAATGTAAAATGCAATGGAAAATGAAATCATTTTTCTCCAAAGACATAGATTGTTAATGGGAAATAGAATGAAAAACCTTGTTACTATTGCCACACAAATTTCAGAAGTTATGAATCATTGTGAACATACAAATGATAAATGGAGGGAACACAGATCTATTGTGTCCTTCATGAGGCAACACCCATCATTATTTAGTAGTTCTATAAACCCATTATTTGTAAATAAATTTATCAGTACCTCCAAAAAGATATTTTTCACTGTCCAATGTTTAGAGAATGAAAAATCACTCTGTAAGTTTTCCATGTGGAAGGTGAGTCAGATAAGTAGTGTAATATTATTAAGACTATGAGGTGGTAAGATGAAATTGCATTCCTATTTTGGGATGATATCAAGAAATAATTTTTCAATAAGTACTTTCCTATTATTCTTCATATGAAAATGGAAAATGAGTTCTTATAGGTTAAACATAAGGATGATTTATTAGTTCCTACCTATGATGAAAACATTACATGGAATATAAGGCACTCTTAAGGTATTATCATCCAAACTAAAATAAAAATTGATCGATTAATTAGTGGACTAAAACAGTCTTCAAAATTCCTTGTCTATAAGAGTCTTTAGCAGCTATAAATAATTTTTATGATGTCATTTCATGGTGGAAATAATTTTTCGAGATGTGTATCAATATAAAGTTTTTAAATAGAAAATTTTTATGGAGTTCAATGGAAAATACAACAACCATGGGAAAAATAAAATGACGAATCCATTATGATGAAATTCTGGGTAGAAACATGAAGGGAATTTTCTCAATAGGACTACTAAAATTTTAAAATGTGGAAGGTAAGGTCATCGAGTGATTGATTTTATAATTAATGGTAATAACTTATCTAATGATGTGAATAATGAGAAATCCCCATAGAATGAAGATCTTACACTTCAGTGTTTCAATTGCATGGAGTTTGGACGTTATTCATTCAAGTTATTTAATCCATGGACTAATATGGATGATAGGTTGCAACAACCTATTGGGATTAAGGTAAGGGGGAAACTTATGTAATCACAAGTTATGATGTGAATAACGATAATTAGGAAACTCTTATCTTAATTTCCTTAGTATTCAATTCCATGTTTTATTTTATGTGATTGAACCCTATGAAAATATTATTGTGTAGTTCCAAGTGATTACCTCCCACTACATGTTTTTTCGAAAAATAAAATCACATTCAATATCCTATCATTTGAAGGATGAAACCTTGAATCCAATAAAAATGTTTTTATTAGAAGATAATATATTATTTATGGAATGGAGGGTGAATTATATTTTGGAATGGTTATAAGGTAAACCATTTATGAAATGGTTTCTATTAAATTTCAAATGAGTTTTTATAGATTTAATTATTTTCTCAAAACATGAAGATCTATTCATATTGGATAACATGTTATGAAATTTTATTATGATAACTAAATAAATATGGAATGACTAATCTTTCTATATAGGGATGTCGTTATCTGTTTTTTACTTCAGGAATTTCAAAATCACCTTCATACCTTAGATTAAGACATTAAGTGGAAATCAAGAATTGAAAACCCAAAGATTGAGGTTTTGCATATGAAAATGAATGAAATAAAGTAAGTATATTCCTTAATGTTCATAGAAAGTAAAATAATTCCTCTACTCTAGGAAAAGGATAATTAAAATTATTAACCTAATAATATTGCTTCTATCGAATCGATGGTCTTATAAATCATCACATATTTATCGTTTTGAGGCACCTAACATTCCATTGATCAGTAACTTATTGATGATCAATGATCTTTATCAAATTATATAATTATTTACAATTTTCATCATTTTCCAATATTCACTCCCGAGCTATGTTCTCCAACATGGAAACCAAGTTATGAGTTACTTTCAGTAACTATTACGGTCCCAACTTTCTGTATATAAATGATGTTTTAGAATTCATTTTTATTATGTGGGATTCTAATAAAGGAACTATAAAGTATTAAACCATTGATATCCTAGAAAACCATTGCAGCTTATATTCATTTTTAGGGGGTAGAATGTAATAACATGAGATTTTGTGAATTTTTTTAATTAATTTAATCATTTTGAGTTGTTTCATTTCATGCATCATTAAATATAGCTTGTGTTATATGAAAGAACTACATTTGGATTTTTTTTCACAAAACACTAGTTTAATCATGAACTAAATAAAATAATTATATTTTATTTTAGTACATCATACACTATAATTGAATTATGTTAAACACAATTCCTAGTTCCTTCGATAATTAGTGTTACACACAAGGCTGAGTTTAACCAAATAATAAGATGCTATTAATACTGTTATTAAAATATCATTATAGTTTTCCCCCTAGCTATTGGAATAGGAGCTATTAATTATTAAAATAGGGCTTACATATGTATATAAAATGAATCCACTAGTTATTAATTAGTTATAAATTTATGTAAGAACAGTTTGAAAATAAATAAATTCCTTTTCTAAGAAAAATATGTACGGAAAACATTTTTTCTGAAAAAATTAAACAAACCAATTTTAATGATTTTTCGTGGTAAATAATTTTGTATTATTTATTCCATAAATTTTTTTACACTCGTCTAATATTTTTTATAGGCATTAGATAATAATAAAACCAATTTTAAAAATAAAAAGATGTATTTCTCCAAAGGGAAATTTTACCACCTTTTAATGGAGAACCCATTTTAAATCAAAAATTGAAACTATTATCAACTTAATATGACAAAATAAAATTCGTTTTTAAGTGTGAAACATAAAAAATAGGTTAGGGTTAATTTTTGGTATTTTTCAAAGAAGTTTCATTTTTTAATTCACAATTAAAAATGATGAAATATAATTGAAAAATAGTTTTTTATATAATTTATTTATATAGATAAATTATATTTTAAAGTAAAACTCGATCAATAATAAATCAATTAATAAACTTTGTGTAATTGGAACAAATTATTCAATGAAATTAAACATAAAACAATTATAACTTTTGGACCTTTTCACTTAAAAATTCCCCGTTGTCATGACATGTCTACAGGATTACTTTTAAATTAATTTCTACCAATTATATTACTATAAATTTTCAAAAGGATTCCAATTTTGAATAATAATAATTTATAATGTATAATAATATCAAGATATTTTTTGACCAAAAATGTAAGTGAATGCATTTAAAATTAATTATAGTGGTTAAGAGAATGATTAGCTTAACAAGGGACTAATACTTAATATTTAGGGCCAAAATGACCTATAAACTTATCCAAAATCCATTTTATAGGCATATTTTGACCCTATACTCATTTTAAGAGAATTTGGATTACTATTGGATCCTTTTACATGAGATTACTTTGGGTGGAATTCCATTTTGAAAACATTACAATAATGCCGCTCCTACACTATAAAAATACAGTCACCCCTTCCAATTATTAACATATCCTAAGACCTTTAGATCAAACATCATATAAAAAAATCACATACAAAAATACCTAAATCAATCTTAGAAGTATCCCGTTGGTAAAAATTCATCCAAATAATCCCTTTGGGGAAAACTAATAGGATTTACCCAAAGAAGATGTAACTTCATTCTACAAGTTCTTTTGTTTTATTTTCAACCTATGCTACCTCAATTATTGTTATTCTATTCTTATATGAAAATTAATGAAGAATAAATATATTAATAGTTTTTAATTATAAGGTTTCTACCTATACTTAAGCATACTTCCATTTAATAGTTAATGAAGTTATTGTTCATGTGTACAATGGAGTACCGCATCGTAAAACAATGTTGTTCATTTTTTGGGTACCACCTCTCATGGGTGGGTATTATGATGGAAAATATGTTTTTCTATATTAAATATATGATATTTATGAAAACTTTTTTATTAATTAATTATTATATAAAACACACATTCATGATTTCCATTTTTTGTTAATACGAAAACATCATGTGTGGACATATTGATTACTATCTCCTCAAAGCAACGTGATTCATTCAAAATTTAAATTGAATGTATTAAGGACGAGTTTAGTGAAATTATATGATATATATTAAAAAATAATTCTAATTTAATAATAGTAAAAATATATATACATATATTTATTTTAATTTCTTTCTTTCAATGCGATAATAAAACAGAAATAATGTTGATTCGTATGTACGAACTTCTTTCTCCATGGGGTTTATGGTTGAAACGTTACCAAATTGGTAAAGTAATTTTTGTCTTAATTTTTCTTCTTTGGGATGCATAACTGGTTTTACACCTATATTTTAATATGGTATGTTTATACTAACCTTTGACATTTTATATGTTGAATATATTTATTTCATGGTATTTTAATTTTCATTTAATCTTATTCTCTAATGTTTATTTTGATTCAATGCTACCAATGTGATAATATTTTATTTCTACCATCTAATCGTTTATTGGGATTGTTTACAATTATGCCTCCATTGATGAAATTTGACGATCCACCTCTCAATAACACTCACAAATTTTCTTCTATTATGTTTATTCATGTTAAATTCATTAATTTTTACCATTTCTTACAATATTTAGAACATAAAGATTTTTTTAAATTGTTTTAAAAATATAGTACACTATATCTCTCTTCAGTCAGAAATTTGGGTTCTTTCATAACCATGTTTTTTGGAAAAAAATTTCAAAATAAAATTATGTTTAAAATTATTTCGACATTTTTAATCTTATTTTATATATTTTCATGGAAAAATGTTTTCAAAATGTTTTCAATATTCTTTTTAAAAATTATTGAATAAAAAGTTTTCAATAATTATTTTCAAGATTCTTTAATGTGATTTTCAGAAAAATATTTTCAAAATTATTTCAGCCATTATTTATATGTTTCAATGTATTTTCAAATAAAATGGGTTTCAAAATACCATAAATCATCCTTTATAATATTTCAAATATATTTTAATATAAAATGGTTTTCAGAATACTTGATTTATTAAAAAGTGTGTATCAAAGTAGATAATACATTTTCCTCAAAATGTATTTTAAATGATACTGTAATTCTTTATTTATAAAAAAAAGATTTTTGAATTTTTTTTATGAATTGGATTTTTAAATAATGGATATATTCCTGTAGAAATTTTGGATGTGATCCTTAAAAACCCATCTCCATATAATATGAAAAACCTTTTTGTAGTTTATGCTTTTGTAAATATATGATCCAACGATAGAATTCTAACTCTTTCATGAATGTTTTATATGGAATGATGTTCATGAGAACTTTCTATATTCCATATGTTATTTTCTTTTAACAAACCCTTCTTCTCATGGGTTATGATCTAATAAAATTATTATGGGACCTATCACTTTTCAATAGATAATGATGTGATGAAATTTTTATGATACCCTTTTCATTTCATGGGTTATTTTACGATCTTTCTCAAATAATTATCTTTTTATGGGTCATGATATAATGATTTTTATATTGTAATTTAGAACATATATATATGATTTTATTATTTTATGGGTGTTACCTATATCTCCCTAAAATTCACTAGGTAATTATTAATGTTTTATGAGCTCAAAGGGTACATGGAATGGAAACCCAAGCCCAAAACAAGAGGGTACATGGGAGGGAATCCCATGATCAAAATAAAAGGATACACTGGAGGAAATCCCATTTCAGAAACAAGAAGGTACACTAAAGGGAATACCATGCTTGAAATAAGAGGGGACATGGGAGGGAATCCCAGACCCAAAATAAGAGGGTATATGAGAGGGAATCCTAATCTCGAAACAAGATGGTACACACGAGGGCATATCAAGCCCGAAAAAAGAGGTTACACAAGAGGGCATCCTAATACTAGAACAAGAGGCTAAATATGATAGAATATCAAACCCGAAAAAGATGGTACATGGGAGTGTATCTCCATCCCTAAGCAATTACATGGGTGATTATGCTAAGCCTAACATGTTATGAAGTTCTTTGTAGGTTTCCTAGACATAGGATTTTATATTCCTATGTGTATGCCACAATTACATGTATTATTCCTCTATTATTATCTCATTGATTATGATATTGATTCTCTTATTATTCATGTCTTAGGAACTACCAATGTTTATTCCATGACTCTTTATTATGATCTTTGATATGAAAGTTATGATCCTCTAATTATTGGATCTTGTTCTCATACCTTGTGCTCATGTTATGCTTACATATCTCCTTTTTTACCATTACTAGGCATCTGAACTCACCCCTTTCTTATGTTTTCTTTCCCTAGGTTATGATGAAAGTATTTAAGTAGGAGTACTAAATAGGGATGAACATTATGTGAGAATTTGAATATCATTCACCAAGTTAGAATATTATGTTTCTATGTTTCCAAATTAACTAAACTATTACAATCCACATGCATATTTTTTTTATTGAAATGAATATTCTTATAAAATTATGTATTATCATTGTATGTTAATCATTGGTAGCTGTATTATTCATATATTAGTCAACTGTTATTTTAATCCACAAATAGACCATATTTTATAAAAGTGACACATGAGCCCTCTTTAGGGGCTCTGTCAAAATATCCCATGAATTTACTATATGTAATTCTATAAGGATTGAACATGAAAGAAATTATGTCACTCATAATACATATAATAAAAAAAGTATCCAGTTACATAGGTCAAAAACCAATGATATCTAGTTTGGTTGAAATAAATATAGTGAAAGGAGAACCTGTGTTGTTGAAGGATTGATAACCAGTAAAATAATATTAAATCCACCAATGCATAAATTTATTGTCACCAAAAATTCTACATGACGACTATACTCATTGAAATAAACCATAAATTAGGTAATGTAATAAAAATGATGGAATTTATAGATTTATTATACACCCTTCCACCATCTAGGAATCTATCAAAAAAGATTCCTCCCTAACCCCTAAGTGAGTATGCTATGGTTTAATATACCATAAACTAATTAGTATCACTAAGAAAACATCATTCTAAATACATGGAGGAACCTATAAATTGAACTTGTAAAATTAATATCTATAATAACCCTCAATAAATATAGACTACTATAAACATTTTACATTCTACGTGTACTATGTTGGGAACAGTCTCATAATTGAGGATTTATATTTGATCATTGATACATTAAGAAGTTATTGATCTAGTCTCTAAATAGAATGATATAGTGTAGTGAGATCACTCTATTTATATTCCTTCTATATTTAAATATCTTTGATTATTTAAAATAAGTCATATTATTTGGGTCTTCTAAACATAATACAATGAAATAAAATCAACATATATCTAAGCTAAAATGCTATGAATGAAAATCAAGTAAAAATAAAATTGAAAAATTAACATATACCTATATTCAATATGTATTGTGTTTATATATTAGAACAATCATCATTAAAATACTATTAGGAGTTCATGACACTGATACACCAAGAATTTGGAAATCCAATCTTCTTGGCCTAACTCAATCACCCAAAATTCTAAAATGAACTACTCATAGATCTAGTGAACCATGTAGTCCCACAACCATTAAATGTAATATTTTTTTCCCATAGGAAGGTACCAAATTTAAATAAATACATGGTTGAGATAATATTGAAAATATTGAATAATTATACAGTTCTCTTCAGAAACAAGCTTGTACACTATATCATGGACATCAATATTTATCAGGTATTGATTCATCATAAATTATTCAATTTGGTTCTCGTGATCATTCTCACCAGTAAGAGATATATTATATTGGGAAAAATAACCATCAAAAATATTGAATGAAATATAATGTAACATATATTTTGTATCATAGGGTAATCTTAGAGGTTGAAGCAATTCAACAACTTATCTAATTGAGGGTAGTATATCTAATATAGTTTTTATAAATAAAAGATAAATTTAATTTGAGAAGTGGAACTACATTGAAAACAAAAAGGGAAATATTTAACCATTCACTCTTTCTATTATGAAGTAATTTTAGAAACATGATGAAAAAAATAATTATCATTTTTTGCATTCAAAGTAGTAATTTGAGGAACCATTATTAATAAAATAATAAAATCATGAATGTCTGAAAATATAAAACACATGATGGATTCATATACCTATCCTAATTTTACTAGTATGTGATAGGGTAAAAACTAGAATAATTAATGAATCATAACATAAACTATGTTCTTTATACACATTGAAACAATTCTATAGATTTTAATGAGTTTTCATGAATTGATTTAAAAATAGAGAATCAGTAAAAATATCCTAGAGTATAAGTATGCCATTAAAGTAGTATCCCCCCACATATATAAATAATTAGTGTATATTTTTCATCCCATATGTCATGTAATATTATCTTATAGGATAGATAATATATTTTCTCTCTAAAATTAGATATATTTCATTTGAAAAAAAAATTAGATGATCAGAGTTATGAATTTTTATGCACTGGAAATGTTACTCCAGACTGATTTCGATGATCAAACTGATCAAACATTAATAAAATTTAACAACGGGAAAAATCAGAGTAGAGGAATTATCCTAAGATTACTACATGAGATAAGGTACTCTAAAGTCAAATCTTCCCCATTATCTAAGTCAGTAACACCATCCTGGTTGACTATATAGTGCTCCCAACATAAGGAATCACCCATAATTTATTGTTCCAACATCATACTAGAATCATCCATCTATTACAACCATGAAGTAAGAACAAAATTAGGCACTTATAACCCTAAATATCCCTAATATATTTGTCACACAACTTCTTCATCTTAGTATGAATTGAAAATCTAGTTCCTTTGTAAAAAAAAGTGGCTCCCCATAATCTGTTTCCTATAAATACCCCCAAATACCAATATTATAAAAAATTATATTTTTAATACATTTTATTTCATTATTATTAACAAAAATATCCATTTAATACAGTCCCAATATATTGAGAGGCCCAAATTATTTGGGAAATTAGATACATATGTAATGTACATAAAATAAAACATCATTATTTAAAATACTATAATGTACTCCTAGTTTCTTTTAAACTCTTAACATTAGATTTGTTAACTTGGGGACATAAAAAGGAATGTGTGATCCATAAATCTGATCATGAGAATAATCAAATCATAGCACAATGATAAATAATAAATTTTCTTCAAGAGGTGTATCATGAAAACATAAATCGGTAAGAATCATATACAGTCACATGGGAGAATGGAATGAGAAAATAATATCATAAAACCATTGTATTAAGGGAATTTGGTAACAATATAAAATACAAGAAATTAAGGATAAGTCAAGGATAACCTCCATGAAATCGTAAAAAAAAATTCTTTTTCTAACCACCTATGCACCATACATAGTATATCCTGAGATAAAAAATTAGCCAATTAATTAGATCATTATTAGTGTAAACCCGTATTATTTAGTAACTTTTGTGTTCCATATTAATCAAAAAACTTATTAACATATTTACTAATTTAAATCCCAATAGTAAGGAATTTGTTTTCATACATATAGGTCCCCAATTTTACAATGATATAAATGAATATATATTTATGTAGGTGAATACCCTTAAATAAAAATAGGTTTGGTTATTCAAAAGAGAAGGAAAGGACAAGGAAAATCAAATGATAATTTTGGTAACATAAAGGGTGTACCAAAATTATCATGGAAGGGATTAATAGGAGATAAGGGTAGCATGTCATTAATAAGGAATTATGTGGATAGTAAAAGATGTATATGAACAAATGACAATATAAGAACAAGGAAATAAAAATTCATATAATAGAGGATGTTCTTGAATTAAAAAGGGAAGATAGAGGACCCTTAACATGATAGGTTTCTACTTAATTATTGGGAAGATAACTATTGTGCCATAAATTCTCAATAAGAGGGTTCTAAAGAGGGGAAAAGGGGGCATCTTTGATCTTAGAGACTTTATTGTGACATATAATTGGAGAATGAGTTGTAATTTATTGAAAATGAGAAGAGATTGTTTATTAGTTTTTGAACTTAGGCTATGGATACCTAGTTAACAAAAAATAAAAAACCATTAGCCATTACATGGTTTTCTCCCATCATATTTCCAAAATATTCATTTCTAATATTTTATTTCTTTATGAAAAAAACACCTTAAGGTAATTTAATTCATGAAATGTATGTGATTTATGTTCATAAAAAATTATTTTTGAAATCATAAAATATCTTTTTGGTTTTAGAACGTTGTTTATAGTTTCAGAAAATAATATTATATCATTAAAATAACTTGTTTTAATGAAAAAATTTAATTTTGATTACTTATAACCTTATTATAATTTACCACGTTAATATTATTTTATTATGATTTCATAATTATTTTCTTATATTTATGTCATAATTCATTTTTTCCCAAAAAATTTCATATCTTAAAAAATTATTAAAATCTCTCCTCTGGAAAAATTTATTATTATAAAATCATAATTGATATTTATTTTATCACAATAATTATTGAAATATTTAAATTTTATTTTTTAAATAAAAATAATTATTTATAAAAAATTAAAACATAATCAACATTTTAGACTTATAAAAATCACTTTGGACATTTTAGTTTATATTATCAATTATTTTATATTAAAATTTTAAATGAATTTATTATGAAAATAACATTGATTTAAAATTATCGAGTCTATCATAACAATTTATTTTAATTGAAATTATAAATTTTCCAAGAATCCAATTGTGTTTTGATTCTATCCAAAAATATGTTTATCATATTCGTCTTGTAATAATGTGTAAAATAAAATAATAATTAAATGGGATGTAAGAAACAATTATTTCATTTCTTAAAATTTAATTACACCATCACAATACAAAAGTTAAGATACATAACCTCTTGTTACACTAGAATATGACTTAATTATAAGGTGTGGTATGGTTGAACTTTCATTGGATGGCTCTGCTGAAATCGATCAAGTAGTTATCTATAAAAATATTAACTTTTTTGCTTTGTTTTTTCTATATGAGCCTCAATTATTGAAGATTTACTTGGTAATATTCAAGAGGGAACCTCGATGATGTGAACACCATCTCATGTTATGATAAATGAGGATTATAAGGCATGATTATATTAGTTGAGGTCATCATTTATCCCTTCTCATTAACTAATTATATTAATTACCCTTAATATAAATTGATTCTAAAAGTACCCTTATAAATGCAATATTACCAATATCCATAATTCCCAACAATCATAATTCCCAACAATAATATTTCCCATTGGTCATAGTGCCTAATGATCATAATGGTTTTATATTTCCTATAAATACATCTTATTTTTTAAATCATTTATTACATCAATTTCTTTCATGGTTAAATATTATTATTTTTCAAAATAAAAATTAAATTAAATAGCTTGTGTTCCATTTTTAAAGTCTTGTTCATGAGTATCATAATCTTATGGGATCGACATGATGTAAAGTTTCCAAATTAATTTATTTTAATTATTTTTTCTATTTATTTTCACCTTATAAGACTATTCATTTTTCACGGATTAATTATTGAAAAATTGTTTTTTATAAATTAATAAAATAATTTTTCTCATTTTTTTATACTATTATACCTTAGTAAATAAGTCAAACATATATATATATATATATATATATATTGTAAATTCTATATATATATATATTTTAGTTTTCAAATTGTGTCAGATATTGGTTGTTCTATTGAGGTATGAACCCTTTATTTCTTAATATTAATCCACTGGTTTATTCTTATACATATTATTAAGAGTTTAATTATGGGTTCAATATTTTATAGGGTTTATTTGGAATTCAAAACTCCTATTTTTTGAGGAACATGCAGAGGTATAGAGGTGGAATATAGTTATTAGTAGTCATGCATCTCAATTGCGTGGCCATGTATGAGAGGTTAAATGTTAAAAAACCCATTCAAGGATTAGATCATGATAATACAAAACATATATAACAAATTATCATGTGAAACACACATATTTTTCATTAATTACCTAGTCATTCTCGGTTGAGGCACCCTTCAAATGTGATTATGTCTGGTATGTGAAAGGTTTTTCAAATCATGTTCCAAACCATGAAAGGTGGGTGACACCATGAGGTAGTGGTGTAACATGGTTTTTGTACAGTTTTGACAACTATATGGCCAAACCTTGAACCTCTTAAAAATTATGAAATTATTACTTTTACCTTACTAATTTTAAACCATCTTCACCATTTATTTTTCTCCAAAAACCTACCACATGATGACATCCTCATTCCCCTCTCCTTAGGCATTGAAGCTAATCATCCATTTGAGCTCGGTTTTCAACATTTTCTGTATTTTCAGAATTGTATGGATTTCTTAGTCAACTAAAATCTTTTATTTCTCAATTTTTATATCCATATTCAGTGTTATTTCCATGCTAACTATTATGACCTATTTTTAGTATTATTGTATATTTATCCATTTCCCTCCATTTTATCCAAAATCGGAAGGTGATAAATAATGAGGGTTCATTAAATGCTATATGGTATGAAATTTATAACATTACCTCAGGTGTGTATTTCCACATTTTTAAATGTTGTTCCATTCATTGGTTTTACCGATTCTTTTCACCATATTTTTTTTCATAAATTAGTTCCTAAATTGGAACCCAAAATCCCTAATAGAAACTCTAGTTATTTTTAGACGTAAATGAACACAACACGAGACACACCTTGGGTGAGATATATATATGCCTATATCCCATTTGTATATTATTATCCAAGACACCCTTTAATTTGACTGGTTCGACTGTCATAATTGATTTAATTAATTTTAAATAAAATAATTTTCATATATAAATGTGAAAGAATATTTTGCTCGGATCTCATTATTTTGGAATGAAATGATTAATAGAATGAAAAAATATATAAACCTTTGTAATTATAAATGAAAAAGGTAATGGATTTAATTAAATGAAGTAAATGAATTTGAATATTTTTTCATATAAAATCATTTTTTATTAAATTAAAGGTTCCTTTTATTATTATGGATCTTTTTCAAGATAATGTTGTGAAAAAACATGAGCCCATATTGTATTGTATAGTGAACTCCTATAAATCATAGATTATTCCATCCTTATTCATTGGTATGATTTCTAAGGGAGTTACTATCATGAACCAACCCATGTCGACCCTAAAATGGTCACCCAAGCTAGTCTATGCCATGGCCCAATGGGCATTCCTAATCCACATGGGTTTACTACTAGTGCAGAGCATCAAAAATAAACAAGTGGGGATTTTTTATCCCATAAATTAATGATAAGAAAATAAATAGATACTGAAAATAAAAATGAAAACTAGCAGCAAATAGAGAAATAAAATTGTACATACCTTCATGCGACTCTACCGGTCACCACTGACCTCAAACCAACGTTGAACTATGATAACCGATACAGAACAAGAAGCAACACTCAGAGCTAAAAAGAAGATAAATTATAGGCGTGGGTATTAAAACTCATTAGGATATCCCAATAAACTATTCACAATGCACTTTATTTAAATAAAGAAAAAATAATTTCATGTTTTAAGTTCAATATATAAAATAGTTTTTCCATAAAATTTCCCTTTAAAGTTAATCCCGACCCATTTCCATTCTTATTTTAAACTAATTTATTTTCCAAGTATGAATATTTAACCTTTTTTAAGAATGATATATAGAGAAGTTTAAAAATTTATAAAAACATTTTCCTAGAAACATTTGAAAATCATTTTATCCCCTTTAGAAAAGATATACACCATATGAGAAGGAAAAATAAATTATCAAACAAGGGAAATGGAAAATAATAAGCATGATAGACCAACCAAACAATTCACCTCAATAATCTGTCGTAGATAACTAACTACAGAAATACTTGGGAAAACCTAGGATCTCGTGAAAAATACAGAACATACTATACATGTGACTCGTCTCAAGGGCATGCCATACCTGATGACATCATAATTCCCAAACGCTCGATCATCTCCGTACCGGGCCAGACCGAGGGGCCCAATCCCATAACAATGATAACAAAATAACCCCTATTATTGACCACTATCTAGTGCGTAATGTAAACTAGTCCAATAATTGTTCACTGAAAACTCACTCCCTACGCTTGGTTCCAAATATCATATTGAAAAGTAGTTGATCCAACAATTTCAAACAAGTATCCAATCACAAGTCCATTCATCACACATATTCAACACACACCACAATCTCACCCCTTTTCACCCCAAGGATCATGTCTCTCACCTTTAAACCATCATAACACAAAGGAATCCCTAAACCAGGGAAAATCCCATCATTTTTCAACCAATAGGGGGAGGAACCATTCCAAGGATGTTTTTCTGATGAAACCATTTTATTTAAAGTTCCAACTAGGCCTCACATAACCATCTCACTCTAAACCATTTCTTAAAGAATCACACGTAAACCACATTGAAAACCATAAACACACATAAAACACCATTTTAGAAAACCCAACCAGAATTTTTAATCCAAAAAACATTTACAAAGGCGAACAAGGAATTTTGTTAAGTATTTGAAGTGAAAAACTCAATCAAACCATTTATTACAATACATTTCATGAAAGAAACCACTACAATTCAAGGAAGATAAATTTACTAATAGTTCTATATCAATAATTAATAAAAAAAACTTTGTGTTAAATGAAATAAATAAATGATTCTTAAATTTAATGTCCAGTGCACAGAGATCCAACCTCTAAAGATGGCCATGATAAATCTTTCCAACTCAAGCAGCAGCCCGGTCTCACTCACACACTTCTATATATATCCTTAACCTAATGCATGTCTTCCCCGATCCATGAGGGAACACTCACAAAAAATATTTATATATTTATACATATTCATACTTAGGAATATTTATACAGGCCTTAGAAACCAATTGCAAATCCCAACGATAAATCCTTGGGACTCGAAAACACCATAAATTCCTAAAAAATTTTAAGGAAAACATATAAATCAAGATGCGAATCCAGAAAAATTAAAACAATTAATTAAAAAATGTTAATGGAAAAAATTATTTTTAAAGAACAATCTTCATTTGAATGTCCATCCATGTGTGCGCCTTGTATGCACATGGATGTGACAACATCCAATGACCCATTAAATATCCTTGAAATCACCCCCAAAAATAACTTTCCAGAAATACCAAATCCCTTTGAACAAAAAAAACGTCATTAAAACAGAGAAAAACCATTCTAATGATTTTTCTCACAGTTCATAAAACTATAATGAGGCACCCAAGTCACACATCAAGACTGACCCATCATTTTACCCAAGATACAAAATATTACCAAGTCCAAATAACACAATAGGGGCTCAACATTATTTTGAAAATTAGGACCATTTAGAACACCAAGGATACAAGGAAAAACCAATTTAAAACACCATATTCACTTAAAGACACATCCATGGATTCACCTAGTGAATCCATGGGTGTTAAAATGTCTAATGGAACACTAAACATACAAGGATTCATTCAAAAACCATTTCAAAAAAACACCACTTGCATTAAAACCATATCCAATCACCCACGTTATTTGAAGAACACAAGTCATCTCATTGAGACCATAAAACTCATACTAAAACATTTAAATATAACAGGAAAACCATATCATTACAAAATTATGCACACAAAACCATGTTCACAAATAACTAACACCAACAGAACATAATCAAATCTAAACAATTCTTAAAAATTCCTAATCTTACTTTAAAGGAATAATGGCATTTCAAAAGAGACACCAAATATTCCAAAAGCCTAGAAATTTTACACAAATATCTTTAGAAACCCATTTTTATTAAATTCTATTAGAAAAAATTCATAAATTATATCTATCCATAGGTATTATAGGGAAAATACCCAAAAAAAGTAAATGAAAAAAACAATGGGGGAGATGGTGTGACCACCGGAGAGGGAGACGACAAGAAATGGTGCTGCACAGGGGTGTTGCGCTGCTGGAACTAGGCCAGAGGAGGGGAGGTTTCTGGAACAAGATGGGGGGCAAGCACAACTCTTAGAGAGTAGGGGTCGGCATATGGAGGCAGCGAGAGGATGAGGATTCTATTGCAAGGATATAGGGTGGCCAGAATGGGTGGCATAAGGGGGTCGGGCTGATAGGAGAAAGGCGGTGCACATAGGGGTGTCCAGGTCACACATGCAAAGGGAAAACTAGGGGAGGAGGGCTGTTGTGAAATGGGTAAGGGGATGGGGGGTCTGGTGCAGCTCGTAGAGGTAAGGGTTGGTGTAGGGAGGTAGCTTGAGGAGGTGGAGGCTACCACGAGGTGGTAGGGTGGCCAAATTGGGTGGCACATGGGGGTCGGGCTGCAAGGAGCATGGTAGTGCACATTGAATTTATTTATTTAATGTACTAAGAAACTACTTAGTTACTCCTAATGGTGTATGTTGACTGAGCAATAATGAAAAAGCTTCTAAAATTTTAAAACACATCCCTCCCACTACCAAAACTCAAAATAATACTTAAGACAATTTAAATAATTAATCAATAAGGTCGGGGTGTGACAGTTACCCACATAAAAATCTAGTAAATGTATTACAAGTGCATAAATACCTCGACATAGTATCGAAGATTCACATAATTCATTTCCAGATATTATAATTTCTTGGATACACTCCATGGAGTTAGTGGATCTCATATAAGAGGATACACCTTGTATTCTCCCCTTAGGCCCCAGTCATTCCTAGCCTGATATTTTTTGTAGTGATTCTTCATGGACTTGTATAGAAATTATTCTAGTGGAATGCATTGGGCATACCCCTTAGGTTACATCGATACCACTATAGGTAGGATTCATAGTTTTTTTACATATCTTAACCTTCCATGGTCAATGATTCCTTGTTTACACTTTTTTTCCTTTATCCTATTATATTACTTGGATGTATCAGTTAAACCTTAGGTTCTACTTCATTATTTTCACTACTTGGATTCCTTGGTTTTGATATTGGTCTCACTTATACATATTTCATCTACTTGGATACTAGGATTATATCAATGAGACCCTAACCATTTAAAAGAACCCTATTTAGAAGAATCGGTCATAGGATTAAGGAGTTATAGTCAAATGGACATCCCATGTGGATTTTGAGCCCAACATGGAATTTCATTCACACATTTTAATTCCTTAATGTATTCATATAAATTCAAATTTTTACCTTTATATTCACTAAATAGAAGTGTTATAGAAATCATTTCGAGTGGCTTACTGAGTGAATATAACACCTTGATTAGGATACCAATTTGGACCTAGATAGAAATCATGGATACAGGTAAGGGAAAGGCAAACTGAAATGTCCTAGATTCTTGATCTGATTATAGCATGGGTGCATGGATCATAGGATTTAGCTAAGGCTCACGATGCAATTGGAGATTTATGGGGTCCATTTTAGATACATTTATAGATTATATTCTTATTTTCATGTTTGTTTGTTAGTTTTTAATAGAATCATGACATTGATATAATTTTATATACGATGATGGTTATTATTGTTTAATATACTTATCATATCTGGATTTTTATTATGTTTCCTCTATTTTTAATTTTAATTTTATTCCTTTATGCTATTATCTTACTAGAGGGAATAGTCTCCCCATTGATACACCCTAGTCCATCACTGTTAGTCATTAGCCTATGGTGTACGGGGAGGTGCCCTTGGGGCCATGTGGCCACCAATTCCACTTCTATTATCAAGTGAGATAGGTCGGGACATTGTAATGTTGTATCAAAAAATCTTATTCTTTTTATATTACTACTTTAGGTTTGTTGATAGAACACATGGAGATTATTAAAAAATTTCATGATCATGTACCTAGGGAAGATAACCCAAGTAAGGGGAAATCCAAATTGATAGGGATAAAAATTAATTTTCTATATTATGTATGTTATGGTTATTTTGAATTCACCATTGGGAGACACCGATGTATTATTTCATTTATTAGTATTGTGGAATTTATTTTTATCCTTGTCCAGGTATAGAAAGTAGGTAGTGTCTCATGGATCTTAATAGGAACTTGAGGAATGATATTTCATGAATTATTCCATTATACATTTACTTACTATTATTATTTTTTGATGCATAGTCCTTGATCCATTATGTTTATATTTGATATTGGGATAACCTTACTTGCAGGGATAGCATAATTGGAATAATTAAAATGATTTCATCATGAAAAAATAGTTTTTTCATATATTTATTAATTATGGAACCTTAATTAGTCAATTATAGTATGTCCAATACATACAAAATTTTCCACACAAGATAAAAAGTTTGTTAGTATCAATTACATGTATACCAATTTTAATTTAAATAGTGTATGCGACTCATAAATTAGGAATCATCATCAAACCAATTAAACCATCATAAAATCCTTGTTTTAGTTTCATGTATTATAATTTATAAATTATAAAGTTCATGACTTCATAACATGGGAATGATAGATTCTTATAACTAGGACTATATATATAAATATCCATAAATATATCTGTATATGTTGATAAACATAATTATAGACTTAATATCTTTTTAGTTCTAAATTTTAATTCAAATGCGTTAAATTAAATAGTTATTCCAATTATAACCTAATGGGTGTTTTCCTCTATAAATTTCAATTGACCCAATGTATACCGTAACCCCTGACATAAAATAGAGTACTTGACCTTGACCTAACCTTAGTAGTGGGTTGTAGCCAATGTCTCTTATGTTTCATCTTTGTCTTATATGTTATTTAGACTCGACATTATGAGAAATACGAGTGATTTGACTCTCACATATGAAGCCCTCTACCTATCTTATTATTATATATAAAACATAAATAATTATTAAACCTTATTTAGTGAATTTTCGTGGAATCTTCATAGCTATTCCACTATCATGTCTTCAATTCAAATTCCAAAAATGTGGTGACGACCATGTCCCTAATGTGGTGGGACCTAAACCACCAGTAGTTCCACCTATGACACCTCCAATTATACCCGACTCCAGCATTGATGCCCACTTATGAGAGGGTTTTTGTATGGATTATGTATACTATTCATGGATCTCCAAACCTAAACCTAATATGGAAGAGATGATGGAAGAGTTTCATCAGTATCATATGCCCATATTTTTAGGGGATGGTCGTCTATAGGCTACTGAGACATTGATAAAGGCCATGCTATCTAACATTGAGAATATGGAGAAAACTTTAGGGAGGAGGTTCATGATCACCTATTATATACATCATGGATCATCAACGTGTTGGTGAGATGTTATTACTTAGGTACACCACTATTGGAAAATTGTTTTTAGTGACTTACATGCTACCTTCATTGACTATTTATTTCTGGGGATGCTGAGAGCTGACCGAGCTATGGAATATTATCATATAAAATAATAATACATAAAAATTATGGATTATTTATCTAAATTTAAGAACAAACATATTTTTTAAACTTGTTTTACTACTGATGATCTTTTGAGAGTGAGACTCTTTGAAGATGTAATCAGGTATTCCATCTGTTCTTTAGAAAATGTTTTCCATATAAAAACCGCCTTGGAAATTAGTATCAAATAATTTATTTCTGAGCACAACTTGATGGAAGCTATAAGTACATGGCATGGTGGCTTGGTTCCATTGTAGGGTAATAGGTCAACAAATAGTACGGATAATTTTTTAGATGCTTCTTAATCGGTAATTGGATGCTAGAGTATCCATATTAGTATATCTTTTATATAGAATTAGTTTGAGAGATATTTTCACCTAAATACTAATTGTGACTGAGACCCCATTGGGATCCAATCTCACAGTAGAATGGGGAATATTTAGATGTTTTATTGGATATTTTTTTCTATTTTTAGTGGAAGAGGTTCTATACAAGATGTTAATTGTTGGGAAGGATCTATAACATTGTTCCAGACTTGAAGCTGGACTACCCCTTACCATATAGGTTGAGGAGGTGGATGCGGTCGAGAAGGCCAGACATAGGATATATACGATGAGCCAAGTAGACCCATTATATGTATTTTGGTTACAAAAAGGGTAATGTATCAGGCATAATATATTTTTTTCAGACTATACCAGAGGAGAAGGTGGTTGGGCCTTCTTCAATATGATATTCAATTTTAATATCCCCCACTTTAGTATTTATACTCTTTGATATAGGCTTCACACATTCTTTTATTTATGTATATATTATTATAATCCTTGTGCCTGTGATTTAATATTTCTATGGAATGATATCACTTGATAATCCATTGGGAATTATATAGAATGGTGTAATCCATTCAATGTAATCCTCTATGAGGTATGAAGCTGTCATTTCTTATCAGACCTTTTCATCCTTAAGACGACAGGCTTTATCATCATTCCTAGGATGGACTGTATGGTCCAATATCACCCCTATGTCAATTTTTTTCACAACAAGGTATCATTTACATCACTAGTGTGTGGTAGATATATTAACATGTGATAATTGGATGTATATGATAGTATATTCAGGACAAAGCATTGTGGGACGAGAATAATGACAACCCAAATTTCTAGCCAATATATGGATGATTATGGGAAAAGTTTAGATGATTTACATCTAATATTATATTATTTCATTGATATATTACCTATAAATTCTTCAATACTACCTCTTAAGAGAGAGGTAGATATTACTACCAAGCTAGTTCCATGAACAACCCTGGTTTCCATTTCTCCTAACATGATATCTACTTCTGAGTTTTAAGAGTTCATGAGGAAGATAGAGTACTTGGATACTAATGATTTTATATGAAATCGTACTTCTCCATGGGGTTCAACTATACATTTCACCAAGAAGGCAGATGGTACCCTCATGATTTTCATGAATTATTGTATGATAAACTAGCTTATGGTTAAGAATTGTTATCTAAAGCCACACATAAACTACTTATTTGACCAGATCTAGGTAGGTATGAATCAATCAATGTATGATATGAGGTAGGGATACCATTAGATAAGGTAAAGACCTACGAACATACCTAAAATGTTTTTTAATATTTATGGTATTTAGTTTTATCTTATTATGTCATTCAGTTTGATGAACACACACACATACACACACTATTTTCTTGGATATGATGAATCAGGGATTCCTCCCGTATTTGGATTCATTTAAATTGGACTTCATGTTTGAAAAAATGATTTATAATTAGACTAGAAAAAACTATTCAAAACAACTTGAGATCATCATGAATTCACTAAGAGAGACTAAAATATTTTCATTTTTCATGAAAATCTAATTTTTGATTAAAAATGTGAACTTATGTGGATAAAACATCTCAGAGGAAGGACAATCTATCTACCAAGAGACGGTGAGAGTAGTGGTATCATGGAATAATACAAATAATATTTTAACATCTAGAGTTAATTGGGGATATCTAATTATTAGTGTTAATTTAATATGGAATTTTAACTCCTAGAATAACCACACATGGGCTTCCTGAAAAATGCTTTTATGTTTCTATGGTCTAAAACATGTGATATAGCCATTCAAGAGCTAAAACGAGGAACAACTTAAACACTAATCCCAATTCTACCAAATATAGGTAGATTTAATATATATTATTATGATGAATTAATAATTGAGATATGGTTAGTTCTTATATAGAAATACTGATTCATGGAGTATGGGTCCCTTCAATTGATGCAACACGAGAGGAATGACCTAGTTCCTGATCTTGAGAAAGTATTAATGGTTCATATCTTTCATTGTTTGAGGAATAAAATTATTTGAGATTAGTTTGTTGTGTATACACACCACAAGAAATGTATGTACATATTCATGTAGCATGATTTGAACCTCAGAAAGAGAATTTTGGTTGTTTAATTATAATCGTTTTATTTTAACCCTTCCTATATGCCTATGAAAGGTAATTTTCTAGGTAATTCATTGAGAAAGAGAAATCAGACACATGTAGTTCATGAGGATAGTAGTTCATGGTAGTTTATATCACTCTTTTCAATGATTCACATAGATATCCATGAGCATCATAGGCAATATATCCTTACATATTTATCAAGGACCACTTTAACTATTGAGATATTGAATATGAGGTAACATTCAAACCTGGAGGGCTTGGTCCTATGGCAGTGTTTTTCAGGTGACTACATGCTTCCAAGATGGATCATTGATGAGGTTGAGATGATACACTTCTCCAGATGCATCTGGGTTCCCACACACTTATTGGAAGGTTTGATGAATTGGTATCATGATTCTGTTTGGGTATTATATCCTTGTGTTACCAAGATGTATCATTCCTTCTTCCACAAGTATGGGTTTCAAATCATGAAAAAATATATAGTAGATTTTATTGCTAAGTGTTTCACCTATAAGAAGGTTAAGGCGGTACACCAGTGACTAGTATTGATTTTATATATGTTTCCCATTCGGGATTGGAAATTAAATTACACAACCATATATTTTGTGGATGGTTTACCAAGATCCCCTCATGGAAGTGATTCAATGTGGATGATGATCAATAGGATAACAATAGTCACCGAATTTTTATATATTAAGTAGACATTTTGATTGGATGATATTGTAATGTTCTATGTCTGATGGATTATACACATTCATGGTGTTCCCCATTCTATTGTACCATAAAAATATTGTTGCTTTACAATGTAATTTTGATAGGGATTATATAAGGCTCTCAGTACTAATGTTCATTGAAAATATCCTTTATCCCATAGACTGATAGACAATCTGAAAATAAGATTATGAAATTAGATGATATGATTAGAGCATCAGTCATATATTTCAAATGTTATTTGGAAAATCACATACCTATAGCATTTTTCTCTTATAATAAAATATATCAAGAAACAATAGTGATGAATTCTTATAATGCCTTTTTTGGTAGGCCATTCCATTATACCATGTGATGGATAGAGGAAGTAGAGGCTGTACATATAAGACCTCATTTTGTTCAAGAGACATTAGAGTATGTTTATCTTATTCAAAAAATCATATGGCTATAGCTCAGCCTATGTAGAATTATTATGCTGATTGTTCATGTCAAACACTATATTTCAAGGATGGGGAACACATATTCTTATATGATTCACCCTGACTGGGGAACATAAAAATTTGGAGATATAGTAAATTATCACCTCATTACGTTGGGCCGGTCAAGATATTGAAAAAAGTTGTCTTGGTAGCCTATCAGATTTCCTGTCGTCATATTTATAGAGCTATGAAAGATGTTTTCCATGTATCTGAGCTTCTCCAATACTATTCATAGCCATCTCATTGTTTAGATACAAATGGGGTTGAATTGGGTGCTAATACTTTCTTTGAGTAGTATCCTACACGTATTTTTTATCAGGGCATGAAGGCTCACCGAGGTAGGTGAGTTCCTTCTGTTGAGGAGCTATGGAAACATGGTATAATACAGGATGATAACTAGGAGAGAACGGTTACTATATATACCAAGTGGTTGGATCTATTCTCAACTGTTGAATTACCTCCCATATAAAGGAAACATAAGGAAGAGTTGTTTTAAGGAGGGTATACTTAAATATATTGGTTAATAAAATTTGGAACGAACACTTTAAATCACGTTATTTATTTATTTTTTAATCTTATAAATATTCTTAAGGGTTTAATGTATGGTTTTGGGGTTTTCAAGGAATTTTCAATGCCTAGAGCTCCATTTTTAGAGGAATGGGTTGAAGTGCATGGTTGTAACATAATGAGTGGTAAGAGTATGTAAATCTATAAAAGGTCCACATGGTTTGACATACCGGGTAAGGTAAGTCACATGACCATGAGAAATATATTAAATAAATGAAATAGGATAACACAAGGCATGAGAATGTTAAGGATAACCGCGTGGCTTGTTGTGTGAGGGTGACACCCCCTCAGATAGTGAGAAAGCATGGTTAGGAATGATTTTTAAAAACATTCACCTAGGATTGAGTGGGTGCCACATTAAGGAAATGGTGGTACATGGTTGGTGAATGGTTTGGAAAACTCTATGGTAAAACTTTTCCCCTCTTAATAGTGATGAAATTACTATTTTCCCTTAAATCCTATAAACCATCTTCCCCTTTCTTTTCCTCCACCAGTCGGCCACGCGAGGATCTTATCTTTCCCATGTCCTTATACATTAGAGCTGATACTCCATAAAATATCTATTTTTATCACCTTATATTATGTTTTAATCATAATGGTAACTACATTAATCCACTTCAAACACATTTTAGTTTATCCTTACATCTTTAGTACTATTTCCATGCAAGCTAATATTCCCTTTTTTAATGGGGGTCTATTTTTTCATTTTCTTCCATTCTAGCCCAAATATGTAGTTGATACATAGTGAGGGTTCATCAACCACCCTATGGTAGGTGGTTTATAATATTAACTTAGGTTATTATGTCAATATTTTTATTTTTTACTATACATTTGTTTGACCTGCACTTTTCCAAAAAATTAAATTTTCCTTAAATTAATTTCATTGTTGGGTACCCCAATCCCTAACAGACCCTCTAGTTATTATTGAAGTCCATTGGCCTCAACCTGAGCCACCCCTTTTTTTGATCCATTTATAATTCTATATGTCTTTTCTATATTATTAACCAAAACAAACTTTAGTGTGTTTGGATCAACTATTAGAAGGGATTTAATAAATTTTCATTTTTAGATTGTTGTATATAAATGGGAAACAATTGTTAGCTAGTATCTCATTATTTTTGAATTAAATGATTAATAGTATAAGAAATCATATTAATTTTATTCATTATATAGGAAAATTTAATCAATGGAATTAAAGGAAGAATATAAATTGGAATTATTTTACAAGGAAAATGATCAGTTTTTAAATACAAGGTTTCTATTATTATTGTGGACCTTTTCCATGTTAAAGGAGTGGATAGAAATAAGATGACTTTATATAAACAAGGGAATTTCTTTTGAACTTAGGGGATGCCATCCTAATTCATTTCACCGATTTTCGAGGAAGGTACCCACCTTGAAATTAGATAAATTTCTTAGAAGAACAAGAATTCAACAATTTAGTACCGATCATTCAACGAATTCATTTCAAAATATTAGAATTTTCTATTTACCCTCCCTAGATTCTGATGATGTCTTCATATAGGAGGCACCTTGTATCACCCTAGGATTTTTATAAGACATATTTTTTTCTTTGATTTCTTGTGGTGTACGCTACACAAAGATAAGCTTGGGCAATATGCAACACCGGCTTAGCTTGCCGTATATGCAACACTATGCTTAGATTGTGTTACAAATAATTTGATGTTCTTTTCAAATAATTAATTTCACTCAAAACCTAGTATAAGTTTACAACTAAATATTATTATGTTACCTTATAACCTAGTCATTATAATGGAGGGTGTGAACAATATTAACTTTCTCCTAAAAAACAATTTAAATGAAAATAAGTGAGTTTATAAAATAATAAAATCACATTTATGGATTTTATTAATGAAATAAATTTTTTATATATTCAATATAATGTTTCAAATTCATCTTATATGTTTTCTAGACATGATATAAGATCAAATTCATGTTTTTGGACAAATGAAGTAATTTTAAAAAAATTCAGTTTTGTCGCCTTTTGATGGCCCACCCTTTTTACATCTATTTTTTGAAACTTTTATATAATAAATTTAACAATTTTTTTATTTAGAAGTGGTATATAAAAATTTTCTTTGGTTGAATTTTTGATATTTTTATGTTAACTTTCATGTTTTGATGAAATGTAATAATACACTAAATTTTAATTGAAAATAACTTTTTCCATTGAATTAAGTTGCAAAGTTAAATTATATTATTGAATGGTTTCAATTTATAAACATAATATATATTTATCATTAAATTTGATTTGTGTCATTGGGATTAATTTTACATTGAATTTCTATGTAAAAACATTTCAATCTTTTGCATTGTTTTAACTTTTAAAACCCATTTTTCATTCCGATAGTGGGATTAATTTTAAATTAATTTCGGAAACATTTGTGTTTTGAATTTTTTAAATTTTCTGCTATATTTTGAATCATTAGGTCCATATAATGTAAATATCATTCTTTTTTTTTGGGATTTTAAATAGGAATTTCATAATTTTTTATTAATACGGTAGAAAGGTAAATCGGGTAATTAAGGGTAAATATAATATCATAAAATTACCTTAAAATTTATCCTAATGTGATTGGATTATTTATTTTCGACCTAAAACATCCTTGAGTATAAATTATAACCTTTGAAAGCCACATAGATGAGATTAGGACATTGAGTATATTTTATTTAAAGAAAACATTATTATATTTAACTGAAATTTTAATAATCAAATAATTTTTAATATAAGGATATACAGAAGATAAATTCTATAATTAATAATCATTTAAAATCTAAATTTTCTTTATTTATCAGGTTAATTTATCTGTCATTTTTAGGAAATTAATAATTACCTTATTGAATTATATATTGATGATGCATAAATTATTTAATTGACGAAAAATAAATAAATTAATTTTATTTAAAATTATAATAAGCCTTAAAAGACACAAACACATGACAAAATCTTATTGGTAGAGTATATCTCGATCATAATCATCGAGGGGTCTACTTATTTTCCATTTTGATTCTTATAGAAGAGATTTTGATACTTATATTAATTTATTTAAAGAGATTTATAACTTGTTACATTCATGTTTCAATAAGTATAACATTTTTAATGATATTTTTCACAGAATACATATTTGAATTAAAGTATTATAATGAACTCTATTAGATTTATCTCTGTAATAGTGTTTTATTTTTAATTTTTATTAAACAAATAGTTATATTAAATAACCACACAAAACTAATGATGTAATTATTCTATCATGGGAAATATCAAATAAAGGTTATTAAAAATATTAAAATAAAAAAAATATGAGCTAATTAATATGTCCAATGAATTTTATATATTCTCGTGACTCTTTAAGGATATAATATAATATTGTTTTTAAGTATAACATCTTATCGTGATATTTTTAAAAAATAATAAATTGAATTGTGTCAAAATTTACAATATTGATTGTTTATCAAAATTATATATTATTAAATTATTTTCAAATCATAAAACATTTATTAAAAAAATATAATAATTATTATGTTGTAAAAAAGGTTCAAAATTATTAATCTATAGTCAAATTTACATCAAATAAGTAAACAACACATTGTTTACTATTGAACAATTTTTTCGCTTAGTTAAAATTAATACAAAATAATTAAGTGTTAATTGAAATGAAAAGGTTTAAAATTAAATCCAAACGTTTCTAAATATTATTGGTTAATTATATTACAACCTTATTTCATCTTATATTTTCAACTAATACATTTTTTATGTTTTTAGATGTTCTTTTATTTTATTATAAATTAATAATTTTGGAGATCCCAAATGTTCCCCTTACTTCAATTATAAAAGGGCACATCCTCCCCCACATATTTACATCACATTGAGCCTTAAATTTCGTCAATTCCCTGAATCCTTCCCTTATTAACAGCCCTATTCATAATTTATAGGTTCTTGTCTTCTCAAAAGTACAACTCTAGTGTCTATAAGAGGATATACAGAGGGAGCGTGTTGAAGATGAGGTAATATCCTCTACCGATTCTTTCAAGTTATTTATTATTCTACTTATTCTTAATGGGTTGTTTCCATCATAAATTTTTGGTATCACCTATATTATGAGATGTTATTATGGTTATAGAACAACTGTATTCCACCTTCTATACATCCTACAAAAAATGAAATCACCATGCGTGCGTACGTATGGCGTACCGCCTCCACACCGTGGTGTATCCTATTTTTCACCACCACATTATATGGATGGGTATATGTAGACGCCGGAAAAGTCCGTTGTTCCCAAACGAAGCTCCGGATGCGGAAAGAGAAGTGATATTTGGAGTCAGAGGCATGTTCCGGAGGGCCCAGAGGACTTGCGCGAAATTTCAGAGGCCCGCGCGCAAAGTTGAGTCGCGGCGCGCAATCCTCCCGGGATGCGCGCAATGCGCTGGGCCGGCGCGCTATTTTGCGCGCCCGTGGCCTGTGCGGCTCCCTTGCGCGCCGGGTCCTGATTCCGCGCCCGCGAAGGGAATTCCGCGCCCGAGACCGGATTCCGCGCCCGGGGTTGCCTATAAATATAAGGCGACCCCCGACGTTTTGAAGGTTGCCAGAATCCGAAGCGTCGCTCGTTCGCGCAATCCAACCCCTTCCGCGCGCAATGCCGATCTTCAGGTAACCTCCTTTCTTTCGCGCAATAGAGCCTTGGGGTTCGCCTTCGCGCGCAATCCCCTTGGCTCCTTTCCTTTGAATAATCCTTAACCCGAAGGCCTTTGCGCGCAAAAGAATCCTCTTGCGCGCAATTGCCCCCGGGTGCGCGCAATCCAGCCCGATTGCGCGCACCCCCCTCTTCAAAGTGGCCGTTCGTTAGAGAATGAGTCGTTGCCCCCGCGAGCTGTCCGAAGCCCGGTGCGCGCAATCTCAATCATCTGCGCGCAAAGCGCTGGCCCAATTGCGCGCCAGCCCGCACAATTGCGCGCCGGCCCGCGGTATTGCGCGCAAAGCTCCTCTTTTGCGCGCAAACCGCCGGGGTCGCCCCCTTTGACCCCCTGAGGGTACCCGCCTGCGTGGCGCCCGATGATCTTCGTCCTGGGTGCCCGCACCGTGCGTTGTCTTTCCGTGCGGCCCTCCAGGCTTGCGCGAAGTGACACGGACCTATCGGCGGCAACCAACGTCCAGCATGACGTTAAACTGCACATTTGTCCAGCATGACGTTAAACTGCACATTCGTACCGCATGACGTTAAACTGCATTCGTCCAACACGACGTTAAACTGTGCATCGTCCAACACGGCGTTAAACTGTATATCGTCCAACACGACGTTAAACTGTACCACGTCCGCGCTGTAAGACGTTAAACTGCCAAGCACCTTCGTCCTCAACACACGACGTTAAACTGTACTTCGTCCGGCAAGACGTTAAACCGTCCGCTTCGTCCTCAGCACACGACGTTAAACTGTACTTCGTCCGGCAAGACGTTAAACCGTCCGCTTCGTCCTCAGCACACGACGTTAAACTGTACTTCGTCCGGCAAGATGTTAAACCGTCCGCATCACCCGATCCCGTGCCTCGCACGCAGGGTCCCCCCCCCCGGTTTGGATGTGGCCCCCACCCGCTCGTCTCTGCAGGGATGTCGGGATTGCCCCTCTCTAGGGACGATTTAATGGGAGCGGCTTTTCCCCACGGGGGGTAGGGTATTACAAACCCCTAGTTTCTTGTGGGGGGCTGCACATGTGTATCTCCATTGCACTCCCCCACTGCCGAAGCCAGTAGAGGGTGTGACTGGGATCGAGGTGTCTCCTACTTTCGGTCCAAGTCCCTTCCAACTGAGTTTTGCCGCATCCGGGCTGCCTCAAGTGCGTAAGTCCTGACAGAATGAACTACGTGGACTTTGATCCCTGTCTTCTAAACGGGGTACGTAGGAAGCCTCCCTGAGGTTCAAGCCCACCACCTGGTCGTCCCGGTCGTATTCACGTCGGTTCGTCCATCAGTGGACCCCTCCAGGGTTCACGCTTGCGTCGATTCACCTATGAATCCGCCCCTGTGGGAGACTGCCCGTGTGTATCTCCATTGTGCCTCCCCACAGCCCCTTTTTCCATTTCTCCTTTTATCGTCCAGCATGACGTGAAACTGTGATCCACCCGGCCATTCCATCTCCCCCTGTGCGAGGTGGTTCGGTTCAATCCTCCGCCCGGTGGCCTCGACCCCTTCGTGAGTCGGCTTGCCGACGTCCAGCATGACGTTAAACTGTATACCCGAACTACGTCGACTTTGATCCGTGCTAACGCGCGGTACATAGGAAGCCTCTACGGGGTCCAAGCTCTTCACTCCATCATCCATCCTGATCCTTACCCGGGCCGCCACATCCTGGTGGGGTCATGCCACTTCTCTCCACTCCACATCACTTGGGAAGCCGCCCATGCGCTGGCCCCAGCGTCGGAGGTTCCCCGCAAGGGGTTCTGTCATCTGATCCACTTTTCGTGTTGATCGGTCCGATGCCGTCCCCGCTGGACGTTAAACTCGCGGCATACCCCGTGTTAAAAATGGGAAGCTGAGGAAAACCTCAGGGGACACAGTTCCCCGCACCCAGTGCGGGATGCCTCAGGCCATCATACCTTCGAGAAGCCCTATTAGGGACGGAAGACAGACGTGCAGAGCCGCAGTGTTACGACACGCCCCCAGCACCCAGAGCCACCCGGCCTCCTCACCGCAGGTTGCTGCCCCGACCAGACTCCTTGGAGCGTCCGGGCGGAAGCAGCGTAATTAACCGGTGTCCATGAAGATATGGCGCCGGGAACGAGATTCACGAGCATGTCTTAAATCTATGAGGGAGACCCGGATTAGGCGACGAGTTCCGAGGAGACGTCCAAGGAAGGAGGAGCCGACATCCCATCATCCCGGTTTCGATCAAGGAGCAGACGCCCCTGAATAAGGAACGGATGCCGCCCGCCTTTGGAAAGCGGGACTGCGGGACCACAAGTCGCGCGCCCATCCCCTCGGGTTGACGGGTGCACGCGCGAACGCGTCCTGGCGGAACAGCGTAACCCGACGCACATCCGCACCGAAACAGAAAAATGGTGAACCCGACATGAATCTCTTCTCCTCGATACGAGGACCGATGGCTTTCAGAGGTGTTGGAAGACCGGCATGTTGCCCGGCCAAGCATTCAGTCTTACCCGCCAGGGGCTGGGGAAGGGACATCGGGCACTCCGTCTCGCAATGTCGAGGGCCTGGGTTCCCCCCACGGAAGGCGTCGTGGCGCTAATGGTTGGTTGTCGATTCCTTTTTCCTGTCAGTGTTAATGGGTCTTTCTCCCTGCTTTCAGAAATCAGGTCGCCCGATCCAGTGCCCGATCGCCACCCGCCCACTGGCGCAGGGGTAGGGGAAACACCGACGCGGCTACTCCGCGCGGTCCCGCCCGTTCCACAGCCGTCCCAGCAGCCGCAACTGCGGGACAACCACACCCTCTCTCCCCCTCGGAGGTCATCCAGAGAAGGGTGATCAACACCCTGGTGCGGAGATATGAGGAAGAGGGAGTCATCCCCACTAGGGACATGGCTCGCCTAGACCTTGAGGAGGCTGCACCTCGCCACCACCGCCGCCCCCGAGGGCCGCGCAGGGAGGCACCGATGCCTACCTCAACATCCAACCGCTTCGGGAGCTTATCCCCGGAGCGCTCTGACAGTTCCCTTCCCTATGCGGATGAGGTGGAAGATGCCCGGGATCACCCTATCCGGGATTCGCTCCAGGGATCTACGGTAAGGACTCCCGCCAGGCCACGGCGACACCGCCGCCAGGCCTCTCAAGTCGAAGAGCGGGCTCTCCACCTGCCCGCGCCGCTCATCCTGACTCGTCTGTCCCGACGCCAACGTCGGGCACGAGTGGAAGAGGATGCCCACCTTGGGGCCCTAGCAACAGCGGCCGCATTGGCCCAAGCCACTGTTGGCTCCAGTCGCCAGGCCCCTGTGCATCCTGAGCAGGGGAACTTCTATGCCCGACCTGGATCGAGACCTCGACCGCCCCAAAGGCAGGTTGGGTCGACTCTCCCGGTTGCTGGTGCAGGCAGTAGCCACCGCGGACCACCTCACGGTAGCGCTATTCACCAGCGGGATCTACTCCGTGTGGCCGATCCAGGAGGCATGGGTCATCCCACCTTCCGATCCCGGCCCGGAGGCCTGCCCGGAATCATATCTCCCCGCGTCCCCTTTGATATCTGTCCCGGTGCCCCTCGCACCTTGGTTTCCAGTCATCTTGGCCCCAGCACCAGTGCGGCCGGAGGACGCCAGGACAGAGATCAGCCCTGCCCCGAAGAACCACCCAGGGGCAGGAAGGCAAGGCGTCGACGCCGAGGGAAGAATGTTACGGAATTCCGGACAGAGATCCGACCGGTTCGCTTCTCTGATTCAGAGGCGGAGTACGATTCGGCGACAGAGCCCTTTCCCCAATCCCGCCAGTCAAGGGCAGGGGTAGGAATGCGGCACGTCAGCCTCGTGCTCCCCGAGAGCGAGATCGATGTGATCCCCTCTTCTCTCCGAAGGTATATCCGGAGTAACGAGGGCCTGGTAGACCCCAAAGGATCAAGCTTGCGGTTGATACCGGCCCCTCCGGAAGTGCCTTCCGTCTCGATCGGAGAAGCCGGAGACTTTTTCTGGGGACCGACGGTCGAACCACGATCTGGTGCACCCTCGGCGAGCACCGATGCTACGGCAGGATGTTCGCTCGCCGGCCCGTCCTATCGTGATGTGGTAGCCAGGGCACCGCCACCCTCAGAGGGCGGCCCGGGATATGGAGGCCAATCGGCCTGTTCGCCGTATTCACCGCCGGCCAGCCCGTCAGCCCGACGGCCCGCCTCGGCACCACTGCCGGTTCCCCGTCCGTTCCCAGCCATTGAAGAGGACCAAGGAGATCTGGGTCCCGAGTTTGAGTCGTGGAGCTTCTGGACCGTCCTTGCAGAGGGCCACTTCCCTGAGAAGTTTTGGCCAGTCGCAGGACCGGGCTTTGATGCACCCGAATCGCTCACCCCGGATGAGTTCGAATGCTTCCGCCGAACTCTCCGGGAGACTCGCTCCTGTCTTCACCGCCTACAAATTCCATACCCCGGGAGTCAAGTGCACCTGGAGGATATTGGTGAGCAGTGCCGTCAAATTGACCTGGCCATGCTCCCCGCGGCTCGGCACCCCGGGTCATTTGAGCACCACGAGGCCCTCCAATAACGATGCGTTGAGTGTTTTCAAGTACTCCGCAAAGTTATCGAGGAAGCCACTCCCCACGTGTATATCCGTGGATGGGGGCAGTACGCTGCCCTACGCTTCAGTGTGATTCGCCGACAGCCCGATTCGCTGGGTGGCCCTGACGGTATATCCTCAGGGACAGAAACGGTCAATATGGCTGACCTGTCGGGAGAGGGGAACGACTTGGAACTTCTCGACGGGGGCTTCCCCCCCCGAAGACAAGCCGTCGTCAGAGCCATCGGTGAGATTCACTCGTCATCAGAGGAACCTCCTGGGGCTCCCCGCACCCACTGAAGCACTGACGTTGAGCCGAAACGTCAGCAAAGGAAAAGAGCACAGCGAGGCTATAAAGCCCGCCGACCCATCTGCCTCCATGCAGAGGGCAGAGGAGGATCCCGAGAAGGCTACGCTACGTCAGCAGCTCGCCGAACAGAAGAAGTTGGTTGACCAGCTCCTCGCCGAGCGCACTGCAGAACGGCGGCCTGACTACGGTGATCCTAGGCCAGGACAGCAGGGACCGGAACAACCGCTCCTCGACGAGACTCTCCCGGGAAACCGTGATTACGCCGTGTTCGCCGACAGGAGAGAGGCCATTTCCTACAGCAAGAGGGCGCGGTATGTTTCGCCACACCCTCCCGAGCGGCGTGACTACCTGAGAGACCCCGCTCGGATTCCTCCCGCTGCCCCAAGGGCCGCTCCGCCCGCCATCCCACGAGCTGCCGAGTTCGACGACCCGGTCGACGACCCGATTGAAGGGCCATGCAATGCGCTCGTGGTTAGAGATCCTCGCCAGGATTGGAACCCATGTCCGGACGATCCGATGGCGGCACTCATTGCCCGCTTGGAGGCCTTGGAGACTCGGCAGGTGGCGATCCCACCGGACGGCAAGCCCTACCCAGCATGGGTGGATGACATGCCGGCGCCTCCGGGATTCGGGAATCCCACTTTCGCTCCCTTCAACGGGACTGGAGATCCGCCACAGCATTTATCCCACTTCAACTTGAGGTGCGGGCCTATGTTGGGGACTCCGGCGCAGCAAGAGGCCGCTAAGCTTCGCTGCTTTGTTCAGACACTGGAAGGGCCAGCATTTGTCTGGTACAGCCAGCTCCCCGTCGGGTCGGTAACCAGCTGGGAGGACCTCCGTAGACAGTTCCTCTACCAGTTCAGTTCCACGACCCGGAAGACAAGTATCGCAGACCTCTTCAAGTGCAAGCAGAGGCCTGATGAGCGAGTCGCGGACTTCGTCGCCCGATGGAAGGGTCTCACGTATTCCCTTGACATGCCATTGACTCAGGAGCAGTTGCTGACAATGTGCGTCGGGAACGTCAAGACCGAGCTGGTCCCTTCCCTGATCACTCAAAATTACCCCGGAGGGTTCAGGGACTTCTCAGACAAAGCTCAACGTCTTGAGGAAGCCCTGCAACAGGCCAGCCAGGCACACCCGCTGCCTCCAATGATTCCTGCAATGAGAGTCAGCAGGGCTGAGCCCGCTGCTGTCGCCCAGATAGAGGCCCCCAGGCCATTGGAGCTGCTGCCGGCGAGGCCAGCTCCACAGCCTCACAGGAATCTGCCTCCACGGGCTCAGTTCCCGGCCCAGCAGCGGCAGCCTCAGAACCGGCCGGCCCCTCCGCGTAATGTACCGCCGCAACCCAGGCGAGATAATCAGGGTCCACCTCCTCGGCCAGCCCCTCCAGCCCCTCGTCAAGACCACGCTCCCAGGGGCCCGTGACACCTGACTTACTCATTCCACGAGGATCAGGTCCCCGGTTATTTCCGGAGCGCCCTGGAGCAGAGGATTGTGCGACAGCCTGAGTGTTGGAGGCCAGAGGAGGCACATCTTACGAATAACCCCCGCTACTGCCCCTACCATCGGGCCCTGGGGCACACCATCCAGCGGTGCTATGTGTTTAAGGATTGTCTCCAAGACCAGATTAACAACAATGTAATCAGGTTGGGCCCAGCTCCAGCACAAGTGGCGGGCGTGTTCGTGGGATCAGATGACGATATTGGCAACGAGGACGAATGGCAGCTGGTCTCCAACCGCGGATCCCAGAAGTATAATAACTGGATGGCCCGCAAGACGACCGTTCGCGCCCATGGAATCATCCGTGCACGCTTGAATCAGCCTGAGCCCCCAGAATCTTCGGGTGCTGCTTCAGCATCGTCGTCCCAGCCTACCTCTTCCAAGAGGAGCAAACGGCGGCAGCGCAAGAAGGAAGATCGCGCCCCGCCGGTTCCGCCCCTATCCCGCACTCTCGGAGATTTCATGCCCCCGGAGATGGGGGTCCCTCCTCGGATCCGCCCGGTGATGGATGATTCGTCCGATGATGGTGTTGGGTACTCTTCGGTTAACACCGTCGAGCTGGTAAATCCATTTTCGGTTCCCGACGTTGAAGAACACCAGGTGGACCTCCCTAGTGTCCCCGGTCGTCGCCACCGTCGGAAGAACCGCAGCAGCAGGAGTCGCCGGGGCACAGCCGTTGGTACCTCCAGCCAGGCCGTGCACGCCACTGAGACTGGGCAGAAGGATTAAAACCGAGCACAACGTGCGCCGCCCCCCCATTCGGGGATGACGGATTCGCCTCCGCCGCTGTTTGTGGTGTGGGACCAGGCAGACCCGCCTCAGCCGCGTCACGACCAGCTCCGCCCTGCCACGGGTCCATCCCGGCCTCCTGACCCCAGTACGGTGACCATTTCCCGGACTACAGCCAGTGAACAGCGAGATGCGCCAAGTACCAGTCGGCCACCGATCCAACCGGCAAGGCCCGTCATGCTTCCAACCGCAGAGCAACCTCCTGCAACCAGGGGCTCGCGCTTGGCCAAAAAGTATGATGTCCTGAAGCACTTGGCTGACATCCCAGCAAGGCTCTCCATCCTTGAGGCTCTGCGCATGTCATCTGAGATGCGCGAGGAACTCGCTGAAGCCCTGAAAAGCCCCCTCTAGTTTGAGACAGAGGTTGCGGCTGCAGAGGCCTTTCACGCCGAAACGATCGAGGACGCCGAATGTCAGGAAGTTATCTCGTTCTCTGGTAAGGATGAAGACCCTCCTATACAGGGACATATTCGTCCGTTGTATGTCACTGGCCAGTTCAATGGCCTTGAAGTCCGGCGCTGTCTTGTCGACACAGGGTCCGGGATTAACCTGATTCCAACTCGAACGCTCTGGAGATTGGGGTTGTCTGAGGATGACTTGATTCCCTCCGACCTCAGGATCCAGGGGTACGACCGCACCGAGCAAACCCCGGTCGGCAAGATACGTTTGAAGACCCAGTTCGGTGACTTGGTTGCCAACACCGAATTCATGGTAGTCTCTTAGGACACTGCGTATAACGCATTGATGGGCAGGCCATGGCTCCACCTTCACGTGGCGGTTCCCTCGTCATACCACCAATGCCTCAAATACTCCCTTAATGGTCGAGTAGGCGTGCTTCAAGGAGATGCCTCTCCTTTTGCCTCGTGTGAAGCCCGCTATCTGGACGCGGACTATTACAAGAGAAAGGATAAGCAGATCCTGGCAGGTGAGGTTGAGCCTGTCGCTGTTGCAAGTGATCCATGGGCAAGTCTGGATGACGCTTACGTCCTCCCGATTCACCGATTGGACGTCGCCATGGTCTCGACGGCCCGCGAGTCTCCTGATGAGATGACCGCGACCGCCCGCGCCAGCACCAGTGGCCCAGCAGGATCTGGTAGCCCCAATGCAGTTTCCAACGCAGTCTCTCCCGTGGACGATCCCTCCCCGAGTGGAGAGGATATGGAAGACGCACCCCCAGCCTTTGAGGAGGGCATCCCCGCCACGGTCGATGAGTTAATACAGGTGAACCTTGGAACCGAGGCCGATCCAAGACCCACATTGGTCAGTGCCGCCATGCCCTCTGAGGAGCGGCAGCAGTACGTGGACTTTCTCAGGCAGCACCGTGATGTATTCTCTTGGGGCTATGACGAGATGCCGGGGCTAGATCCTCAGGTAGCCGTCCACCGCCTTGGTCTCCCGGCGAACCATCGCGGGTTCAAGCAGCCTCCCAGGAAGATGCACCCATCCCACGGTGCCATGGTTGAGGCCGAAGTTGACAAGCTTATCAAAGCCAACTTCGTGAGGGAAGTTCAGTACCCCAAATGGCTGGCCAACATTGTGCCGGTCAGGAAGAAGAACGGGCAGATCAGAGTCTGCATCGACTTCCGCGATCTCAACCGCCACTGTCCAAAGGATGATTTTCCCCTTCCAGTGACAGAGCTGTTGATTGACGCCACGGCAGGGTTCCAAGCCCTCTCCTTCATGGATGGATACTCCGGATACAACCAAATTCGGATGGCCCCTGAGGATGAGGAGTTCACTGCCTTCAGGGCCCCCCAAGGTACCTTTTGCTACCGGGTCATGCCCTTCGGCCTGAAGAATGCAGGTGCCACCTATCAACGGGCGATGCACCGCATATTCAAGCCAATCCTCGGCACACTGGTGGAATGCTACGTCGACGACTTGGTTGTCAAATCACGCCAGCGTCAGGACCATCTCAAAGATCTTGAGAAAGTGTTCGGCTTCCTCCGGTCTCGCTGCCTGAAGATGAACCCGTTGAAGTGTGCCTTTGGGGTCACCTCCGGAAAGTTCCTTGGATTTGTGGTAAGATACCGGGGTATTGAGATCGACCCAGAGAAAATCAGGGCGATTAGCCAGATGCCTCCCCCAGGTACCATCCGGGAACTGCAAGGGTTCCAAGGCCACTTAGCCTATATACGCCGATTCGTCGCGAATCTGGCCGGCAAGTGTAAGCCCTTTTCTCGGCTCATGAAGAAAGGTGCCACCTATGTATGGGATAAAGAGTGTCAGACCGCTTTCGAGGAAATCAAGCAGTACCTGCTTCAACCTCTGGTTCTGATGCCGCCTGTATCCGGGAAGCCGCTGGTCCTCTATGTGACCGCCCTGGAACGGTCCCTGGGTGCCCTTCTCGCCCAGAAGAACAACGAGGGAACGGAGAATAGCCTCTATTACCTCAGTCGCATGCTCCTTGATGCGGAAGTTAGGTATTCCCCCATCGAGAAGAGCTGCCTGGCGCTCGTATTTGCCGTACAGAAATTACGGCACTACTTGCAGCACCATGAGGTACAGTTGGTTTCTCGGGTAGACCCGTTGAAATATATCCTGAGCCGGCCTATGTTGACTGGCCGTCTAGCACGGTGGGCTGTGATTCTCCAGCAGTTCGACATCAGGTATGTGTCTCAGAAGGCCATCAAAGGGCAAGCATTGGCAGACTTTCTGGCAGCTCACCCGACCTCCGCGGATCAGCCGCTGGATCTAGGCTTTCCTGATGAGACCATTCTCTCGGTTGATCGAGCCGATCCATGCTGGCAGATGCACTTTGACGGTGCCTCCCGGAGCCCCACCGGTAGAAGACTCGATAATCCTAAGCTCAACAGAGTGGGCTTGGGCATCGTCTTCATTACCCCGGAGCGAGTCGTGCTGCCATACTCTTTCCTGTTGTCAGAGGGCTGTACCAACAATGAGGCGGAATACCATGCCCTCATCACCGGCCTCGAGTTGGCTCTCGAGATCAACGTACCCCATCTATGCGTGAAAGGGGACTCCGAGCTGGTCGTTAGGCAGATCAATGGCGACTATGTTGTCAGGAAGCCGGAACTTGTGCCATTGTTGGAGTGCACCCTCCTTCTGATGGCCCGGTTCCCTTCTCGGCCGGAAATTGTCCATATTCCCCGGTCGCAGAACGGTCGAGCAGATACTTTGGCCAGCCTTGCTGCATCACTTGCAGAGCCTGAACAGGACAACCTGATCGTCCGCATGACGCGCCGCAGGCTCATCGCTCCCGTTATCCCGGAAGAAGATCGCGGCCCGTTGGTAAGTAATCTCACCACGGTTGCCCCTATGCCCGGAGCCCCGAGTACCCCAGATATGACAGTCGGATCAGCCCCTGATTGGAGGACGCCTTTGGTTGAGTACCTCCAACATGGCATTCTTCCATCGGATCGGGCCGAGCGCGAGCGAGTTCGACGCCGCGCATCACAGTTTGTCCTCCAGAGCAGCCCCGGCCTGGAGCAGATCCTCTACAAATGCGGATTTGATGGTGTTCTCCTCCGTTGCCTTCAGGGAGTTGAGATCCCACGAGTCATGCAAGAGGTTCATGCCGGTTCATGCGGTGCCCACCAGACTGGGCCGAAGCTGTCCCACCAGATTCGGAGGTTGGGATACTTCTGGCCCTCCATGATCCATGACTGCATCGAGTATGCCAGGAGGTGCCATGCGTGCCAGGTTCATGCGAACTTTGTGCATCGGCCGCCGGAACCTCTCCATACCACTAGGTATTCCTGGCCCTTTGCAGTCTGGGGTCTGGACGTTGTGGGACCTTACCCACCGGCGACAGCTCGCCAGTGCCGGTTCATTCTGACTGCCACGGACTTCTTCTCCAAATGGGCAGAGGCGATTCCGCTCAGAGAGGTCAAATCCTGTTCGATCGCTGACTTCGTGACCTCCAACATCATCTATCGATTTGGAGTGCCTCACGCTATCCTCACGGATAACGGAACCAATTTCCGAGCAGCCGAGTTGAAGAAGTTGTACGCCAAGTATAACATTCGCTCGAACCATACATCTCGTTATCATGCGCAGGCGAATGGACAGATCGAGGCGTTTAACAAAACCCTCTCTAACATTCTGCAAAAGATGGTTGGTCAGAACAAGAAGAGTTGGTCGGACAAGCTCCCCAATGCCCTCTGGGCTTATCGGACGACGACTCGCAATTCCACCCAGATGACCCCTTATTCCCTGGTGTATGGAGCTGAGGCCGTCCTGCCCATCGAGATCCAGTTACCGTCCTTGCGCACTGCGGTCTACGACCAGCAAGCGCCGGACAGAGTTGCTGAAGCCCGTCTAGTCGAGTTGGAAGCACTAGATGAGAATAGACTTCGCGCTTTGCACAACTTGGAGAGGCATCAAAGCAGAATGGCTCGAGCTTTCAATAAGAAGGTTCTCCTCCGCTCCTTCCTGCAGGGTGATCTAGTGCTAGCCCTGAGAGCACCGATGATCCCCGGCCGAAAGCCGCCCAAGTTGGACCCCAAGTGGGAGGGACCTTTTGTCATCCACAAGGTCTATCCCAATGGCGCGTACTCCCTGGTGACTATGGATGGTGAGCGTGTCACTCCTCCCACCAACGCTAGGTTCCTCAAGCAGTACTTTGTCTGAGTGTGCCGACGTCCTGCACGACGTTAAACTGCATTCGTCCAGGATACAAGACGTTAAACTGTTCAGCACTCGTCCGCGCTGCAAGACGTTAAACTGCCAAGTGCCTCGTCCTGCATGACGCTAAACTGCACCACGTCCAAGCTGCACGACGTTAAACTGCCCAGCGTATCGTCCTTCAAGAACTATGTGCGGCTTGATTCCCATCCTTATGGGATACGTAGGACCGTCTGGACATTCATGTTTCAGGCCCAGCCCCATCCTTTGGGAATTTCCATCCCATCTCGGCCCCTTGGCCCAGTTGCCTCCGGTTGTGCGGCGTATGGTGTGAACGCGGGGCTATGCCCTCATTCACATCGGTTTGCTCGCCACGCTGTACGCCCCCCACGTTTGGGGATGCCTTTTGCTCCCCCCTTCTTCTCATCGTCCTGCATGACGTTAAATTGCACTTCAAGAACTACGTGCGGCTTGATTCCCATCCTTAGGGGATAGGTAGGACCGCCTGGACATACATGTTTCAGGCCCAGCCCCATTTCCCGGGAATCTCTATCCCGCGTCGGGCCTCTGGCCCAAGTTCCCCTCCTTTTTGTGCGAGGCGTATCGCGTGAGCGGGGGATCATGTCCTCATTCACGTCGGTCTATTGGCTGCGTCGTACGCCTCCCCCCGTGTGTGGGACCACCTCACACCTCTCATCGTCCTGCATGACGTTAAACTGCCTCTCAAGAACTACGTATGGCTTGATTCCCATCCTTATGGGATACGTAGGACCGCCTGGACGCTTGTGTTTCAGGTCCAGCCCCGTCTCTTGGTTGATCACGGGGATCTTCCCTCTTTTGGTTGCTCTCAGGGTGAGTCCTCCGACCCTTTCCGGTGATCTGTTAACATGTTTTGGGTACTTCGGTCTATGACTCGTAGTGTCAGATTCAATCCCGACAAGTCATGTGTTGTTTGTCAGGCCTCGCGCTTCCTCTTGTTCGAGCCATCACTCAAAGGGATCCTCGTTAGCGGTTTGGGTACGATGCCTCAGTGCTCTCCTACCGCTCCGGGTCGATTTACCGGCGGGTCTTGGGCCGCAAATCGATATGAATCCTGCGATTGAGCGGTCGATGCTCGTTTGCTTGCCCCGTCTTAGGCTGACGCGATCGGATGTTGTGTTGCGAATATGGTCAGCAACGTCCTTGATCGCCATGTCGGCTCTTTCAGGCTCTGAACATTGGTTGCGCAGTCCTCATCACACTCCGCCTTTGTGCGTTGTAGTGGAATCTCGACACTCTCTTCATACTGACCTCCAGTACACCTCTACACGTTAGGCAGACCAACCAGGGTAATGATGTCGTTCGAGGCTCCCATGATCTGAGCACCAAGGATATATGCGGATATCCTCCCTAAGGGCCATGCGTAGCTGGACCCTCGTCCCCATAAGGAGGAAGGAGTCGCCCGAACAATCGCGTTCTGGGCCCAGTATATCTGGAGGCTAGCATCTCTGCCCCTCGGGTGATGGACATACGCAGACCCCTATCCCAAGACTCTTCTCCTGGAATCGTGCGTGACCGCAGGGCTGGGTATGTTCCCACCTCCGCCATGTCCGTCGTACCGCGATTAGCGGATTCCTCCATGGTCCGAACCACACGACCTTAAACTGTGTTGTCTGGTCCTACCACACGACCGTAAACTGTGATCGTCTTGGCCACCCGACGAGAAACGGCACTGCATCGTGATGTTCTCCTCAGGGGACACTCATGTTGGGCGCTGGTTAATAACCACGCCATTCATCAATGCCTTCCGTGGCTTGATTATTGTGGCGACGCCAGAGATTTCTCAATCACAGGCATGTCTCCGCACAAAGAAAAACCATTCATCTTTAAGGACAGACAAGAAATATCAAATGCCGCTCCTTCTGTGTGCGAGGGTCAGACCCGCACTCCTCCCCGCGCTGGTGCCCAATTGTGTTGCGCCGCGCTTCAAGAACTACATGTGGATTTATTCCCATCCTTATGGGAAACGTAGGAACGCCCGGATGTTTGAAACTTCGGGTCCAGCCCCCCACCTCTTAGAGATTCCCCCTTCTCTGGGGAATCCGCCGCCTTCAGGTCACCCTCAAGGCGTGTTCCCCGACCCCTTGCAGTGGTCCACCGGTGTCAAGAGTACTCTAGTTTATTGCCAGGAGGGTCAGGATCCGCTTGGTCAGGTTTCCTCCACTTTTCAGGCTTCGTGCTCCCTTTCATTCGGACCCATCGTCTACGCCCTGGGTGGAGACCCCGTGAACGGTTCGGATACAATGCCTCAGTGCTCTCCCACCGACTCGGGCCGGTACCCCCAATGGCCTCGGGCAGCAAATCGATATGAATCCTGCGATTGAGCGGTCGATGCTCGTTTGCTGCCTCATTCCACCAACGATTAGTGCGATATTGATGCTGCTTTTCCGCCACGGTCGGCAGTACTCCCATATCGTTACCCCGGTGCCCCCAATCCTTGAGTGAATGGCCACATGATTCACATTTTCCACCTCCCATTTTGACCAGGCGAAACCTCGACACTCTTGACACTATCCCTCAGTGCATCTTCGCATATCCAGGGGATAGGACCACGATGTGGCGTACTTTGAGGTCCTTACCCGAGCTCTAAGACCTTAAACTAAGATCTCTCCTTATGGTCCGAGCTCTAAGACCTTAAACTAAGATCTCTCCTTATGGTCCGAGCTCTAAGACCTTAAACTAAGATCTCTCCTTATGGTCCGAGCTCTAAGACCTTAAACTAAGATCTCTCCTTATGGTCCGAGCTCTAAGACCTTAAACTAAGATCTCTCCTTATGGTCCGAGCTCTAAGACCTTAAACTAAGATCTCTCCTTATGGTCCGAGCTCTAAGACCTTAAACTAAGATCTACCCCTATGGTCCGAGCTCTACGACCCTAAACTAAGATCTCCCCTAAACGGGATTCTACGTCCTGCATGACATTAAACTGCACTCTCAGAACTACGTGTGGCTTGATCTCCAGCCTGATGGAGTACGTAGGAACGCCCGGGCATCTCGACTCTGGTCCAACCTCAGGGATCGTTAAGTCTCGCCCATCCTCGTCGCCGGCCGTCTGGCCTGGCTTCTGGTAGAGTGGTGCAGTTGTGATATTCTCCCCGATTCGGCTCGGGATGCCCCATTGCAATGATGGGAAGTGACGGTTTCCTCGTCAAAGAGGTGCTGTCTGAGAATTGGGGTGATTCACGGCCAGATTAGTGCATCCGCCTAATACGCTTTCCCCACGGTGGCGCAATTCTGAGAGCGTTGGATTCTGTCCGAACAATCGTCACTTCGCCCCACACTTCGCATGCCCTGTTGATCTGGATTTCCACCCTTGTGTCTGAAGGAACCCCAAAGCGGTATTCATGATGACATGTGGTCCGCCTCCTGCAGTATGAATGATGACCTTCGTTCCGTCTATTGCAGTTGTTATGGTCGATCCATTGTCCGCCTACCGTCTTGGGCATTTCCTGGAAGGCCGACTGTTGTGGATGTCTGGATTCGGGACACGCGATTCACCCTTTCTCATTTCCCTATGTTCGGATAAAATCTCAAAGCCCCTAGCATTGTCCCGCTCGTGTGTTGGAACAAGTTAGGGGGATGATACATTGATTAGGTCTGAGGTGTCCTTTCCTAGGAATGACCTCCCTCTTTTCTCCAGAAATCCAGGCCCAATTATGGATGCCTGATGCTTGGTTAACACTCCCGCAAGACAACGAATTGTGGTTGAGCATGTTAAGCCAAAAGATGCAGATAAATATATTGATTCATACAAATGGATCAAAGTAGCGGAAGCAAATGTTTTGGGAACGGCAAAACAAAGCCCTTAGGGATTAGCGTGCTGAATGAGTCTCTCTAACGCCGCTACCCTTTGGCTGGCGGCCTCCAGGGCTGCTTCTCGCTCTCTGCGTGCCCTCTCTTCGTTGGCGGTCGCAGCACGCAGTTCGTCGATTCTGGCCTGTGCACGCTCCCGCTCGACCTGAATTGTGACCATCTGTTGGCCCGCCTCCGTCAGCTGTACCTGGGCGTCAACTAGCTGGGCTGCTAGTTGCTCCACAAGCTCGGTACACGTTGCGACGAAGGCCTCCTTCTCTGCCGCCTGCCCTTTGAGGCGCCGGACTTCTTGCTCCGCCGCGAGGAGCGCCCGCGTGCTCTCCGACATGTCCCGACTTTGTGTGACGTCGGCACGCCGGCAGCTCTCGCGCATCTTTTCGGCCATGAAATCACGAACCGTCAGATGGAGGCGTTGAGCATCAGCTCCCCCGGCACACAGGAAGCGCAGCCAGGTTTGAAGCGATCCCATGCGCCCCAGCCACTCCGACGGGTCTCGCTTGAGGAAGCGCTGGATGCACTTCCACCCCCTACAGCGCGTTATCCGGCTCTCCTCGACCGCCTCCGCGTCTGAGTCGTCCATCTCCTCGGGGTCTGCAGGCCGGTAGGCAGGGAAGGCAGCCAGCAGGTCTGCTGCAGGGTCCGCCCCTGGGAGGTCCTCATGAGGGATGGGTTCCCCAACATCCGGGCGAACTTCTTCTCTCTCCCCAGCGGCGCTGACACCCTCGTCAGCCCCCGACCTCTCTCCGATGTCAGCACCGTCGGCGTCCGCAGCCCCCTGATCAGCAGTTGGTGGGGTCGGCTCGGTTTGGGAAGTCTGTTCCGGAGCAGGCGGCATGTCCACCACTGGTCCACTCGTAGATGTCCCGGGTTCGGCAACCCGAAGAGCCTCCAGTGTTGAGATCACTGCGCGGGGCATGCCATGGTTAGTCATGGATCGTCAATGGCAAGCACCAGCAGTAAAGCAAGGAGACTTACGGGAGTTCAGAACGTCATATTTCGCTATCCCGGTCGCCGCAGGAACAGTTGCAGCAGGGGGCCCTTCCGCGCTTTTCAAATCGATAATGGGTGCCTGGCCCCCGCCTTGTCCTGCTGGCGCCCCTCCTACTCCCGCTGAGGACGCCTGACCAACATCCGTGCGCTCCTGAGAAAGGTGGAGAAATGGGTTAGAAGCTGCATAAGGGAATGGATGAAGCAGGTTGAGTAGGGATAGAAGCGGACCTCGAGGAGCTCAGTGACATCAACATTGTCAGAACCGGCCACCTCGCCGCTCTCCCGCGGACTCCCCTGATGGGATCTTCCCTCGGAGCCTTCATCCTCCCCCATCTCCTCCTCTTCCTCGGAGTCGTTGCTACTGTCATCTTCTTCCGGCGGCATCTGTTCTGGAGCGGGCTCTAGACCGAGCATCACCTTCACCAGAAGGGATGGCTCCGCACGCTGACCACGTTGGCGCGCGTAATCGTCCATGGCTGTCAGATACGCATACTGCCGGTTGAAGTCCACCCTGTCGGCAATATGGAGGCGCCCGACCTCTGGCAGATGGATTCCTTCTCTGAGAATCTTTTGCCAGATGGCGTCGGTCCCCAGTGACTGCCGCAGGGTCATCCAGGCCGACCACAGCGCCGGGAAGACCGCGTCGTGGGAGGGTTCGAGTAGACGTCTCACCTGCTTCCCGGGCCGCTCGTCGACCACCGCACGTGCCCCCTCTCTGGGCGCTGAGGTCGTGGCGGCAGCTCGCGATGTGCCCGCCGCCGAAGTCCCTGCCCGCACCGGCTCCACTACTTGGCGCGCCTCCGTTCTCCCCCGTGTGGCGGCGCCTCGCCTCCTTCCATGACGCCCGGTCTCCGCACGGGTAACCTCGAGCCACCGAACTGGCTTCCGTAGAAGCCCCTCGGGGTACGCGATGGCCCAGTGTTCGGCGTACTCGGTTGCCAAGCCTGCGTCAACCCCGGTAGGAGGGAGAGTGATGACGTCGCCAGAGCCGAAAGCGGCAAACATCAGCCACATCTGGCGAAGAACGCAAGGGTTCATCTCCTCCCGGACAGCAGTGAATACCCTCTTCGGCATCCGTTGAAGGCACCCGAACTGCCTGGCGAACCGGGTTGGCACGTAAGGCTCGCAGATCACCTTCCCGTCGATCCGAGCCACGAGCACCCCGCCCCGCATGTTCAGGAAGTATTCATGCTGCTCCAGCGGACCCTGCCCATTGTCAATCATCTGGCCGACGGGAGTGGGGAACGGACTGAAGTTGAAATTGGCATGATTGCCAATCCGAATCCTCACGCCCTCCTCACTTAGGGTCATCGGAGCGACCCCCGCGATGTTCAGCAGGGAGGGTCGCAGGCCGTTGCCCGGAGGAATGATGGCGTTCGGAAACGTGTACCCACCGAGGTGAGCATCCACCCAGCCGTGGAAGAACTGAAAGGGCCCACAGATCCTTCGTGGCGACCCCCCTCGTGAGATGCATCCCAGGATGGCATACAGCCTCGCCAGCACTGGGACCCCGAGGTTGTATCTTTTTTTGGCGGCCATAGCGCCCGCCATCGCCAGTGTCGCCGGGCGAACGCCCATTCTCGCGTCCCGCACTGGCAGGAGCCACCCACTCAGAAAGGCGGCCAGGAACGCCGCGTACCGGACATTTGGGTCCCGGGCCTCGATGACGCGGTACCCCCATGAGCGGTAGTTGCCCGTCTCCAGGACCCGCCAGTACGACCCGTTCCGGCTCCTCTGAGCTGCGGTCGGGCACCGCTTCCCCCTGCCTGGCATCTTGACCGCTGGGTCATGCTCCAAGAACTGGCCGAACCACTCCTTGTAGGCTATGTCCTTCTGGAAGTCCTTGATCCCAAGCCGCTGCGTAGCCAGGTCAAGTAGATGCCATGTCAGAATGGGAGTCCGTGACCTGTCCTCCCAGATGTTCTTCGGGGGCAGGAACTCATCGTATTGGTAGCCCTCCAGCGGGATACCTCCGATGCAGTGGATGTCCCAGAGACCGATGCCGACCTCCCCATGGTGAAGATGGAAGGTGTTGGTATCCGGAGACCAGCGGGTGAACAGCTCCGGCCCGAGCTCGGACTGCTGGTAGAAGTGGAACTGCGACGTCCACACCGCCTCAAACAGGCCGATGTAGCGCAGCTCCTCTACGAAGTGATCGCAAGTGTGGCGTACCCAGAACGCCCAGGCCCACTCGCTGGTGAAATTGCCCCCAGACCGCAAGTCCCAGTCCTTCAGCCAGCCCTTGGTGTCATCAGTGACACTCTGGCGTTATGTGCTCGAGTAGAGGGCTGGAGAATTCTCCGCAGTAGGCTCACCCCCGTCAATGGTTCGCGTCCTCGGGTTCAGGACATAGACGTCCAAGTGCCTGGTCTCCCTGGCAGGATTCCCATTGTTGGTGATGTTATAGCGGGGAAGCTCGTCCTCCCGAGTCACCCAGGTCCGTGGCGCATCAACCTCGAACCCTGGCACCGGAACCTCATCTAGGATGCCGAAGTTCCAGAGCGGCAGGTTGTCCGACAGTGGATATGTCTTCTGGGCCGGCGTCAGCAAGTCGAACAGGGATTGATTGTTGGAAACAATCTCCTTGGCTCCGTAAACCTCCTCGTTCACCGCCATCTCTGCTCTGCGAATGGCGGCATCCCCCTCATTTCCTTGATGCGCGGCCATCTCAGAAGTTTCGGGAGTCGTGCGGGTTAAGGGATGAAGCGTGCGGGATCGGACGAGGCTGGTAGAGAAGTTTGAAGGTTGGCGCGCAATCCAAGTGGACGGCGCGCAATTGGGAAGAATTTCGCGCAAAGTTCCGGGTTTTCGCGCAAAGACAGGCGAATTCCGGATGGTTTTGCGCGCCGATCGGGAGAATTTCGCGACCGGAAAAGGCGATTTCGCGCACGAGAGCGTTGAAGCTTATCACGCGGAAGGCCTGTGTACGGAACGCGGAACCCCGGACCCCTATTTATAGATGAGGCCGGGATTCCGCGCCGCGCGGAACGCTCGATTGCGCGACCGCGGCGGCGAATTGCGCGCCCGGCGCCCCTTTTTGCGCGCCTAAGTCCCGCGCAGCCCAGGACTTTGGCATTCCGGCGTCTCCCTCGGAACCCGATCATTGCGACCTCTCGCCGATCAGATTCCGAGGGGGGGCTTTTGTAGACGCCGGAAAAGTCCGTTGTTCCCAAACGAAGCTCCGGATGCGGAAAGCGAAGTGATATTTGGAGTCAGAGGCACGTTCCGGAGGGCCCGGAGGACTTGCGCGAAATTTCAGAGGCCCGCGCGCAAAGTTGAGTCGCGGCGCGCAATCCTCCCAGGATGCGCGCAATGCGCTGGGCCGGCGCGCTATTTTGCGCGCCCGTGGCCTGCTCGGCTCCCTTGCGCGCCGGGTCCTGATTCCGCGCCCGCGAAGGGAATTACGCGCCCGAGACCGGATTCCACGCCCGGGGTTGCCTATAAATATAAGGCGACCCCCGACGTTTTGAAGGTTGCCAGAATCCGAAGCGTCGCTCGTTCGCGCAATCCAACCCCTTCCGCGCGCAATGCCGATCTTCAGGTAACCTCCTTTCTTTCGCGCAATAGAGCCTTGGGGTTCGCCTTCGCGTGCAATCCCCTTCGCTCCTTTCCTTTGAATAATCCTTAACCCGAAGGCCTTTGGGCGCAAAAGAAGCCTCTTGCCCGCAATTTCCCCCGGGTGCGCGCAATCCAGCCCGATTGCGCGCACCCCCCTCTTCAAAGTGGCCGTTCGTTAGAGAATGAGCCGTTGCCCCCGCGAGCTGTCGGAAGCCCGGTGCGCGCAATCTCAATCATCTGCGCGCAAAGCGCTGGCCCAATTGCGCGCCAGCCCGCACAATTGTGCGCCGGCCCGCGGTATTGCGCGCAAAGCTCCTCTTTTGCGCGCAAACCGCCGGGGTCGCCCCCTTTGACCCCCTGAGGGTACCCGCCTGCGTGGCGCCCGATGATCTTCGTCCTGGGTGCCCGCACCGTGCGTTGTCTTTCCGTGCGGCCCTCCAGGCTTGCGCGAAGTGACACGGACCTATCGGCGGCAACCAACGTCCAGCATGACGTTAAACTGCACATTTTTCCAGCATGACGTTAAACTGCACATTCGTCCCACATGACGTTAAACTGCATTCGTCCAACATGACGTTAAACTGTGCATCGTCCAACACGACGTTAAACTGTATATCATCCAACACGACGTTAAACTGTACCACGTCCGCGCTGTAAGACGTTAAACTGCCAAGCACCTTCGTCCTCAACACACGACGTTAAACTGTACTTCGTCCGGCAAGACGTTAAACCGTCCGCTTCGTCCTCAGCACACGACGTTAAACTGTACTTCGTCCGGCAAGACGTTAAACCGTCCGCTTCGTCCTCAGCACACGACGTTAAACTGTACTTCGTCCGGCAAGACGTTAAACCGTCCGCATCACCCGATCCCGTGCCTCGCACGCAGGGTCCCCCCCCCCCCGGTTTGGATGTGGCCCCCACCCGCTCGTCTCTGCAGGGATGTCGGGATTTCCCCTCTCTAGGGACGATTTAATGGGAGCGGCTTTTCCCCACGGGGGGTAGGGTATTACAAACCCCTAGTTTCTTGTGGGGGGCTGCACATGTGTATCTCCATTGCGCTCCCCCACTGCCGAAGCCAGTAGAGGGTGTGACTGGGATCGAGGTGTCTCCTACTTTCGGTCCAAGTCCCTTCCAACTGAGTTTTGCCGCATCCGGGCTGCCTCAAGTGCGTAAGTCATGACAGAATGAACTACGTGGACTTTGATCCCTGTCTTCTAAACAGGGTACGTAGGAAGCCTCCCTGAGGTTCAAGCCCACCACCTGGTCGTCCCGGTCGTATTCACGTCGGTTCGTCCATCAGTGGACCCCTCCAGGGTTCACGCTTGCGTCGATTCACCTATGAATCCGCCCCTGTGGGAGACTGCCCGTGTGTATCTCCACTGTGCCTCCCCACAGCCCCTTTTTCCATTTCTCCTTTTATCGTCCAGCATGACGTGAAACTGTGATCCACCCGGCCGTTCCATCTCCCCCTGTGCGAGGTGGTTCGGTTCAATCCTCCGCCCGGCGGCCTCGACCCCTTCGTGAGTCGGCTTGCCGACGTCCAGCATGACGTTAAACTGTATACCCGAACTACGTCGACTTTGATCCGTGCTAACGCGCGGTACGTAGGAAGCCTATACGGGGTCCAAGCTCTTCACTCCATCATCCATCCTGATCCTTACCCGGGCCGCCACATCCCGGTGGGGTCATGCCACTTCTCTCCACTCCACATCACTTGGGAAGCCGCCCATGCGCTGGCCCCAGCGTCGGAGGTTCCCCGCAAGGGGTTCTGTCATCTGATCCACTTTTCGTGTTGATCGGTCTGATGCCGTCCCCGCTGGACGTTAAACTCGCGGCATACCCCGTGTTAAACATGGGAAGCTGAGGAAAACCTCAGGGGACACAGTTCCCCGCACCCAGTGCGGGATGCCTCAGGCCATCATGCCTTCGAGAAGCCCTATTAGGGACGGAAGACAGACGTGCAGAGCCGCAGTGTTACGACACGCCCCCAGCACCCAGAGCCACCCGGCCTCCTCACCGCAGGTTGCTGCCCCGACCAGACTCCTTGGAGCGTCCGGGCGGAAGCAGCGTAATTAACCGGTGTCCATGAAGATATGGCGCCGGGAACGAGATTCACGAGCATGTCTTAAATCTATGAGGGAGACCCGGATTAGGCGACGAGTTCCGAGGAGACGTCCAAGGAAGGAGGAGCCGACATCCCATCATCCCGGTTTCGATCAAGGAGCTGACGCCCCTGAATAAGGGACGGATGCCGCCCGCCTTTGGAAAGCGGGACTGCGGGACCACAAGCCGCGCGCCCATCCCCTCGGGTTGACGGGTGCACGCGCGAACGCGTCCTGGCGGAACAGCGTAACCCGACGCACATCTGCACCGAAACAGTATAATAATGTAAATAATAACTATATATGATTATTATAACACTATATTGATATTAATATATTATATACCACCCAATGTAATACCATCCAACAATTATGGAAATAATATCATCACTTGTGCGTACGTACGACCTACCGTCTGTACTATGTGATGCGCTTCATTCTACATGATATTAATTAAAGCATGATTATATAAATTAATTTAATGAATAAATATGATATATATTATACTAATATAATTATATAAAATATATAACTATATCCTAAGAAAAGTAACTTATCCAACAAAACATGCATAAGAAAGCAACGAAGTTAATACCCAATGGACGAGTAATAATGTTACTAACAAAAAATAATAATATAATCATATATGATGACTATGATTCTGTAACAAGGCAATGACATCACATAAATCATTATATATGATATTTGATATTTATAAAGGATAAAATAACCATGTTAATGAATTATTTTTTCCTCACTTTTATTTATGTGGGACATATGTCTTATAGACCACCTATTTATTTTGTGTGGTCTTTATGATGACCATGAATATTTTTATGACTCTTATTAAAAAAGTTATGATATTTACATATGAAAATAATTTTATTTATTTCATGAGGAATATGATTCGACTGATTATAAATTGGTAAGGGTTAATTTTACATTCTCATTATTATCTGGGATTGATTTTACATAAGTATTTATTGGGGTATATTTATCATCCATGTCCATGTTTCCTAATTATGTATTCAAAAATAATTATTATATTGTTATAAAGTTGTTTAAGGTAAGTTTTTTCCATTTTGTAATTTCTATAAAATGGTATGAAAAGAATATTTTGTTGTTTTTGATACAGGATACTTTTTGACTTATCCGACAAAATTATGAGAAGAATTTTTTCTTTTAACTTATACAGCATTATGGGATTTTACATTTTCATAACACCACATTTCTATAAAGAAATATTTACAATATTTCATGTTTATTTTCAAATAAATTATTCTCTTTTAAAATTGGGTGGCATTTTGATAAAATATTTTTTTAAAGAACAAAGGATATTTTCCTAAAGAATTAATTTAAAGTGTTCAATCAAAATTATTTTCTTGAGACTGAACCTCTTGGTTATATTTTCTGTGCATTTTTAGTTTAAGTTCAAAATATACAGTATCTAATTTATATACCACTGCTTATTACTTTGAAATAAAAATCTGTTTTAATGTAAATTTGATAGATAATCTAGAAAGTGTTTGTATCTATTGTAAATCAGTAGGTTAGTTTCAGAAGATAATTTAATCTTCTGATTAGATTAACAGAGAACTAATCAATATTTTGAGAATCTAATTGAAACTTTACAGTTTTACAAATTAACTACAGTTTAACTTGTTTTATAAATTGTGTATTTTCATAGAAAATATTTTAACATAAATTTTAATTGGAACTCAATTCACCCCCCCCCCCCCCCCTCTTGAGTGTCCACTCTGACCAACATTTGGTATCAGAGGTTGTTTTTATTTATACAAGTTTTCAAAAAACTCTGATTTTCAACTCTGATTTTTGTTGCATCTTTAAAGATCTTATATTTTTGTTATTTCTAAATTTTATCTCTTTAACTTTACTTTCTAAAATCTAGATATGGACAATAGACTAGAGGGTGATGCTACTAACCATCCAGCTTTATTTAATTGTACAAACTATGCCCAGTGGAAACATAAAATGAAAATTCATTTGGAATGTATGGGTTTTGATATCTAAACTACTATAGAGTCTCAATATAAAATTCCAAACACTGAAAGAACTACATGGGATGAACCTACTAAAGTAGCTTACAATAATAACTGTAAAGCTATGAATTCATTTTATTGTGGTTTGGAGATGAGGAATTTAACAGAATATCTTCTTGAAAATTTGATTTTGAAATTTGGGATACTTTGGGTGTTTCTCATGAAGGAACAACCAATGTTAAAGAAATGAGATTAAATACTTATACAATTAAATATTATAATTTTAAAATGAAGACTGATAAACCTATTTCTGATATGTATCTCAGGTTTAGTGAGATAATCAATACAATGAGTTCACTTGGTAAAGTTATTCCAGCAAAGGAACAAATTATGAGGATATAGAGATGTCTGCTAGACCGATGGAGAGACAAATCTATTTCAATCAGAGAATCATCTGACATTGGAGCGCTGCCTGTCAAAAAGATTATTGGTAAATTAATGATGTATGAGGAATAACTCAAAGTAAATATGGAGGAAAATGATGAACCAAAAAGAAAATCTGTAGCTCTTAAATCTACTACTTCTAAGAGAAAGAAAAAATACAAAGTTCAAATACAAACTGAAAGCTCAACCAGTGAAGATTCGGATTCAGACAGTGATGCTGAGATGGCTCAAATATCCATAAAATTTAAGATGTTTTATAGGAAGAATAAATTCTTCAGAAAATCAAATTACAGAGGAAAGTATGACAGTAAAGGTCATGGGAAAAAGGACTGGAATAAAGCTAATAAAAATGATGAAGTTGTCTTCTATGAATGAAAAAGAAAAGTTCACATAAAAGCAGATTGTACAAAACTAAAGTTCAAAAAGAATCATGATTATAAGGACAATAAGTACAGAAAAGCTATGAAAGATACTTGGAGTGCTTCAGAATACAACACAAGTGAATCTGAAATTTCTGATTATGAAAAGAATCATGACAAAATGTGTTTCAGGACCAACACATCTGAGGTAACCTTAGATACTCCTGTTTTAAAATCCTATTATTTTGGAGATGATGCAGAATATGATTCTGATTCTAAAGATATTTCTAAGGCTGAATTATCTGAATATTGTAACATTCTAGAAAAAACATGCAATGAACTTAAGGACAAATATAAGTCATTAATGAGACAACATTCTCTCACTTCAAATGTTAAATCTTCTCTTGATATTTAAAAAGAAAAGAATGCTCAACTTTTAAAGGAAAATACAGAATTGAAAATTTTTTATGAGAAACTTAGAAAGGACTTAGAAAAAATCACAAAGGGAAAAGATACACTTACTCAAATACTAGGAAAGCAAGTGGCACCGAAATACACTACTATAATAGGCTACCAACCTGGACAGAGATAGATTACTAAGAATATATTTATTCCTAAATCTAGACAGAATACTGTTCATTCCAGTTCTGGAAATTCACATGCTTCAACTAGTTATTCACATAGTTATAGATCAAATAGAGTTTATCATTCAAAATCTTTTGACTCTGTAATTTATATGAGGACCATAAGACAAATTTCTGTACCAAAATCATTGATTGCTAACTTGTCTGGACCCAAGAAGATCTGGGTACCAAAGTGATTTCCCATCTAAATCTATTTTGTAGGAAACCTATTTAATGAGTTCCCACAAGAAGACATGGTATTTGGATAGTGGATGTTCAAGACATATGTCTGGGGATTACTCATGCTTCAAGATCCTAATCAAGGACGATGGAGGCCGTGTCACCTTTGGTGATAATTCTAAGGGAAAAATCATCAGCCTATGCCAAATTGGTAACACTAACTCAATTTTAATTTTAGTTTTATTTGTTGATGGATTGAAATATAAATTATTTAGTATATATCAATTATGTGATGATGGATTTAATGTTAAATTTGAAAATAATTCTTGTAATGTTTTTAACTTTAATTTTTTTTTTAAGATTCTCTGCCATGATAAATGAAAATTTTTATGCTATTGATCTGAATTCTTTAGCTAAGCAAAATGTTACATTCCTAAATGCATTTCATAATGAATCTGGGTTATGGAATAGAAGATTAGAAAATGCAAACATCCACTCACTTAGAAAACTTACTAGGTAGAACATAGATAGAGACTTACCCAAACTTGGGTTTCCAAATGACAAAGTTTGTAATCCCTGTCAAAAGGGAAGGAAACACAAAATCTCTTTCAAACCAAAGAAAGAAGTGTCAACTTCTCAACTTCTCGAGTTGGTTTACATGGACTTGTTTGGAACTTCTAGAGTTTCTAGCTTAAATTGGAATCACTATGTATATGTCCTAGTAGATGACTTTTCTAGACATACTTGGGTATACTTCATAGCTCACAAAAGTGAAGCTTGTTCTTACTTGATTAAATACTCCAAGTCTATAGAAAACCTTAGTGGACTTATGATTAAGACCCTGAGATGTTATCCTGGTCGTGAGTTTGAAAATCAAGAGTTTGAATCTTATTGCTCACACAATGGCTATAGTCCCAACTTTTCTTCCCCTAGGACACCTCAACAGAATGGTGTAGTAGAAAGAAGAAATAGAACCCTTCATGAAATTTCTAGAACCATGCTTTATGAATATGACCTGCCTATTTATTTTGGGGCTGAGGTTGTGAATACATCTTGTTATATTATTAATAGATTCTTGATAAAACTTGTTCTCAAGAAGACCCCATATGAACTATGGAACAATAGAAAACCTAAAGTTAGTTACATTAGAGTCTTTGGCTGCAATGTTTTTATTCTTAATACAATTGATAATCTTGACAAGTTTTCTTCTAAGAGTGATGAAGGAATCTTTTTAGGATATTCTATAACTATAAAATCCTATAGAGTCTTCAATAAAAGAACCAAATGTGTGGAAGAATCTGTTCACATCAAATTTGATGAAACTGATCCACATGAGCCTAAATCATCTCTTGAAAATCATGAAGAAGATTTATTTGTTCTGAATCTTAATTATAAAATCAATGAACCTGCTGTAAAGACAACCAGTTCTGGAAATATTTCAGAATCTGCTCCTAATGAACCCAAACCTATAGATGAACCTGAAATTTCTAGTCCTACCTTTACTAGATCAAAAAGAATTCTAAAGAATCATACTTTAGATGATATTGTTGGTAATCTTGATAGAGGTACATAGATTATAGCTTCTCTTAGAAAGAAGGTTGAACATCAAGCCTTCTTGTCACAACTTGAACCTAAAAACATTGATTATACTATTAATGATGAATTTTGGGTAATTTCTATGCAAAGATGAACTCAATCATTTTGAAAGAAATAAAGTTTGGAAACTAGTAGAAAGACCTATGGACACTTTCACCATAGGAACTAAATGGGTGTTTAGAAATAAAGTAGATGAATCTGGAAATATAGTTAGAAACAAGGATAGATTAGTTGCACAAGGCTATAGTCAAGAAGAAGGAATTGATTAAGAGGAGAATTTTCCTCCAATATCCAGACTAGAAGCCATTAGGATTTTAATTTCTTATGCTGCAAATCTAAATTTCAAACTATATCAAATGGATGTCAAGAGTGCATTCCTAAATGTGTATATATCTGAGGATGTTTTTGTTGAACAAACACATGAATTTACAAACACTCATTTTCCAAATCATATTTTCAAATTATCAAAAGCTTTATATGGTTTAAAGAAAGCTTCAAGAGCTTGGTATGATAGATTAATTACTTTTATAATATCTAATGGTTTTACAAAATGAATAGTTGATCCTAATCTTTTTATAGAAAAAATTTCTAAAGATTTTTTAGTTGTAAAATTTTTTGTAGATGACATTATTTTTGGGTCTTCATGAAATTCCCTATGTACTGATTTTTCTACAATGAAGCAAAACTAATTTGAAATGAGTTTAATGGTTGAACATAAATTATTTCTTGGATTTAAAATAATTAAAAACAATAATGGAATTATTTTAACTCAAAGTAAATATACTAGAGATATTTTAAAATGTTTTGGATTGGATAGAACAAAAAGTAGTGACACTCCCATGAGTACCACCTGTAAGTTGGATCTTGATGAAGATGGAAAATTTGTTGATCAAATCACTTATAGAGGAATGATTGGAAGTCTACTCTACTTGACTACTAGTTGTCCTAATATTATGTTTAGTGTGTGTATGTGTTCCCGTATTCAAGCAAACCCTAAAGAGTCACATTTAAATGTTGTAAAGAGAATTTTCAAATTCCTCAAGCATACTCCCAATTTAGGGCTGTTCTATCCAAAAGGACAATCATTGGAACTAGTTATCTATTCGAATGCTGATTTTGCTGGATATAAGTTAGATATAAAAAAGACCCTCTGGAACATGTCACTTTTTAGGCAATTCACTAGTATCATGGTGTAGTAAGAAACAAAATTCCGTTGCATTATCTAATGTAGAAGTTGAATGCATATTTGCTAGAAGTTGTTGTGCACAAACTTTGTGGATAAAACACACTTTACTAGACTATGGATATCAATTCATACATGTACCAATAAATTGTGACAACACAAGTTCTATTAACATTTCAAAGAATCCTATTTTTCATTCTTGGACAAAGCATACTGATGTAATAAATAAATATTTGAGGGATCATTACCAAAAAGGTGATATCACTTTGGAATTCATTGGTACTGAATATCAACTTGCTGATATATTCACCAAACCATTAAATTCGGAAAGATTAGACTACATCATACATGATCTTGGTATGATTAATCATAAATAGACATCTTACATATCCTACTGTTTAATTTTTTGCTATATTTTACTTAACGGTTTCATATTCACTGTTTCTCATTTACTGTTTCATGCTTACGGTCTCACAGTAAACACCTTCTGTTCACGGTCTGTCACTTAACTGTCTCACTGTGACAGAACAGTTCACTCACTGTCTCACCGTGACTGTATAGAATGGTTACTGTCTCACCATGACGACCACCAACTGTCTCACCGTGATGACTGTTTTTCATCACACCATAATGCCTACTCACGGTCTCACCGTGAAGATTCTTTATATATTTATTTTAACCCGCATAGCGGTAATTTTTAATTCACCGCTATTTGATAAAACATAAGGGGTTTTCACTCGATTCCTTACCCAAGATCTCTCTTGTTCACTCTCTTGAACCCTCTTTACCTTGAAAGCATTCTCCTCTCCCTCACCTAAACCGTCAGTGAATTACAAAGATGAAGCATCCATCTTCACCCACGTCTGAGAAGCGCTGCTCTATGAAATAGAAAAGAGCACCAAGGATATCACCTGAAGGACCTCTAAATCTGAACCTTATAAGCCGTACTATAGTACCTGAAAAAGATATTTTCCCTTTGTGGCTTCTGTCAATAAAGTTGTTAGTCTTGAAAGGATTAAGAGAAGAAGGATGGATCGATTGGTTCTCTAGACAAGATAGACCGATTTATCAAAGTTTGGTATCTCAATTTTACCAATATGTAATGTTTTCTTTTGATGCTGGAGAAAGCTATATGGTAACAAGCAGTATCAATGGAAAGAATTGTTCATTCTCTTCAAGGCTATGGGTTGCATGCCTGAGGATTCCTCATGAAGGAATTTGTGAGGATTACCCAAGAGACCCTCCTCCAACAACTGGCATCTTTGATTTGGATAATGCTTTGGAAATCCTGACTGGAAATGGAACCAAGCGAAGGGCCATAGTAGATGAATTGGACGGGGAAACAAGACTACTGTTCAAATTTTTTCAGAGTATTATTAGTCCAAGAAAAGTAGATTTTGCTGTGTTGAAGCATCAGGATGTGTTTCTGATTCATCTGTTGAATAATGGACATAAGATAAATTTATGAAAATATGTCATTAACCATATATGTGAGGTGATTAACGTCACTTCCAAATCCACCTCCTTGTTTTACTGAAGGTTGATTTCGTCCATGTTAGTTGCCAAGGGAGTAGTTGGACTGAATGAAGAAAGGCTAGAAGATTTTTATTTCTGTTAATCCAATCCTATCATCAGAAAGATGAAGAATAATTGGAAACCCTAGAAGAAGCAGTGGATTGAGGATAATGATAAAATTTATTAGAAGTACAATCCTGTTGATTATCCAAGAAGGCCAAAGAATATAACTGATCCTAGTTTAGAACCAGATGATGTGGCTGAGTACCCAGAATATGAAGAAGAAGAAGAGGCTGAAATACCTCAAGAGGAAGCAGATCCTATTGAGAAAGAAAGGGTTGTTGTCCCTGCTGATGTTCTTGATGAAATAAATCTTAGAGAGGATGTTGTTGATGTTTTTAGAGAAGAAGAAGCTCCTGCTTCTAGAAATGATGTTGATAAAGAAGTTCAGTCTGAGGCTGCAAGAGAATTGGTTATCCCTGATTTAGAGCAGCAAGTCATGGAAGAAGCTGATCTAGGAGAAATTCTTGCTAGGGAAAATATTAATCAAGAGGATCTCCCAGTTGAAAACGAAGCAAGTCTGAAAGCACAGCCAATGGAACTATAAGGCCTGGCCTTAAACATTACTTATCATTGAATTAAATGAATAATTCACATTGAGGATCTTTTCAGGTTTAGAGTTTTAGAGAATTAGATCATAACTATTACATCTCAAACGATTACAAAGTAGCCACTTCTATATAGTTTCCTTTTTTTACAAAACATGAACTCTTGAAAAAAAGAGTCATGTCTAGTTCCATGTTTAAGATAGCATGACTTTTCATTGATTCCATCCTTGACCCTATTCCACATTATTCCATGTGAAAAAAATTTCAAAAAAAAACTTGGGATGAGCATGAAAATCTCATTAAGGGAAACACAATGAAGGAAAACTGTTAGTTTTTCAAAACAACAAGTAAACTATGAATACTTTATCAAACTAATACTATTCACCTTTATGAAGTAGTAAATACACATCATTGAATAAAATATCAATACATACCATTTTGTATCCAAAAGATTACCATAAAACCCATATAAAGAACACATAATATATAAAGGTAACTTGGGACATAAACATACTTAAATGGAATAAACATATGATCGACTTCCACACATATCACTTAATGGAATAGCCATACGACCGACTTCCATACCAAATGCATTGGAGGTTATAATGTAACCACCCATCCTGGTATTCACGACACCACCCGTCATATGGTTTATCACATAACCACCCGTCAAATGTCCAAGTACCATTATAAAATCATAACACATAAAACAAATATAATGGAAGGAAACCATTTCCACATTTCGATCACAATATATCACTTATATATATTGACATAACAAATCCATTATAAAAACCATTTTCAAAACCAAAATACATAAAAGATTATATGGTATTTATTTCATTTTAAAAACACTATGTCTTGTTGAAGAAGCCAAAGATCAAATAATACTCGCGGCAGCCGAAAGGTCGTTGTCACCGCGTACATTAAAAGAAACATACCTTTTGTCGTTTAGTAAAACAATTCGTATATAAAAGATTCATTTTGAATAAAAGTAGAAGTCAAAGGGTTTATACAGAGTATAAATGAAATTCTGGTGTTAGAACAAATTATGCCTCAATGAAAGGAGATTGAGACGAAGTCCTTTACCTCATGTTCGACGTGACTCGAATGCTCTTTAATCTCCTTTAAATCGGGTAACTCCCTTTGGTTTGAACCAAAATGGTTTCCTGAAGAGCTTCTTGCCTAAGGTAAGGCTTCTAGGATGAGGACAGGGATGTAGAGAGATAAAAGGAGTATATATTGGCCGAGCCAATGGCTTGAGAGTTGTGGGTAAGGTGGTAGAGGTGGGGGCCTTTTATAAGAGGAGAGGAGGGGCACTCATGGAATGTTAAGAAAAGATACTTTATTATAAAATGATTTTCGAATGAAAAAGGTCCCACAATTATATATTTCAAGGATAAGGTGATAATTGTTCGAAATCCACCCATCCAATAGGTTTTTGACAAGTGTAGGTCTTAGATTGTACATTATCTTTTCATTTTATTTAAATTGTTAAATAATGAGGTAATTGCTGCATCATCATGGTGTCATAAATAATTTAATTTATTTAATGTCTAAAAATTATAAAAAAAATATCATGATGTATTAAATATTTTTAGATTTACAATGAATATTTATAGTCAAAAGCATGACTTGTATAACCCCATGTAAAAATTGTTTTAGTAAAATAATGCATGTTTGTGACATTATAATTTTAACTACAAATAAAATGTAATTAACGTCATTTTCTTACCAATGTGGCTCCATGGGGTCCCCAAGTTGACCCATGGATTTTATTTGTCGGCCATGACACATCCAATAAGGTTAGGACATGTTTCTAGGTCATTTCATATTATTAAAACATTATTTTTACCTTAAATTACACTAATTAACTCTAATCGCGATTAATAAAACATAAAAGTTACTATTCACCAAAAAAATTATTTTAATCCCATTGAACAAAATTTTACATCCTAATGACAACCATGTATTTCGGAATGTTGAAAATCAAATCACATAAGTGGTAAAGTTTCATTTAAACGAAAAATCGGTTTTTTAACTACCACTTAGTGGTTCCACTATTCATCAAAAATTGATGTTTTTTAGAAAAATACCAAAAATTCACCCTAAGATATATTTGATATTCCAAATTCAAAAATGATATCTATTTTACAAAATTCAAAAAATATAAGTTTCATTAATTAATTTAATAATTAATTCAAATTGTCAAAAACAAATAGCGTGTTTTTATGAAACAAAATATATCAAAATATTGACACTAGTTTAAGTCCAATTTCAATGTAAAATTAATTCCAATGACCACAATTGGATTAAATGGTAAAAATATATTCTAATTTCAGTTTAAAACCAATTCAAAAGATAATCTAATCATATAAATAAATTATATTAAAAAGAGGTTTTGAATCAAAATACAACATTTTCCCCTATTCATTAAAAAAATGAACTTTATCGAAATAATACCAAAAATTTACACAAAGTAAATTTTGATGTCTTTATTATAAAGAGGGATTTAATTTGGTCCAATAAAATGTATATGAGTGAAAAAAACTATATTTAAAGAGGGTTCTCCATTAAAAGCCGATAAGTCGACCTTTTAGTGAATATTAGAGTATCTATGCCTAAAATTGAATTCTTTTCTTATTTTAAGCCCTAATAATTTATTGGATAAATCTAAAAATATTTAATAAACATATATAATCATATTTTAGTTATTTACATTCATTCCCGCCAATAAAACGGCTACGTGTTAACTACCATTTAATATAATATTATTATATTACTAGTGTACAACGTAAGATTTCAAATAAACTCGTTGTTGCGTATCGGGTACGCTATCGAACATAGCAACCACTTTAAAGTAAAATTAATAATTAATTCGCATATATTAATAAATATCAATATGTATTATTCTTTATTTACCTGGGATGTTACATCCTTCCCCCCTTTTGGGAATTGCTTCCTCGCAAATTTATTCACTTATGAAAATAAATTGGGGTATTTATCCCTTATAGCATTTTCAGATTCCCATGTTGCCTCTTGAACCATATGGTTCTTCCAAAAAACCATTATCTTGTGAATTAACTTATTTCACAACACCTGCTCTCTACGATCAAGAATCTGGACTGGTTGTTCTTTATAAGAGAGATTCTCTTCCAACTGAACTACCTCTAGGCTCAAAACATGAGATGGATCTAGCATATACATTCTCAACATCGAAACATGAAAAAAATTGTGTACCTAAGATAAAATCAGTGGTAAAGCCACTCGTTAAGAAACTGATCCAACTCTCTCCAGAATTTCATATGGTCCAATGAACCTTGGACTCAGCTTTCCTTTCTTACCAAATCACATCACACTTTTCCATGGTGAAACATTGGGAAAAACATGATCACCTACCTTGAAAGATAGATCCTTCCTCCGGTTATCCGCATAACTTTTCTGCCTGCTCTGAGTTGTTCTCATGTGTTTCTAAATCAACTAAACCTTTTCTATGATCTCTTCTACCAATTTTGGTCCCATCAGCTTCCTTTCACCCACTTCATCCCAAAAAGCTGGAGTTCGACACCGTTTACCATATAATTCCTCAAACGGAACCATCTGTATACTGGAATGGAAACTATTATTATATAAAAATTCAACCAAAGAATGATGTTGGTCCTAACTTCCCTGATAATCCATCGAACAAGCACGTAGCATATCCTCCAAAGTTTGAATTGTTCGTTCTGACTGCCCATCTAACTGAGGATGAAAAGCTGTACTAAAATTTAATTCAGTACCCAACGACTTCTGAAGGCCCTTTCAAAAGTTAGAAGTAAACCTGTGATCATGATCAGATACAATGGATAAGGGAACTCCATGCAACCGGACTATCTCTTTAAGATACAATCAAGAAAGTTGATGTAGAGAGAATGTATCTCGAATAAGAAGGAAATGAGGAGATTTAGTCAAACGATCAACAATAACCCACATTGCATTATTACCTCGAGATGTCTTCGGTAATCCCACAACAAAATCCATGGATATATTTTCCCATTTCCACTCTGGAATAGGTAATGACTACAGTATCCCTTCTGGTAACTGCTGCTCTACTTTAACCTGCAAACAATTCAAACACTTCATAGTAAAATTGGCAATATCTCTTTTCATTCCATCCCACTAGTAATACTCCTGCAGATCTCTGTACATCTTAGTACTGCCAGGATGAACTGAAATCGTGGAACTATGAGCCTCACATTACTAATCATTCTTCAACTTTGAATCACAAGGCACGCATAACCTCTTCCCAAACCTCAAAACACAATAATTATCAATGATAAATTCAGGCAACTTACCCTTCTGAACCAGCTGTACCTTTTTCTGCAACCCATTGTCTTTCCTCTGCCCTTGCTTAATTCTGTCTAATAGGGATGATCTCACTGACACCTGAAACAAAATAGAAGAACTTCCTGCACCATCATCTTCTATGCCAAAGTTCATAAAATCCTTAACCAAAGGATCATGTTCCAAATGAAACATTGTTATTGAAGAATTACTTTTTCGAGTCAAAGCATCAACCACTTTATTTGATTTTCCCGGATGGTAATGAATTGTACAATAATAATCCTTGATTAATTCTAGACATCTCCTCTGTCTCATGTTCAATTCTTTCTGAGTTAATATATACTTTAATCATTTGTGATCAGTATATATTTCACACTTTACTCCATAAAAATGGTTCCTCCAAATTTTTAGAGAAAAAACAACAGTAGCTAATTGAAAACCATGTGTAGGGTAATTTACCTCATGAGTTTTCAAATGACGTGAAGCACAAATAATTACCTAATCATTCTGCATAAGGACACAACCAAGTCCCTTCAACGAAGCATCACTATTGATAACAAACTCACCATTCCTGGAAGGAAGTGCAAAAACTGGTGCATTCACCAATCTTATTTTCTCAACTCCTGAAAACAATCATCACATTCTTCTGTTCAGATAAACTTAACACCCTTATGAGTTAGCATTGTCATTGGACTAGATAAATGTGAAATATTTTCAACAAACATTTGTTAATAAACTTCTAAACCAAGAAAAATATGGATCTCGGTTACATTTTTGGATCTTGTCCATTCTTCAAAAACTATTGTTTTAGCAGGATCAACAGTTATGCAATTTTTTTAAACAATGTGTCCAAGGAAAGAAAAGTTTTTTAACCAAAACTGACACTTGCTGAATTTTCCATATAGTTTCTTTTCTTTTAAGGTTTTCAAGATAACCTTTAAATGAATTTCTTGCTCCTCTTTAATTTTAGAAAACACCAAAATATCATCAATGAAAACAACCACAAAATTATCCAAGAACTCATGGAAATTTCTATTCATAAGGTCCACGAATACAGCGGGTTCATTGGTTAACAAAAAAGGCATAACTACAAATTCATAATGGCCATATCTAGTATGGAACGCAGTCTTCGGAATATCTGCTTCTTTTACTTTCAACTGATGGACCCCGACCTTAAGTCAATATTCAAAAAATACTGAACTCCCTGGAGCTGATCAAACAAACCATCGATATGAGACAAATGATACTTGTTCTTAATAGTGATATTCTTCAAGGATCTATAATCAATGAAAAGTCTCATTGAACCATCTTTCCTTTTAACAAACATGACAGGATCACCCCATGCTGATGTGCTAGGTCGAATGAAAACTTTTATAATAACTCCTCCAATTTTTTCTTTAACTCTAAAAGTTCAACTTGAGCCATTCGATAAGGGGGTTTTGAAATAGGCTTAGAATCAAGAACTAAGTAAATAGTAAATTCATCTTCTCGGTCATGAATAATACCAGAAAACTCATCAGGAAAAAAATCAAGATACTCATTTTCCACTGGCACATCATTAATCTGAACAGTTCCTTTATTTTCAAAAATATGTGCAAGGTAACATTCATTCCATCTTTTACTAGTTTCTGAACTTCCTGATATGTTATCAAAAATCAATGGTTCATTCTTGTACACAAAATGAAAATATTTTTGACAAGAAACCATTTTAGCTCTGCAGTCAATCTTTACATGATAAACAGAAATCCAATCCATGCCCAAAATAACATCAAACTCTACTAGAGGAAAAACAATAAGGTTTGCAGGTAGATTCATTCCACACACAAAGATAGGAAGGTTCTTATAATTTATTTTTGACTCAACGTTTCCTCCAGGTGTTTTTACCATAAGTTCAGGATTCATATCTTGAGATGGAATTCCCAATTTACTAGAAAACTACACATAAATGAAAGAAAGTGTAGACCCTGAATAAAACAACACATTCGCAAAATCTGAAAAAACAAACAGTGTACCTGATACTATTTCATTCGATGGCCCAACATCTGCTGAAGTAGTAGCAAAGGATTTCACCACCCCTTTCTGCATGTAATCTGGATGTTTTCCCTCAGTTTAGTTCTTCTTTAGACACTCATTTTCATAAGGACCCATTTCATTACACATAAAACATCTCACCACTTGCTTTTCATTGTTTGCTCGATCATCTTCCTTACAGTTATATGACCAGACATACCACACTGAAAGCACTTTCCAGACTTGGATAAACAATATCTAGGATGCATTTTACCACACTTCTCACAGGATGGATATTTGGGTTTCTTACCTCCTTGATTCTTTGATGAATTCTTCCCATTTTCCTGCCAACTGGACCTCTTATTCTATTGTTTGTCAATGAACGCCTGATCATCGGGAAACTCCATTTCCACCTTCTCCGCACATCGAACAAGTTTTCTATAACTTTTGAACTCACGAGAAGCTAATTACCTTCAATACATTTTCTTTAACCCTAAGTAAAAATGGTTTATTTTACTATCAAGATCTTGTATGATGTTTGGAGCATACCTTCCTAGTCGAGTGAACTTTGCTTCATAAGCATCCACTGAGTCTTCCTCTTGCCTCAATTCCAAGAATTGTTTTTCCATCTGATATTGAACAGCCTTAGGAAAATACTTCTCAAGAAACATACCTTTGAATTCATCCCAGTCGAGAGCATCAATATCATCAGCATCCCTGATATTTTTAACCATCGACCACCACTGATCTGCTTTACCCTACAAACAGTAAATAGAAAGACTATCCTTTTGATTTTCTGAACACCCCATGACATTGAAAATCTTCTCTAGTGATTTAATCCACCCTTCATCTAGCACAGGGTCAGATGATCCACTGAATGATGGGGGATGTTGCCTCATGAAATGTTCCACCACAGAAATGTTCCTCTACGGTTGATATGGATGATATCGTGCATGGATACCACCACCATTTATCGCTTGATTCAACTGCGCCATTACTACAAAAAACTGTTCAGTTCAAATTCCGACCATCTCAGGATGCTGATTTGGGAGGTCATTTCCTTCTGTATGCCTTCCTAGCACTACTTCCCTATTTCCTCTGCAGAAAACCATTCGGAACAAATGTGTCTTAGATGAAGAAACATGGTAATCTTCAAATGCTATATCATCTCAAAAAAATATTTTTAGATAATCATTTAATAAAATTCTAACTCCTAATGTTATTTAAACCGACCTATGATACCAACTATAAGGCCCTGACCTTAAACATTACTTAATATTGAATTAAATGAATAATTCACATTGAGGATCCTTTCAGGGTTATAGTTTTAGATAATTATATCATAACTATTACATCTCAAATGATTACAAAGTAGTCACTTCTACATAGTTTCCTTCTTTTTACAAAACATGAACTCTTGAAAAAAAGAGTCATGTCTAGTTCCATGTTTAAGACAGCTTGACTTTTATTTGATTCCATCCTTGAACCTATTCCAAATTATGTCCTATGAAAAACATTTCAAACAAAAAACATGGGATCAGCATAAAAATATCAGTAATGGATACACAATGAAGGAAAACTGTTAGTTTTTCAAAACAACAAGTAAACCATGAATACTTTGTCAAAGTAATACTTTTCACCTTTATGAAGTAGTAAATACTCTTCATTGAATAAAATATAATTACTTTCCATTTTTTAACCAAAATATTACCATAAAACCCATATAAATAACACATAACATATAAAGGTAACTTGGGACATAAACATACTTAAATGGAATAACCATACGGTCAGCTTCCACACATATCACTTAATGGAATAGCCATACGTCCGACTTCCATACCCAATGCATTGGAGGTTATAACGTAACCACCCATCCTGGTATTCACGGCACCACCCGTCATATGGTTTATCATGTAACCAGCCGTCAAATGTCCAAGTACCATTATAAAATCATAAGACATAAAACAAATATAATGGAAGGAAAGCATTTCCACATTTCGATCACAATATATCACTTAAATATATTGACATAAAAAATCCATTATAAAACCCATTTTCAATACCAAAATACATAAAAGAGTATATGGTATTTAGTTCATTTTAAAAACATTACATCTTGTTGAGGAATCCAAAGATAAAATAATACTCGCGGCGTTGGAAAGGTCGTTGTCCCCGAATATGTTAAAAGAATCATACCTTTTGTCGTTTAGTAAAACGCTTCGTATATACATGATTCATTTTGAATAAAAGTAGAAGTCAAAGGGGTTTATACAGCGTGTAAAAGAAATTCTGGTATTAGAAAAAAATATGGCTCAATGAAAGGAGATTGTGACGAAGTCCCTTAACTCGTGTCCGACGTGACTCAATTGCTCTTTAATCTCCTTTGAATCGGGTAACTCCATTTTGTTTGAACCAAAAGGGTTTCTTGAAGAGATTTATGCATAAGGTAAGGATTCTAGGATGAGGAGAGGGATGTGGATAGATAAAATGTGGAGATATTGGCCGATCCAATGGCTTGAGAGGTGTGGGTAAGGTGGTAGAGGTGGGGGCCTTTTATAAGAGGAGAGGGGGGGCACTCTTGGAATATTAAGAAACGATACTTTATTATAAAATGATTTTCAGATAAAAAAGGTCTCACAATTATATATTTCGAGGGTAAGGTGATAAGGGTTCGAAATCCAACCATCCAATAGGTTTTTGAAAAGATTAGATCTTATATTGTACATTATCTTTTAATTTTATTTAAATTGTTAACTAATGAGGTAATCGCTGCATCATCATGGTGTCATAAATAATTTAATTTATTTAATGTATAAAAATTATAAAAAAATATCATGATGTAGGAAATATTTTTATATTTCCAATGAATATTTATAGTAAAAATTATGACTTGTATAACCCCATGTAATAATTGTTTTATTAAAACAATGCATGTTTGTGACATTTTTATTTTAACTTTAAATAAAAAGTTATTAATGTCATTTTCATTCCAAAGTGGCTCCATGGGGTCCCCAAGTTGACCCATGGATTGTATTGGTCAGACATGACACATCCAATAAGGGTAGGACATGTTTCTAGGTCATTTCATATTATTAAAACATTATTTTTATCTTAAATTACACAAATTACCTCTAATCGCGATTAATAAAACATAAAAGATAATATTCACCAAAAAAATTATTTTAATCCCATTGAACTGCATTTTAAATCCAAATGAAAACCATGTCTGTCAAAATTTTGAAAATCATATAACAGAAATGTTAAAGTTTCATTTAAACGAAAAATCAAGTTTTTTAACTGCCACATAGTGGTTTCACTATTCATCAAAAATTGAAGTTTTTCAGAAAAATACCAAAAATTCACCCTAAGATATATTTGATATTCAAAATTAAAAAATGATGTATATTTAACAAATTTCAAAACATATAATTTGAATTAATTAATTTAATAATTAATTCATGCTGTCAAAACAAATAGCGTGTTTTTATGAAATAATATATATCAAAATATTGACACTAGTTTAAGTCCAATTTCAAAGTGAAATTAATTACAACGACCAACATTAGATTAAATGGTAAAAATATATTCTAATTTCAATTTAAAACCAATTAAAAATATAATATAATCATATAAATAAATTAGATTAAAAAGAGGTTTTGAATTAAAATACAACATTTTTCACTATTCATTAAAAAAATGAACTTTTTCGTAATAATAACTAAAATTTACACAAAGTAAATTTTGATGTCCCGATTACAATTAGGGATTTAATTGGGTCCAATAAAATGTATAAGAGTGACCAAAACTATATTTAAAGAGGGTTCGCCATCAAAAGATGATAAGTCGACCTTTTAGTGAATATTAGAGTATCTATGGCTAAAATTGAATTCTTTTCTTATTTTAAGCCTTAATCATTTATTGGATAAATGTAAAAATATTTAACAAACATATATAACCATATTTTATTTATTTCTATTCATTCCTGCCAATACAACGACTACGTGTTAACTACCATTTAAAATAATATTATTATATTACTAGTGTCCAACGTAAGATTTCAAAGAAACCCGTTGTTGCGTATCGGGTATGCTATTGAAAATAGAAACCCCTTCAAAGTAAAATTAATCTTTAATTCGCATATATTAATAAATATGAAATTGTATTATTTTTTATTTACCTGGGATTTTACAGGAACAATCAGTTCTTGAGTACATACCCCATGCTGAAGAGAGGATTGAAATTGACTTTCAGTTGTCAAGACTTGAATTTGAAGAAGAGATTAGAGATGATCCTGTGGATCTTGATCATGCCGTTGTTCCTCAAGAACATGAAATGGTAGCACATTTTGATGGGGAGGATCCTCAAAACATTGAGATTGAAGAAGATGGATCTGCTGGAACATCTCAACCAATTGTCACACATTCTGTGTATACTCGGTATGAGTTTCCATGTTTTTATGATGTGAGTGAATCATAGAAAGTGACTGAAACTAGTATAGATCTCTCTTCTTTGTTTCAAATAAAGTCAGTAGCTCAACTAGAACCAGAACCAGAGGCTCATCCTTCATCTGAATCTGAAACTAATTCTGAGTCACAATCAGAATCTGCATCAAAACCTGTAACACTACCTTCACCTATACTCTTAACCGAGCAACAATCCTTTGTAGCTAAGGATGATTTTAAAGTCTTTGGAGAGACTATACTTGCTGGTGTTGAGAAGATTTTATCCACTCAACCTCGACCAGTGAATCAACAAAGTCAAGAAGATGCATCGATTCTTTTGGAAAATATTATTCTACATATTCAACCAAGGATGATTCGAGAAATACAAGAAGTCGGAGTTGAAAATAGGTTGCTTAGTTCTGATGTTGCTAATTTGAATGGTTTGGTGGAAAACCTACAAACAGAAATGTCTTCAAGATCAAAGCCTGCTCCTACTCCTGTTTCTGCTCCTATACCTGTTTCTTCTTCTCATGAACCAGATGTTTCCAACCTTTCTCGAGAGATTGTGTCTCATGTTCATACTTATCTTCTATCTTTTGATCAGAAGATTGGAACAAGACACACCAAGATGCTACAACGCATGAGAGGGCTTGTGTAAAATCTAGATATGCTCATATATGAGTACACTGGATGTCTGCAAAATGTTTTAAAATAGCTCAAAGTTCTAACCGAAGCTGTCAAGGCTTATCCTCCATCTGGTCAGACCTCTACACCTTCTTTGGATGATTCCTTACTTAGGTCCATAATCATGGAAGAACTTCAGAATGCCCTTACTGGTTTCGATCTGTCTCCTTTGTCATAAGTTATGAAGAACAGTGATAGATCACTTGATCTTGTTCATATCCACTCTAAGATTGCAAATGATTCTCAACAAGAGATCACCAAGAAGATAGAGTTTTATCTCACCCGGATTCTCTCTAAAATTGACATGAAAAATCACATTAAGTATCTTGTGGAGAACCTGAAAATCCCTCCAGAGACTCAAGATTTTAAATCTCAAGTTTAGAAGCATACAGAGTTCACCAGATTCTTGGACAAGTTCATGGAGAATAAGGAAGATTTTGAAAAGGCTATGCAATATAGTGGAGAAATTATTACTGATTTCATCAATCTTTTGAAGTTGTATCTTCATGTGCAGAGTACTGCTATTGTTTATCCAGCTGCTGCACCCCGCAGACCTGTTCAACCTGCCTTAGCCTCAACTTCCATGTCAGTCAGTCAAGCCCTTTATCAGATCTGGCCAGTCATTCTTGACCATCCATAGACTAGATCTTCTACCACTCCTACTTTGGCTCCCTATATTTTTAAAGGTCTACCCTTACCTTCTTTGTCTACCACATCTATAACTTCTTCTACATCAGCATCAGCTCCTACTGATGATAAAGGCGAGGAAAAGGCCAATCCCTAAAGATTCAAGTGACAGAATTCTTTTTGATGGAATGTATTTTGTTTTTTACTGCTTGCATTTCTACTGTATCATGTATTCATGACGTTTTTAATGAAAAATACATTATTTCACTCCCTTCCTTCTGTTTCACCTTTTGATAATCCCAAAAGGGGGAGAAAGAGTACATGTATTAGTATTCTAAAGAGATATGTTACTGTAGTACAAGTATTAGTATTCAACAGTGATATGTTACTGTAGAATATATTATTCTCTAACTCTGTTATTATATATGTTATCTCTAACATTGCATTTAATTTATATTTTCCCTATAAAAGATTTTTTATCATCAAAAAGGGGGTGATTTTTGGACTCCTCATGTATTACTCATGTTTTAATGATCACAAATCTTGATAATAATTACACATCATGTTTTAATGATATCAAATCTTGTTGATGATTAATTAATCACACTATTATTTACAAATCTTATGCATGATCACAAATCTCACTTATCTTATCAATCGTTTGTATTTATGTTTGTAATTATCATACTTTCTAACGGTTAATCTTAATTCATATTCTACATATTACCGTTTAAGTCTAAATACAGATATTTGCCTAATTATCCAGACACCGTGAAGGACACACCGTGAAGGACACATTGTGACCCAGACACCATGAAGGACACACCGTCACTGAGACACCATGAGAAACACACCGTGATGGTTACACCGTGAAGCACATATCGTGAAGCACATATCGTGAAGCACATACCGTGAAGAAGACACCATTTACATAATCATTGTGACATCTTTTCTTAACCTTTTTTACAATATTATTTAAATAATACTAATGGTCATATTTGATGTCTTTAATACAATTAATGTTATTTAAGGATAGTTATCGGTCTGTCAGGAAACCGTACATCGTATCTATGGAAATGAAATCATTCCTATTTTCGGAGCTCGTGAAATATAAATAAGATTGATCTGCAGTAGAGGATATACACGCACTTGACATGTCTCGACGCACATTCTACAGTACTTTCATGCTTTTACTGAATAGAAGAACAATCGCGAGCACAACTTTGAAGAACACATTGTACGATCCTCAAAGATGTTCCATACATGCAATCCTACATTTCTGAAGAACACACGAAGTAATCTAGAGCAAAGAGAACATCTTCTCTCCTGAAAAAAAGCTAAACCCCGACACTCTATTTTTCAACAGGAAAACTAGAGAAGGACTCATAAGCTATTCTGCTGAATCCAATGAGTCCAAAGCTACACTGCCAATCACTAAACCTTTCTATACTTTCATATAATTTCTCTAATTGATTTATTATTTACATTCGAGCAGTGTGTGTATCCTGTTTATTTTACACACACACTGTCTCTTATGCTGAACTGGTGGATATCACAATCCTCATATTAAAACTCCTTACTCTTATTTACCCACGACAACTGTGGAAGAGGTCCTTGTGTGGCCTGGTCTTTATTGTTGATTCCCATGAAGAACAGTGGTAGAGGTCCCTGCATGAACTTAACAGTTCTATATTGTTGTTAACCCCAATCCAGGGTGTGGATCACATTTATATATTAGTATAAATTTGAGAGGAATAATTCTCGGCTTGAGACTGAACCTCCTGGTTATATTTTCCGTGAATTTTTAGTTTATGTTCAAAATATACAGTATCTAATTTATATACTGCTGCTTATTACATTGAAATACAAATCTGTTTTAAAGTTACGTTGATAGTTAATCTAGAAAGTGTTTGTATCTATTGTAAAACAGCAGGTTAGTTTCAAAAGGCAATTTAATCTTCTAATTAGATTAACTGAGAACTAATCAATCTTTTGAGAATATAATTGAATCTTTAAAGTTTAACAAATTCACTACAATTTAACTTGTTTTATAAATTGAGGATTTTAATAGAAAATATTTTAACAGAAATTTTAATTGGAACTAAATTCACCCCCCCCCCCTCTTGAGTGTCCAATCCAGCCAACATAGTTCAAACCTAAAATTGGAAAATTATTTATTTACAGGTAGTGCATTGGGAATAGTTTTTTGGGAACACCTACTGAGTTTTAATACTCATGCCTATAGTGTTTACCTGTTTTTAGTTTTGTTACAGGTTTGACTCGAGCTTGTTTGTCATGGGAGAGACTTGTTTGTGGTT